>NAJI01000330.1:0-275493 GCA_002179835.1 Calonectria leucothoes
CCCCCCCCCCAACCCCCCGGCCTGGCCCCCATTTTCCCTTTCCCCCCCCCCCCCCCCCCCAACCCCCCCCTCCCCCCCCCCCCCCCCTTCCCCGTCTGGTTTCCGTCTCCGTCTGTCCCCATCTTTCTTTCCTCGTTCATCCTCCCAAAAAGGACTTGTCTCCTCCTCCTCCTCCTTCTCCATCTCATTCTTCTATCGCCGCCTCCAGCGAGCGTCAAATTTCTTTTTGGTGCGATTCCAGTCGCTCTCTTGTTCCTAGAGTTGCGCTGGTCTCGGCCGTCCACTCCTTTTCTTCAATTTAATCCTGCTCCCAACTAGACCTGTTCTGCCGTACTCTAGCGACTTCACAGCGCGCCTCATCAATCCATCTCACGCCTGGTCCGTCATCCTGTTCGCGCGTTCCTGCTGTCGTTTTTGCCTGCCTTCGGTTTCGACTCGTGCTTTTGATTTTATATTATCGACGTCCAGTTGAGCAGCAAACTGATCATTACTCCGTGGTTCAGAATTTGATCAACTCCTACCACCCGTCTTGAAAAGCCCGCGCCCACTGCCGATAAGTTTGCCAACCAAGTCGATTAATCAAGCGACCGCCTCGCTTCTCCAGACATCCAGCTCGGTCTTCCTATGATCAATCGAATTGCCTAATTAACCATCGCTCTGCTGCCGCTGAGCGGCTTGGAAAAATGATGGCAACTACAGCTGGACCCGAGCCGTTCATGCGGCCAACACCGAGCCCGGCTTTCGACACCGACCCGATGGGTTCTCTTACCGATTCATCCCTCCGATCCCAACCATCACCTCGTGGTGGCATCCCACCTCCGAATCCTCACTTCGTTTTTCCGGCCCAGCCTCCACCTCTGGCTCCGCCAAGCCTGCCTCGGTCTGCTGGCAGACGCCCAATGTCTGCCATCGAATCGCCCACAAGATCATTTGGCCTATCGTCTGAAAATGTCGATGATTCTTCCAGATCCGCTCTGCCCGCTTTCACTTTCAACCCCGGTGCCATGCTCCCAGCAGACCCTCGCGGAGAGTTTCTCCTCGGTCCACCACTATCTCCCAGGAACGGCCCTTCCGCCCACCGACCAGCCGGCCACGGTCATCGACGAGGTGGAAGTGAATTTGTGGGCGGTCGCATTCGCGAAGGCAATTCAATCGCCGTCATGAGCACCAGCCCAACAAAACCGGAAAGCGGCTTCAATCCTTCTTCGCTGCAACCTCCCCGAAGAGGACACAGACGAGGAGTCTCTGGTGCCATATCGACGAATGATTTGCCCATACTCCAACCGCCAGTCTTTGATTCTGCTCTCAACCGTGGTAGTAGTGCACCCACAAGCCCAACTGCCTTCGGTCCATCTGAAGATAAGGCATTGGCCGCCCGTATTGGCACATCAAGCCCTACGGAACCCGTGCCCGAGCCAGCCTTGCAGCCCGAGGTGGTCAAAGAGTCGCCTAAGCCATCACCACAGTCCTCACCAGAAGGCAGTCCGAAACAAAACAAGGCTAGTAACAAGGCTCGTGTTGGGTTCTCGGACACCTTGGAATTTATCCCCAGACCATTGTCACTGGTGTCGACTGAAACCTCTAGCACCATGACAGTCCGACCGGGACATGGCGTGTCTGGCAGCATCTCTTCTGTGCTGTCTGGCGCGGTTCTCAGTGGTCGAAACAGCCCATCGCCCATCGAAGAAGTATCTCTATCCAGAACCTCAACCCGAGATCCATCCGACTCGAGGCCAAGCACGGCCGGCGCAATCCTCGAGCGCACTCAAAATCTGCCAAGCATGAATACTTCACCAAGACGCCGAAACTCAATTCCCACCCTCATTCACTTGGCTGAGGCTTCTAAGGCGGAATCAGCTGAGCCCAGTCCCTCCAAGACACCCAAAAGGTGGTCTTTCTTTACCCGCGAGACCTCCAGTGCCAGCTCATTGCCTCTCAAAGTACGACCTCACAGTTCCAGCTCCTTGGAGTCGGTTGCCAAAGGTTCCTCTTCTGAGCATGGTTCCGAATCAGCTTGCGAGGCTCCTGTTTCCGCCCCCGCCAAAAGCAAAAAGGCCAGCAAAAAAAACAAGAAGAAGAAGAAGGTAAAGGGGTGGGCTGGTGCCATACTACCAAAGAAACCCAAGGGTCACAGCAAGAAATCAAAGACGGAAGTCGAGCGCCCTCCCACACCACCTCCAGCAATCGTTCCCCATGACTACGACGAGGATGAAGACATCTTGATGGAAGATCCGGAACTTCTCGAACCGTCACCCATGCCTACCGTTACTGTCACAGAGTCTGCCGATACACCCAAGGAAGAACCAATGAAGCGCTCCGAAGAAGAATCAGCATACCCTATGATTGACCTAGATGCCGCTCTCGGCCCCTTCAACACGCCTCTGCCTCTCAATCCAGAGTGGGAGGCTGCCCAACGCGCTGCAGGCAATGTGACCAGTAAAAGACGTCTCCACAGTGCCCAAGGAATGAAGGGGTTCGCTGGTCCTGGTATGCACTACCACCGACGGGCTGAATCCGCTCCGGATCTTCCACCTTTCGACCCTGGTCGATCTGGCATTCACCGTTTTAACAGCAGCTCGACTATGGCCGATGTGTTTGAAGAGGAGGAGGAAGATTTTGACAAGTCTAAATCAGCTCAGCCCCAGACTGAAGAGGACGTGGACTCGGATAGCGATATCACACCACCCGCAGCCATCGTCAATGACCCTATGCTCGATGTTCAGGACAAGGGTTCGGTCAATGGTTCAACCCAAAGCATGCGTCGCACTAATTCCAGCTTGAGTGATAGAGAGCCATCAACCGTTGGCTCCATCCGAGCTGAGCGATCGAGATCCTCTTTGCACGACAGTGTCATCATTGAGGAAATGCCCAGTGTTATTTTCCGATCGCCCAACATGCTTATGGATCGCACCGACACATCGGAGTCGGGTTCGCCATCCATCCGCAGGTTCTCGGGAAACACCGATCTTGCCCCTGTGGATATTGGCACATCCCACATCCCCGCTCCTCCACAGGCCCCAAACAGCCCTTACGCCATCAGTCACGCGTCATCATTCCCCTCTCCCCGGTCTCCCATGTCCATGGATGTTCAGCACATCTCCACCGCGCCCTCTTCCGTCGCGGATGAGAATAACTTTCAGTCGCTGCTGCTCATGGGCGAGCCGGGACCCGAGGTCCGAATCTCGATGGACTATGACATTCCCTCTTTGACTTCGAGCAATTCGACCATGACCCGTGACAGCATGTTCATTCCGGGTCAGCGGATGTCTCAGCCCACGATGCGAGAACCGCGTCCGGTCTCTGTCTCCTCAGCTGCCTTCGGTCGGCGACGGTCTAGTTTGGCTAGCCTCAGCCGTCTCATCAGCAGCTCCCACGGCGAGCGCAGCAAGCTCTCCATGGAAGTGAGGATTGATAGCGAGCCGATTACCAAGAAGGCCAAGAACAGTCGCACGAAGCGATTAAGCCGCATGATGCAATTTTGGAAACCTCATCACAAGGAGAATAACTCGCAATGAGTCCGCGTCTAGGAAACTACAAACTGTTTGATATTGGTCATTTGGCTCATATCTTGACGATTGTATATGGATATTATGTACAGCACATTTCACATTTTTTTTTTACTCGTGATGGATCTAGCCATTCGGATAGTTCTACAAAAGCGGGTTTCGGGTACGGGCGCTCTCACTTCGCGGAAGGCACGTGGCAGACAGATTTTTTACTATGGATCATCCGAAAAATCCATTATTTTTCCAAGGGATGGGACGCATCACTTTTTTAATGATAGCATGATTAGCATTTGGTTCTTGGCACTGACGGATCCTGGCTCCCTACGCTATGGCCATGGTCGAGTCGGGATCCGCGGAGGGGTGGAGGAGGGCATTTTGGGGCTCCAGGCCAAAAGCAGAGTGGGAGATTGGATCGAACGCCCTTGTGGGTTATTGCTCTGGGGAGGATTGGGCGGGTAGATCAGTTACTTTGAATGGCAGGGTAAATAGTTGGGTTGATTGGTTGATACAGACTATTAATGAATATAGTTGTGAAACGACTTCACACTCACACCCTGTGGGTGCTTGATGTCATGTTTCAAATTGATTAAAGCTGAAGTCCCTGCAATCTAGACTTTGCACATCACCATCATCCCCCGTGCACGTTTCGCGTTGAGCAATGACGGAAGGGGAAAGCGGCCATGTTGTTCACATGGCGATCATCATTGCATTTGTCCGCAAGATGATCATCCCTGACCAAAGTGTCAAAGGCCATCCGAGAAACCAATCCAACCTGGAACCCTATCGCAGTGCGAGGCGAAGTCAGTTCAGGGATATTCAACAAGTTAAGACGCCAAGACGTGGAGGGCAAGCTTACCTGAGAAACCAGCCAAAAGGAACATGGCAAGGTGAGGTTTAAGCCAAGTCGTTGCTACACACACTCCCAGAAAGTAACTGTACAATCAATTAAATTCGGGTGTTTTTTTTTTTCATCCTAGCCATGGCAATGTCATGCGTAAATTAATCTGATTTATCTGTTATTGCTCGGCTATTCTTTTTTACACCACGACCACCAATATAAACAAGCAAATGTGTACTAATTCCGTCTCATGACACGATTTGCCATTAATCTTTAGATCAAGGAAAAGGCTGTTTATAAATGTCAGCGGCATTCCCAGCCCGTACTCACCAAGGCTTCATGAGTCATCTACCCCCTCCCTCAGTCAAGGTTCACTTGCCTCCTCCTCCAGGCGCACACGCACACACACACACACACACATTCATGACGTGATTGGTGAATCAATTGGTATTAATTTTGGTCGCTCAGAATTAAAAGCCATCCCTCCCTCCTCCTCTTCGAAACTTTAGCCATGGTTCCGGGACCACAATCAGCCGAGGATGGATGGATGGATGGATGGATCGTCTCTGGCCCGTGAAAAGCTTGTTTTTCTACGGCTTTTCTTATACGCTACAGTGTCTAAACCATCCAATCCCAAATCTCCAATCGTATGCACCAAGACGTTCTGCATGGAGAAGTCTTTGAGCCGCAATCTACCTGCCTTATGGCATTCGGCATAATAGCCTTGTTACAGAGCGTGCTCGGAGCGCTGTCTTCAGATGTGATACTCTCATTGAGACCAAGGCCGTTTGAATGAAGCGGCATGTGTGTGCAGAATTTTGTAATGGAACGGACCAGTTCGGGGTTTGTAAGTGTCTTTTAAATAACAACGCCTTTCTTTATTGAAATACCAGATTCTAACTAATCTGTCTTTCTGTATCAAACGCAGGATCTGTCTCTAATGGGCATCACAAATGCACTTTGGGTGCCAGGCGAAGAAGATAATAATAAAAAAAGCAAGAAAAAACACACAAAGTTCCCTTCCCCAAACGCCAAATGATTTCAAACACGGGGTTGTCTCTAGGTCGAGGTCTCGTCACACATTTCAATCAATTACATGAATTTTTTGGCCATGTTGGCCAAGCCACCGCCCCAGCTGCCGCTGTCGCTGCCGTAGGCCAGGGAGTGCTCCTCGTGCTCAACGCGAACCTTGGTGGTGCCGCCGCCGTTGAGGCCACCGGAAGCCATCTTGACAGCAGAGCCGACGAGGCCGGCCGTTGAGCCGCCCGACGCAGCCTTGGAGGCAGTGTTCATCATGCGCTGGATGGCTGGGGGGATGCGCAAGCCGAAGCGCGCAAGCAGCGCAGTCAAAAAGCCACCTGTGATGAGGGGCAGAATGACGACGAAGAAAACCTTCCAAGGGTGGCGCTTGGCCCAATGGACCAGGTCGCGGAAGATGCGCTTCACATGCTTGAACGACTTCTGGATGAAGCCCTGGCGAGGTGACCGCTTGTAGTACGAGGATCGATCTGTAAAGGAGCCGACGATTAGCGATTGAAGGTCTGTGAAGCCCATGTCTCAATTTCGCGTGGCGAGATGCCCATCCCCACAGGACGACGAAGGTGTGGAACCCGGGGGAGGGGGAGGATGAGGATGAAGAGTAGACCTACTGGTACCGAAAAAGCTGGAGCGACTGTTGTTTCCTCCGAGGCCAAAGAAGGAGGAGCGCGACGAGTTGTGTCGCTCGTGGTGGCGGTCGCCGCCAAAGACAGAGCCGGCCACGGAGCGGCCACTGCGACGGCGGGAGCTGGACCTAGATCGCGAGCGCGAGCGCGAACGACGCTTCTTGTGGCGGGAGCGACGATGGGATGTACGGCCCGAGATCATGGAGGCGCCATCATTAAAGGAGTCGAGGAAACCCATGGTTGCGGGTTTTGCACGGTGTGCGGTGTGTGTGTGTGTGGTGTGAGTTGTGTGAGAGTGTGTGCAGCGCGCGCGAGGTGCGAGTAAGGATTGAGGCTGGAGCTGGTAGCTGGAGTTGCGGCTCGCTAAAGCTGTTGCTGGTGTGGGGGTGTGTCCCCGTTAATTGCTAGCAGCGCAATTGTAGCAGCAAAGAGCGCAAAAGGACACCCACAATTGACCCAGTCGCTCGAGTCCTCTCTCTCTCTCTCTATCTCGTCTATTTCTGGAGGCGAGTGGAGGGGGGAGGGGTGAAGCTCTGGCGGGGGGAGGAGAAGATGGAAAACTGATAAAGGAGACTCGGAAGTGATCAGGGACCGATTTGCCGACGCGAAGTGCGGTACATGGGATATGCAAGGACTCGCAGCTGGGCGAATGCAAGTCAGTTGAGGAGCAGGCGGTTGAAAGTTGCGTTCACCGTAAATTCGAGTGGCTGGAAGGGATCCCCTTGGGGGAAGCTGAAGGCGCGGATTGGCGGCAGGGGAGAGACGTGCGGGGGGCGCAGGGCAGGGGACAGACAGAACGGGGCCGCACTAACGCCGGGTGGGTGGCGACGTTGCCTGCATCGCATCGTCCAGTGGCCTCCTGAGCGCAAAGCCCACCGTGCTGTAACCACTCGCTTCACTGTACTGTACTGTCTGCACTGTAGGGGTCCCCCCCCCTCGTCAGGGAATAGGTGGGAAGGGCGGAGGGGAGGGATCCCATAACTCTCCTCGTGTTTCTCGCTAGGCTGAGGGCTTTTTGATGGAGAGCGGTTGCTGCTGCCAACTGAGTTGCGGTGCGGTGCGGTGCGAGGCACGGTACGATACGGTACAGTGCAGCACGCTACGGGCCCTTCAACCACTGATCGCCAACCATTGCCATGACCTTATGCATTTACCCATTTTCTTCTTCGCCACTGTCCGCGCTAGCTTTCAAGTCCTGCAGCATGTCTTATGCTTGGTAAATCTTCCGCCATGTTTAAATTGCGGTTCGTGGGCTCAATCGCGCTTCTTCAGCCCCATAGCAAATTCCCATCGGGCCTCATGGACTCTGTATAGGGTAGCGTTGGGAGAATGTAGGGCATCATTGAGGCATCACATTAGGCACCCTTTGCCCTAGCTAGAGATTCACCGGCGTTAACCAATATAGACAGACAAACAAACAAGACATCACATGAATATTGTTCAGGCTGCAGGAGTAAGGAGTGAACTGCCATGGGCGATCCAACAACACCTCCTTGGCCCTCAGACTCATGTTCAGATCAACACACGAGTATCCTCGCCACATGATTATATAGACATTGCTTTTGCATGCAGCCATTTGAAGTAGTAACAATATTAGATTGAACATGGCACCAATTTTAAGTATGACAAATTATAATCTGAGCAGAAATGACGAGTAAAACCCGGTTGGTATAGCCGGACAACAAATAATAGATCATGGCATGATCCTAGTAGTAAAAGGAAAAAAGTTTTTTTTTTCTCAATGCACTTTTGCGACGGACCACTGATATCACCATCTAGCTTGAGAACATACTTCTTTTTTAATCAAAAAGAAAAATATCCTTCGGTATCAAAGCAAAAAAATTGGCAATGTGCCTTAGCAATTGCACGTTTCGATCGTGCGACCTCCGGGTTATGAGCCCGGCTGGGGGAAGTTAGTGAGGTGAATAACAGAGTTGTTCCGGATACACATACCGCGCTTCCACTGCGCCAAATTGCTTTCATTGGTTGGGATGTGGCATGCTTAATGAAGAATAAGAAGCTGGTGCAGTTTCCAAGCAAACAAATGTGGAGTGAATTTTCCGCTTGGACGTCATGTGTGTTGTGGGTGGCGAGCCGTGGGACAGTCAAGTGACGGGTTCATCGTTGGGCTCGGATTCGCGTGTAATGACATTCAATGCATGGGATACTAAGCTGTAGGCGCTTTTCTACATGGGAATATCACCCAAAGATCGTGATTGCCAGGCAATTTCCCTGCTGTCGAGTGTAGATCCGAATAAACGGGCAAGCCGGTATCACTGTCGACTTTTACGTCATGCTTCGTATTGGACATGACTTGCCATTTCTAAGTCATCCACAAACCCCATATCCCGCTTTTATCACAGACCACAATTAGGCATGAATAACGACGGATCTTCCAGAGACCCCCCTTTTCTTGTTCTATATTTCTTTTGTTTGAAGAAGGCGTTGGGAGAAATGTTGGGCTCTAGATGTGACGTAGTGACACTCTGACTCATTTTGGAGTGGTGTGTGTGTGACGAGGGGCTGCCCCGCCCTACCTGTCCCCGCCGCACAGCTGCCCTCATGTATGACGATAAACCACGGTCCTCCAACGGCAACAAAGCAATTTGGCGCAGTGGAAGCGCGGTATGTTCAGACGCATATTCGAAATGCATGACTCAAAGCTAACTTGTCCCAGCCGGGCTCATAACCCGGAGGTCGCACGATCGAAACGTGCAATTGCTAGCACACTTCTTTTTTGCATCCTTGCTCGACGTCTTTTTTGTAAATTATCTAGTCTTCTACCCTCTGGCCTGGGAAAATCCCAAAATGACTGGTGGCATTTTATTTTGTCTCATATAACCATATTCCTATCGGAAGCCCATTGCCCAGTCCTATATTTACAACCCAGGCAGTGCATTGCTGCAGACTTGGCATTATGCTCTATTCTCGCTTTCCTATAGCCTCGAACACGTGTTTATTGATTGGTGCTTACCCAATTGTGAATCCTATCAGTGGTCCTACCCAGCGCCGAGTAATGACCCCTAGTAAAATATCTATCCCTTCCTAATATCTTCACACTTGAATGGCGTTACCTTGACCCCCGTTGGCACATGCCGATGGGATGTTCGCTACGGCAACCTTCTGCAGCTGGCAAGGGAACAAAAGCTACTCGGCTCGAAGTAGAACCCAATGATTCGGTCATCGGCCGCCTGCCAGCTGAAAACAGTGGCGGACTTGTACTGCTTGTTCTCGACTCACCTTGATCTCACCTCGATGTTTTAAATAGTTCAACCTGATTTTACCATCTGGCTCCCCACACAGTTCCTCGACTTGCCAATATCAAAATCCAGCATGACTCCCGAGGCGACAGAGCCAGAAACGGTTCCACCAAATGAAGAACCCCAGGCCAATCCTGGAACGCCGCCATTGGGACCTTCTGCAACGACGCCGAGATCCAGTAGCCCTTTGCGACAGAGCCCGAAAGTTTCGACGGAAGAAAGAGAACGTGCGGAAATAAGCGATTCATCGAGCGATTCCAGTATCCCGTATGATGCCCCTACCGCCGCCACCAAAAAGCGGCCTGCAGAATGCGATCCAGCTGATGAAACCCCTTCACCCAAAAAACACCAGAAACTAAGCCCAGGACCGGAAGCAAAAGAAAAAGGCACAGAATCCCATTCCTCGCCGAGATGCAAAGGCCCAAATTCACCACCTGATCGACAGCCCACTCAGCAAAGCGTTGTGGCAGAGCTGCAAAAAGAAATCGACAGCCTCAAGCAGCAAATCATAGCCAGGGAAACCCAGTCGTCAAATGAAGCGAAGGAAATGAGAAAGCAGCTCTCGGAAAGCCGTGACAAAATCGGGCACCTTGAATCAAGCTTGAAGCAGTCTGAAGAAGAGAAACAGCATCTGCAGCAGTACAGCAACAGGCTGAGAACAACGGTGGCCGAGATTGAGGAGGAAAAGTACCGATACAAAAACCCTGGCATGAAGGTGCCCGACGACGTGATTCAGCAGAAGTGGCGCATGCTTGGATCTGAAATCCAAAACCTTGTCCTGCAGCTTGTCAACCAAGATCCCACTCGAAAAATTCGACCGCATAATGTGGCACCTTACTGGGCGGACAGAATACAATCTCTCCACACCAAATGGAACAGGCCGTCTTTCAAGGGAAAGGGCCCTTTTGCGGTACAGCGGTATATTTGGATTCGAATCCACGACGAAATCTTCGACCGCGGCGCGGCCGCATGGGGCGTTGGGATTGGTCACCTCTTCCAGCGCTTCTTCCATGCGACTGGTGGCAAGTTCACCTTCTCTCGCCAAACTCGGCTAAACGTCTAGGGTTTTGCTAATGCTTACCAGATGAGGATTTCGATGTCAAGGAGGAGCTGAGCGCCTGCAAGTCCCGGCTGGGACACGCTCTTGTCCAGGCTCGCGAGGGAGACGATGGCAAAACCATTGGCTGCTTGGCCGAGGAGCTTCGAAAGGAACTGTACATTTTCACCGACCCGGACAAGAAGGAAGAATTCATGTCGCGAATGAATGGGATCCTCAAGCAGGCCGTCGACCTCCAGGTCATCTTCATGACTTCCCGGGCCTTCTTCATCCCCAAAGAGGTACAGCCCAACAGCCGGGTGGATGACAACAAGATGGAGGTGCGGTTCGTTCAAGGCGACGGGTTGGATGTGGACATGAAATTGGACATTGCCATCTCTCCCATGATTGAAAAGGTTGGAAACGCGGATGGACACAATTTTAACTCGCGCCATGTAGTGTGCAAGGCGCTTGTCACCACCAGGCAAGTTTGAAGAGAATAATGGACAATGTAGAGAGGAGGCACAAGGCAGGGAAGACGACATGAGTACTTTTCATTCAAGTTTTGATTAGACACAACTAGAATTCCTACAGAGAAAAAAGAAGAAAAGAAAAAAAAAAAAACCACCAAGCACGTCCCTTCTATTTTATGACACCAGGTAACCAAGTGACTCTCTATACATTGAACGCTCGAGGGGGCCTATAGTTTACTTCTTCTTTCCCTTTCTCTTGTTGGCCTTGCCGCTGGCCTGAGCACCCGAGGCCTTGGCCTTGTTCAGCGAGTCGGTGCTCTTGTCAAGAAGCTCAAAGTCCTCACCAGCGGAGTCAGTGCTGGGGGTGGGCTGAGGAGCATCCGACTCATCGTCTTCGGCAGCGATATCAGCTTCGAACTCGTCGGCCTTCTTGGGCAAGAAGCGGCCAACAGTCAAGTTGAAGAACCAGATAGGGGCGCGGAAAACAGCAGTGTCCTTGATGGTAGGCTGGGCAATCTCATTGGGCTATTAAAGTTAGTATCTGGGCACATGTTATCAACGTTTAGGGTGCAACTCACATCAAGGAGAAACTCATTGACGTTTCCTTCTTCATCCGCTTCCTCCAAGTACACATCACCAAGGGAGTCAACGACGAGAACCTTGCCATTCTCGGCAACGATGCGCTTGCGAGCACCAGAGGGAGCTCCGGGGCCGGCGGAAGCCTCGCGGGACACAGTTGGGGCCTTGCGGACCTTCTTTGGGGCGGGGCGGCCTCCTTCGCGCTTTGTCTCCTTCTCCTGCATTCGCCTCTGTCGACGGTTCATAGGCTGAGGGGGACCATCCTCTTCGTCGGAAGCAGGAGCAGGAGCAGGCTCAGGAGTAGCCTCGACGTTGGGGATGTTGAAGCCTCCGCCCCAGGCAGCATCGCGAGCAAACTTGATGTAGCGCTCGATAAACTCCTTCTGGCGCTTCCAGTTCATGTACATGATCAGGTAGTGGATGCCTCCACCAACAGAGATGAACAGGCCGACAAGAACCGTTCCCAGGCCGGGGCGGTAGCGGTTGTAGTAGTAGTCGGTGCCCTTCCAGCGAGGGAAGCCATGACCAAGGAAGTAGTCATAGCGATCACGCTCGGCGCTGCGCAGGATGTTGACAATGAGGGAGAGACGTGCCTGGGCATCGCCGGCCTGCTTGACGGCCTTCTTGATCTCGGCAGGAGTGGGGGCCTTGACATTGACACCGGACTTCTTCTGGCTGTTGTGATCGGCGCGGATCTTCTGCTTAACCTTGTCAGGGTGCAGGTTTTTGCTCAGCTTGCGGTACGCCTTGGTGATGTCGTCCTGCGTGGCAGAAGGGACAATGCCAAGAATGTCGTAGAATGTCGCCGAGGGGTCAGTCTCGTGGGCCATGATCTCGTCTCGAATGCGAAAGATTTCGCGATCTGTTCGCAAGTCAATGTCAGCAAGCTGGCTTTGGCGGATAACAATTGTCCATATTTCCCAACATACCTTCTTTGGACCATGCCGCCGCGAGGGGGCTCATCAGGGCCAGAAGGCCAACGGAAAAGAATGAAATCTTCATGTTTGCATTCTATGTCGAGCTCAACCGTCGATCGTGTCCAAGGTGGCAAGGGTGGCCAGTAGCGTTCAGCAAGTGAGCGCGAACAAGAGCAAAGGCCGGTTCGCCAAGTGCCACGAGAGCGGATAGGCTGGCAAACGTCAGGCGCAAAGCCAATGGACCGAACCGAATAAAACTCAGACAGGTGTCGGGGGAGTAGAAGGGAAAAAAAGAAAAAAGACTACGACTTGAATGTCGTGGCCACTTGAGAAAGCACCCCTTGGCTTGGTTCCGTTTAAGCCTTATGCGACAGGGGTAACTGAATTAAGAAAAGGCCAGCGTGGGGCTAAGCGGAGAGCTACCCTGGACGCTCACTAGCCACAGGATCGACATCAGCCACAATGGCACTCTGTCTTTTTCATGACATAGATTTCATCTCAACAAATCTAGATGCGATTCATTTTCCGATGCATTGGGCTTCTACAACTATTAATAGATGAATGGAAGCATCCTTTAGGGAGTCTCTATGTTCATACTACCCCTTATCTCTATCGACATCTGTCTATTCGCCCATCAACGAGTCTTGTGTTCCTTCATGACGGTGAAGACAAGTGCGCACTTGGATGGATAGATGAGCGGGTGAATGGATACAGCACGTCATACGCCTGGGAATACTGACGTGTGTCTCATACGAGGCCAGCTGTTGATTGGCCTACCGGATGACAGGAAGATGACAAAATGCTAACGTCTCCCTTCCTGCACATGTGGCCATTCATGAACCTAAACACAGGCATCGTAGCAAAGCTGACCTAGCCAAAACACCATCGCAGTCGTGGCTGATAGCTTTCACCATGAAAAAGGTTCCGGATGACGGATAAAACTGGCCAGATTAGCTGGCTTAGCATCGATCCTGAAAATGTGTCTGGACCCGACCTGAGGTTCAAGGTTATTCACGTTGGGGCCGAGGAGACGCCACGACCACCACCCATTTTCATCTTGCAGCCGAGTGAACTTTATCTATTCAACCAGCCCAGGGAACTATTCGTCCAATCAGGATGGGAAAATTAGAGTGCAGCTAGTGGATGAAAACAACACTACTCCTTTTTGCTTTGCGCCTCGCAACCCTTGGGTTGTGACGAGGAGGAAGCCATCTCTAGAATCTCTGTCCAGATGGCGGGGCTCTGAGGGTTTATGGACGTGCCCTCCGGCTTAGAAGGTCGCAAACTGAACTAAGCTTTTCCAGCGTCGGCGCTTTGATGATATATATGACAGCTCTCGACGTCAAAGGTGGAGCGGGATCTATCGGCCTGGAATGTCCTAGACCACGATTTCCAATGCTTCCGGCTGCTGCTTGCTATCTCGTGCGCTCGTGCGCCAAGGCGCCATCCAGATTTGGGGAAAAAGTCTCGGTCTCCATCGGCCAGAGGTTCAAAGTCTCGGCTCCTCAGCTCGGGGCTAGCTGTTGGGCGGCAGGAATGTAGCACGGAACCGGTACTAAGGATAGCTCGTCTGGAATGGGGCGGCGCTCTTTTAAGCTATCTCGGATCGATTCGGCTGCTGAAGCTGCAAGCTGAAGCAGCTTATAAACCTGAACCATGATCTTCCTCGACGTCCTCGAAATAGCTCAGCAATCCAGACAACCTCCTCCCGAGACATGAAAAGCGAGACACAAGCAGCGTGGTGAAGTGAAAACAGCGACATCTACCCCGAACCACCAACACGCCCAACATGAAACATCCGACTTTGTTCTTGTTGTCTCTGCTAGCATGCGCTCAAACGCTGGGAGTGACGGCCGACCATTCGATTGGGGTCCATGACCACAAAGGTGAGTACATGGACCGGGCCTAGGTCTGCCTTGGCGCATAGAGAACTGACAATCCACCCAGGCCACGGTAGAGATGGCGGATGCCACGCAGCCAGAAAGCGGGATTTAGCTGGACGATGGCTTCCAGACCATCAAGCCAAACCCGTCATAAGCGTGCACTCCCATGTGGCTCGGCAAATGTCCAACCCCTGGACGGACAAGACACTCTCCCCGAGCCCTCGGTGGGCCGAGAAGCTGGAGACAGTCTACCGCGCATTCAAGCACAGGGGAGACCGGCGGAACGCTGCCAAGGTCAGAGTTCTCCAGAAGACGGGCAACTTCGTCTGGGTTTCGTCCGTGGGGAACCTGTCAGAGATAGACCTGGCCATCAACGCCGCGCGCGCATCGCAGAAGGCCACCAACACGACGCACATTGTTGGCCTGGTCCTGTACAACATCCCCGGCCGGGACTGGGACGGCAAGATGAGCAGCGGGGAGTTCCCGCCCACCAACCTCGGGCTGGAGAGCTACAAGAACAGATTCGTTAGGCCGTTTGCTGACAAGCTCAACGATGCGCAAGACCTGACCTTTGCTGTCATTGTGGAGCCGGACGCGATAGGGAACTTGGTAACGAACAAGGACGAGGCGTTTCGCAAGCGTGTGGCGCGCTTCTACGAGCAGGGAGTCGCCCATGCAATCAAGTCGCTGCAGTCTCCCAACATTCACGTTTACGTTGACGTGGCCAATGGTGGATGGCTAGGGTGGGATGACAAGCTGCAGCCGAGTAAGAACATAACGCCCTAGCCCTCCTTTCTTTCCGCGAGATTCTTTTATACTAACTTGTCCAATCTTAGCTGTTGATGCGCTGGGCCGAGTCCTCAGGATAGCAAAGCAGCAATCCAACAACGCGACGACGATCCGGGGGTTCTCGACCAACGTGTCCAACTTTAACCTGTTCAGCTCCAACACGCGGGAGGCCTTCACAAAGGGATCCCGGTCCTGGGACGAGTCGCACTACATCCTTGCGCTGGCGCCTCTCCTGAAGAGGGCGGGGCTCCCGCAGCGCTTCATCGTCGACCAGAGCCGCGTTTCCCTGCCGGGCGCCAGGAAGAAGTGGACGCAGTGGGCCAACGTCGCCCCCGCAGCCTTCGGCGCGGCCCCCGGCTCGGCCGTGGGCAACATCTACGTCGACAGCATCGTGTGGGTGAAGCCGGCGGGCGAGAGCGACGGACCCGATGGGTTTCCGGGAGCACCAGCTGCTGGCGTCTGGTTCTCCCAGTACGTCCAAATGATGATTAAGAACACCAAGATTTAACACACACACACACAAAGGCGTCCTTGGAGATGGTGGAATGTGATTTAGCGTTGGGAGTTTGTCTACATAGCCATGATTGTTACGCACATACAGCCACTCTTTTTTATTATTTAGTTTTTAAATACTAATTTCTCTTTTGTTCAACTGAATCCAATGGAACAAAAAGCCAAAGGTTTGCTTGCGAACAGAGTAGACGTGACAAAGAAAGAGAGCAGGTCCATGCTGGAATCTGCCAAAAAAGCTCCTTGGTTTCAGTGGCGAGCACAAGGTATAAATGCAGTTGATGGGGATTCACTTGAAACTCGACTACCACACGCCAACGCATACGTAGCGACCATGTGCTCGATGATTGATTTCATGGATCGGTGCTGTAACCGCGCAGACAATTGCAAAACCATGTTTGAATCTGGGCTGGTCATGATTTGCAGCACGGCGGCAGCCAAGGGGCAGCTCGGCTTGTGCGAAAAAGGGCTGCAGACAACACCGGTGCAGCGAGGACAGACCATGAAGTGGCTTTGCCTCGCATGCCTCGAGTCTCGGGGAACCAACGAGTGGAACAAGAACCAATACATACATCACGAACAAGACTGGCATGGAAAGCAAGGCTAGTTGCGTTGAAAGCACGAGTTTGTACAGCTGATTTCTGCCGTGGCGGGAAGAGGAACGGGCGTGTTTGTACTTGCTGCTGCAGAGGATGGGCGGGGCTAAGAGCATTTACCATGCGTAATGTGTCTGCGCTACTACAACTCACATTACAGTCAATTAAATTTACTTGATGCTGCACATTTCGCCAACAGGACCCTCTAGTTGTGACATTGACAAGTTGTTATTAATACCGAGTTATTTATACACCATTGGTCATCATCATTGTGCTTGCTGGTTTTGAATAGGGGGAGCGGTGGTGTTTGGTGCCACGGCAGGTTTGGGTTGCGGAGGCGCGTAAGGTTGGTATTGTTGCTGAGCGGGCACTGGAGGCTGAGGGAACCCCTGATGGTAGACCTGGGCCATCTGGAAGTTGGGCGGAGCATACATGACGGTGCCTGCAGGAGTTGGCTGGACGTAAACAACCTGGCCGCTGCGGTTGCGGTTGCGAACGTGCGTCTCAGAGCAGCCGATGACGAACAGGGTAAAATGGGCGAGGCTAGCGACGGTTCGTGTTAATATCCATCAGGAGGCGGGGTCGCCTGCAAGGGAGGAGACACTTACACTTCAAGAGCACCGAAGCCCAAGACGGCACGGTACATGGAAGCGGCCCCCCACCTTGAATAGTAGTAGCTGTAGTAGTAGCCATAGCCTGGGGCGAAGAGGCCCTGGAACACAAGGCAGATGATGTAGCCGAGCCAGAGGAGCAGGTCGACGCCCACGATGGCACCGGGGTGGATTCCGCGATGGCCTCGTCGCACACACAGGCAGATGCTCTCGGCAAAGTTCCAGATGAAGGCGACGACGACCTGGGCGAGATTCGAGTTAGTTGAAGGGGCATAGAGACGGACAAGGTGTGACGTACGGGGCCAACAAAGATGACGAGGGGAAGAAAGCTGAATTGCACTGCGAGTCCGGCAGACAACCCGATGAGGATGAGGCATGAGATCATGGAACCAATGCGTAGGGTGAGCTTAGAGGTCCACATGCCGCGGGACGAGACGTGGACGGCGGGCATGCCATTGTTCTGAGGGTATTGGTATGCTGGTTGATATTGCTGGTATTGACCAGGAGGCAACTGTTGAGCGGGCTGTACATATGACGGCTGCTGCTGCTGCTGTACTGGTGCTGTTGCTGGTGGAGAGGATTGATGCTGTTGGGGATTTTGCTGCTCCATGATGGGCGAACACGAGCGAACTGCTCTAGTCGAGCGCCGGGAATCTAGCACAGCGAGGCTGAAGCTCAACCAAGACAAGGAGAGGATGGGAGCACAGAAATTCACGACAGAAACAGACTGAGGAGCAGAAACAAAAAGCCCGGGAGGGGCACCGCAGCCCAAGGGACCGGCGCGTCCATTTAATCAAAGGCCTTTGCGATACAGGGCCCATTAAGAAAGGGCCCTAAGGCAAGGCACCCTGCCGCAACGAGGCTAGACAAGCTGATCCTACGGCGCCAAGCCCAAGGACTGGCAAGGGTTAGTTCAGCTCGATGGAGGCTGAGGCAGCATGGGGCCTGAGACGGCGCTTGCTGTTGGCCACGTCCATGAGATGAGACAGAGAGCGCGTGCTAACACGGAGCGAAGCGTGCTGGCCGTGGCGTCAGGGATGCATTGCCTTGTTTTTGGGCTTTAATTGAACAGAGAAAGGGACGAAGCAGAGGAAGCGTGCGCCAAGAAGAACAAGACGCAGACGACGGTGGAACTCTTCTGTCTGGATAAACCACCTGCGTCTCGCACTGCATGGCAGAGCTGATCATCGCTGCTGTCGACTCTCGTCGGGCCCGTAGGGCTGGGTTTCGATGATGCTAGGGGCAATTTACGTACCGGGGAGCTTTTGTGGATCTAATTTTCGGATAGCGCCACGGGATGGACAAGGGGACAACGGCTTGTTGGCTGCAGACATACGGGGAAACAAGGTTATTTTTTAGGAGAATACGGAGTGAAATAAAATGAAAGAAGGCGGTGCTACTATTGTGACACGAAGACAGACGAGGAATTTCACTGCGTGTGGCTCAGCTCGGGACGTTTGGATCCCGGGGTTTGTGCTGTGGCGACGGAGCTTGGGCGAAGAGCGCAGCAGCAAGTTCAGCACCATTAGCTCAGATTCTTATTTGCAGTTCCTCTTCCATCCCCCAAAGAACTCGTCATCTTTCCTGACATGCATATGCACTGTTGCATTGGTAGCACCGCTGTTGATGGAGGTTTTTTTTCTTTCCTTTTTTGAGGTCATGCAAGATGGTTGTCATTGGGCAGTGAACGAGTGAGAGATGACGCTGAATCCCCGCAGACACAGAGGATGTCCTCCCATGACCAACCAGCCTAGCAGCCGGTAGTACAGAGCGTCAAAGTCTCTTCCGTGTAAGCGACAAAGGGCTCTTTTTTTAAGGTTAATACTTCACCCGGACCTCCTCCTCTCAACCTATGCCGCCCACCGCTTCTTCCAATCACCCCCACAATTTACTCGCCCTTTCGCTCTCTATCTCGGCCACCCCCTTTCGGCAATGCAAGACCGATTATTCCCTTCCGTCTGCCAAAAAAAAAAAAAAAAGATACGCGGCCAATGGCGCCTCCTCCTCCACATTCCCGCTTATACCCCCCACCACAGCCGTTGGAACTGCCGGTCATTGCCCATTGCCCTCGCGGAAACAACTCTGACAGAGCCAACAGTCATCATCTCTGCAACCATGGACCCGCTCGACTGCCTTCCTCTCCCCATGGCGTCGACCTTATCGCCCAATCGAGACGTCATGTGCTTGTTCAAACCGGCGTATTTCCCGTCCCTCCCCCCGGCTTCGGTCACCGATTGACCGGAACCCATGCTGCAATTCCGATCTTTTTGCTTGCTTGCTAATCCAAGGCGAAAAAAGAGGTGCTCCGAAAAAATTGACCTTCTTTTCGCAATTGCCTCTTCTCCTCCGTGATTATCCATGTTTCGACTTGCCATCTCCCCCCCCTCCTTCCATCCGGTGCTGAAGAACACTTCGTAGTCAATGTATAGGCTCGCAGTTCCTTGTTCATCTTAGCACCACCACTCGAGGCCGTCGTCCTGGTACCCAAACACCATGGCGTCCTCCCCACCCATTCCCGAAAAGTCACCGTTTCCGCGGAATGACGATGAGAAGGTTTCAGGCCCCCAAGAATCCTCAAGTCGCGTCTCCATCGAGCCAACCCTGGCGGCCGACTCGGACAATCCGCCCAGCTCAAGTGACGAGGCCGACTGCGGCAGCCCAGGCCCCTCGATATATGAGTCTAGCTGGATTCGTAGAGTGACGACGCCCAAGAACTGCCGATGGGACCCCGAGTCTCCTCAGCGGCTCACCGTTGGCTACTGTATACTATATGCCCTGGTGAGTCCAGTTGCTGCTGTTGTTATCCCAGCTCTAATGCCGAGCTCCAGGCCGGCGCATTTACTGTTGCCAATCTTTACTATAACCAGCCGATTCTAAACAAGATGGCGGCTGAATTCGATGTCTCATATGAGACATCATCCCAGGTTGCCACTTTGATCCAGGCTGGCTATGCCACCGGTCTAGTCTTTGTCCTGCCTCTGGGTGACATTCTTGAGCGGAGGCCCTTTATCATCATACTTATCCTTGCAACTGCCACAATGGTGAGCCTATATGAGTTCCTGCTATCTTGAGTCCTTTTTTAACCCTAATCACTCTGTGCATAGTGGATTGGCCTTTGCGTGACCAAGGACTTTACTACATTCCGTGCACTATCCTTTATTTGCGGAGTTACCACCGTGACGCCGCAGCTGATGATACCGCTGGTCAGCGACTTCTCTCCCGCGCACCGCAAGTCGTCTCTGTTGTCAATTGTCGTATCTGGCCTCGGCATCGGCCTCTTGACTGCTCGGCTCTTGTCTGGAGTTGTCTCCAACTTTACCAACTGGAGAAACATTTACTGGTTTGGATGCGGCGCGCAGTACCTGCTCGCCGTGTTGCTCTTCTTCCTCATGCCCGACTACCCTTCCACGAACCCGGATGGGCTCAACTACTTTCGCGCCTTGTCCACCATCCCGCCAATGATGTTCACCGAGCCCATCCTCATCCAGGCCTGCGCCATCACCTTTTGTCTCTCGTGCATCTTCACCTCGTTTTGGACAACACTGACCTTCCTCCTCGCCTCGCACCCCTTCAACTTTTCGTCGCTGGAAATCGGCCTGTTCTCGCTCACAGGCGTTGTAACCATTGTCTGCATTCCCATCATTGGGCGAATAATTGATCGATTCGTGCCCCTCGTGTCGACGGTGGCCGGCCTCACAGTGTCAATCACAGGCACCGTGATAGGCACAATCATCGGCCCTTGGACTGTGGCCGGTCCAATCATCCAGGCAATCGGAATCGACCTCGGGAACCAAACCGCGCAGGTGGCAAACCGAGCTGCCATTTTCAACATCAACCCCAAAGCACGAAACCGCGTCAACACTGCGTACATGGCGTGTGGCTTTTTTGGCCAGCTGACAGGCACTGCCGTGGGCAACAGGCTCTATGCGCAAGGCGGATGGAGATACAGCGCTGGGTGCAGCGGTAGGTCCCCTCATTCTTGATATTCTCACACGTGCATTCGCTGACAATTTTTATAGTCGGGGTTGTCGGACTAGCTATTCTCTTTGCCTTTGCTAGAGGTCCTAGAGAAACAGGGTGGGTTGGGTGGAAGGGCGGTTGGAGTCCGCGAAAGGACTCGCCCGCGGCTCCTGTGCAGCAGAGCCTCGAGTCTGGAGTGCAGCAAAGACCAAACGAATAGACTATGCAGCGTGAATGTTTGCTTAGGCTTAGTATAATATACCCCGAAGTAAGCCTCAGTGGTTTGGCTTGCGTAAATGCACCTTCTCACCTTGCCTGCATTTTTCTTTTGTGCCTCTTCTCACAAACCTTTCCCCTTTCCACCACAACTTCTCCCACAATCTGCAATGACCAGGCCAGCTACAATTTTCTCGCAGGGCCGCTGCATAACGAAGACAGAAATGGAGCCCAACGAGAACGGACCACCGACCATTGTCATCGGTTTGGATTTTGGAACTACGTATGTCATCGTGGATGTTGTGACAGCCAGTGCTAATGAAGGCGCAGATATTCTGGTGCAGCCTATGCTCTCTCAAGCACAGAGGATGGGGTGATTCATCCCATCACTAACTGGAAGTCAGAAGATGGCTCTGACGATAAACAAAAAGCACCTACTGTCATCTCGTCCCATGCTTCCAAGAACGAGACTCCCGACTGGGGCTATGCAGTCCCTTTCAACCGATCTCCCCTCAGCTGGTTCAAACTGCTGTTAATTGATGAAAAGGATATGCCTGAGAACGTTCGAACATCTCCATACTTGATGGCTGCGAAGCAGGCTCTTGCCCAGCAAAAACGCACACCTGTCGAGGTGATTTCTGACTACCTCAGAGAATTTTGGGAGCACACGCTCAACTGCATCGAAAAGAATCAAGGGAAAAGCATGCTCCAAGTGTCCAAGTTGGATGTCGTTGTTACCGTGCCGGCGATTTGGCCACATTATGCCCGACTTCGCATGAAGTCAGCTTTGAAGGCCGCGCGAGTGCTGGCTAAACGCGAAGCCGGAGCTACAACCTTGACGTTTCTCTCAGAACCAGAAGCTGCGGCACTAGCCACGCTGAAAGACATGAATAATCAGTCCAATGTCGATGTAAGCAAACGCCTTGACCTTGATTACTGCTGTTTGGGGTTGATTTTTTTTTTGCAAGGTTGGCGATAGTATTGTGATTTGCGATGCAGGCGGTGGCACTATGGTAGGTTGCAAACGGCCAAAGTGGCGTTGGATTCTACTGATGCCGCCTAGGATATCATCACCTATACAGTCACAAGAAAGCAGCCATTCACAATTCGTGAAATAGTGAAAGGAGACGGTAGAAAATTTCCCCACCGGCAAGTCTTATGATAACCGCTGACGGGTGGTAGGGAAAATATGTGGTGCCATCTTTCTTGATCAAGGCTTCAATGCCCTTCTCAAGTCACGCATTCACCGCTCAACCTGGGACAGGCTTGGTGAGACCGGGGTGAGACGAATCATGAAAATTGACTGGCATGGCATCATCAAGCCATCATTTTGCAAGGATAGCAAGGCCTGGGAAATCTTCCTTCCTTTCGGCGGCACAGCAGAAAACGGATACCAGACTCCGGTCATCAGTATTGGCAAGTACGTGTATCTGTTATTTGAAGAAATATGGGTGGCAGGTAAACTGACTTTTCAATAAGACAGGAGGTGGAGAAAATCTACAAGCCCATTGTAGGACAAATCGAAGAGCTTGTCGAGAGACAAGTCCGACAGGTCAGAGCTAAGGCTCAGAAGAAACCCAAGGTAGACGCCCATCGTCCACACGCGGTTCTGCTTGCCTTCTTACATAAATTTGCAGTTTTTGATCCTCGTGGGAGGATTTGGAAAATCAAAGTACCTGTACGAGTGTCTTAAAGACCTTGGCGGGAAGAACATGGAAGTTCTCCAGATGGATGGGGAGAGACCGTGAGTTTAATGCTGTATCCTGAGACGCGAAAGGCTATAGCTAACCTTTGATGCTCAAGTTGGACCGCCATATGCCGAGGTGCTGTCATCAAAGGGATGGAGCTGGCCAAGTTGACCAAGTCTGTTTCTGTGGTAGTTGATTCCCGAATTTCACGGGCAAGCTACGGGACTTTGGTCAACATTATTCCCTTCGACAGCAAAGAGCACGACGCCGCAGACAGAACCTGGTGTAAGACAAACCAGGCTTGGCTTGCCGTCGAACAGACAAAGTGGTTTTTGAAAATTGTAAGATTCCAGCATTGTCCCGCTAAAGATGAGAGGAACTCACAGAGGTTACCCAGGGCGAGCAAATCCACGCCGAGAAGCCAGTCAGCCACCATTTCTGGCAAGACATGTCGGACCCGAGCGACGAAACCGCCGTCGACATTGTATATTCCGAAGCGCCCGAGCCGCCCTCCAGAAAGGACTCGTCTGTCCACACGCTCTGCGCGATTCGGCTGTCCAAGATCCCGAATTGGAACAAGCTGCCGACCTGGACGAACACGAGCGGACAGGAGTTCAGGCGCATCAATTACGAGCTGAGGATGCTCAGCGACGGCACATCGCTGGACTTTTACATCTACCACGGCGGAAAACAGCTCGGCTGCAGGAATGTCGCCATCAAATTCATGGACATCAACTTCAAGTCCCCCATTGGCCCAACTTCATCAGACTCCTAAGCACTCGCAGCCCCGAGGCTGACAATTCGAACCATATTTCTATCCAACCTGCTAGCTGTTTCTTTCCTCTTATTTGCCTATTCGCCGCGTTCGAACTCGTATCAAATCCTCGATAGTCCTACTGCATTTGGCTGACTCAACGTTGCTCCTTTCTTTATTTATTTTTAACCCGCCATCAGATTATAGACCGGGTAGTTTGAGCGGTATTTGCAAAGTATTCCAATCAATGGTTTGGGGTTCCACGGATCAGCTTTGCGAAGCGCAAGGCCTGCTTACTTATCTTGTCAAAGGGGAAATGTGGACATGACGCGCACTCCCAAGGCGACGCGCAGGGAAATGATGGTACAATGAGCAATCATTCCGTTTTGGTGCAGAGTTGTATTTCAGCCGGGTTTTTTTTCTTCTTTATTTTACTGATTTCGAAACTGTTCAACATCGCCACCTAATCGTGATCCTCCTCGGTTAATCCTGGGCATCCTTCCATTGTGCTATCTGGGTATACCATTTTGCACCAAAAGCAGTAGATGTGCATGTCCCGAAGGTATTGAAGCACTTTTCCCAGTCGCTCTCCAATTTCCAATGCATTAAACTGATCCAACTCTTCGTCCTCCTCGTCTAAATCCTCAGCTGCGGCATAGACGGTATGCCCCTTCCCGAGAGCCTTTTTATCGTCGGCATCCTCGTGGTCATCCTCGTACGTGGGAAGACGGGATAGTGATTGCTCGAGATCGTATCTCATACGCCTGTCGCGTTCCTGCTCTTCGCGGTAGCGCACAAGGCCTCGGTATAAGACAGGAAGGGACTTGAGCGGCCGCGAAGATGTTGGGCGTGGTTTGCCCGTGGAAGTTTTGGGTGAAGACTCGCCACACGCATCTTCCTTTTCATTTGGTGTTTCGTCGTCCATGCGTTCAGCAATACGCTGCGCAGCAAAGAATTGCTTCTCCAATCGCGCCTCCTCGCGCTCTTTTCTCACCCGGTCCCGATACTCGAGCGGATCCATCTTGGTCATTTTCGCATCCCTCTCTTCGGCTGCTTCCCTGATCTTCCTCTTCTTTTCATTGTCCAGCCCGATACCGCCACGGTCGTCCTTCATGCTGACCCTGATGGGCTCCGTCCTCCCTTGGCTCTCCCCATCGCCTCCCTTCTTTCCCAAACCACCGCCAGTGAAGCCCATCTTGGCCATCATTGCGAGACCCTTGCTCTTCTTTGCCTTTGGGTCATCAAGCATGGACGTGGAAAGTGCCTTTTCTCGGGCAGCCTCCTCTTCCTCTGCAATTTCCGCCTTTGATTTGATGATACCTCGGGCACGCGACTCACGCTTCAGCCGCTGGGTACGTTGCAGCGATGTCTCTTTGGCCGGTGTAGGATCCGCAAACGACATGTTCATATAGTCGTCATCGTCATCATCTGGTGCACTAGCAGTAGGTTGCTGTGGTTTGCTCATGGTGCAAGCTTCGGCTTTGACGGATGCTCAAATAATTCGGGAGCAGTCGCCAAGAAATCAAGCCTTATGATACTTACCACGAGCAAGATAAGACAAGGCCAATTGGGAGCGAGTGGGAGCTGGGAATCGATGGCAAGAGTGTGGGTTTTTAATCGGCGGATACTCGCGTCGGACTACCGCCCTGCAGGCAGAAATTCTCAGCCCCAGACGCGATTTGATCACTGCGAAACTGTATGTTGGTTGCTACTCGCACTGTATGCAACAATGACTTGATGGCACGGGAGTGTTCCCTAAATCACCTTCGAATTCTACTCTGAGCCTTGAAATACGGTGTAAAACAATACTCTCAACTGTGCAGATGACAATGCTGACTCTTTTGAATGTACTTTTAAAATAATATCTAAATATTTTGATATCCCTTCGCCCTGTGAGAACAAAAAAAATAAAGACAACTCGAACCCAGTAAAGCGAGACAGGGCTGGTATTGTATCCGTGTAATATTCCTTTACCTGTTCTTCGCCCTCTTTCGTGATGCCTTCTCCCTTTCGTACGCATTTGCTTCGCGTCCTTCCTCGCTCTGAATCTCGGCAACAAGCCTCTTGTACTTCTTCTCGTACGCTTCGTCCTTGGCCTTCTTGATTCGGAGCTTCTCTCTCGCCATGAAGTTGGCGTCCTTGCGCAGTTCTCTCATCGCGCCCTTGCGCTCCTGCTTGTGCTCGGCCTTCAACTTGGCCAACTCAGCACGCTCACGATCAGGGTCGTAGTGCTTGACAGGATCGAATGTCTCCTCGAACTTGGGCACATAGGTCTTGATAGCCAGGGGTCGGTGGTGGTGCAGCTCTAGAGGTCGACGAGAAAGCTGTGCCACCTTGAGCATTCGCACAAGTTTAGCATGCAGCTTTTCCAACCGGTCGTTTAAACCCGAAGGAAGATGCGACCGGCAGCTCTTGTTGTTGAGGTGCTTCAAAACACCAGATGCCTGAGAGAATGTCTCAGAGAAGGCGCTCTTCCCAGTCCACGTATCCGCAGCCGCTTCTACAACCTGGGCAGTTGTATCCAAGATGGCGACTTTGAGCGCCTTAGATTGTGTTCCCGAGACATCAATGCCACGGCAGTCAGAAAAGTTTAGCTTCCTAACAAGAATCTTGCCAGTAGATTCGGCACGAACATCAGCAGGCGCATTATGAATAGGGAAGCTGCCAATGCTTTTCGCCGGCGCTACTGGAGCAAGAGCGTGCAATGTGTTCAGAGAAAAGTTAAGGACCTCGGGCATATATCTCTTCGCAAGTTTCTGATAGCTGACTCCAAGAATTGACAAGTATGTACCAATTGCAAAGTCGGAGAGGTGCTGAGGAACTTTTTGCCCAAGATACCGGGCAATCGTCAATGTCGCAGGTGTGACAACTTGGTGGAAATGGTCGGATGTCGGGAAGATGGTACCCACGGCAGTGAGAAGGATCAAATCTCCTGTCTCTAGAGAAAGGGGGCGCGAGTTGCCCATCTCCTCCATGGAGAGGCGGAATTGCTGGCTGATCTCAATGGGGAACATCTTAGCCAGTGAGTGAATATGACGAACGATGCTCTCCAAAACGGAGAAAGAGGGCGAAGTTGTTGGATCCCAAGGCAAACCGATAAATTCAACCAAAGCGGCAGAGAATTTGGCAAGCCGTTCTTTGTTTTTGCTGTCAAGCTTAGGATGATAGAGCGCTCGGATTCTTTGGACAATTGTGGGTATGGTTTTCGAGGGATAGGGCGCGATGATGGTCTGAAACTCGTCGCAAGATTGGGGACAGGCGAAGGTGTATGGTAGCCCTTGGTCGTCTCCTTTCTTGATGGCTGAGGCCTTCGTAGACGAGTCCAACTCGAAAACAGGATTCCTGGCTTCTTCTTCGTTAAGAATTCCCTTCGTGAATTCGTCTTCTTCATCCTCTTCGTCAGAATCTTCCATCTCAGAGTCTTCCTCACTTTCGACGAGTTCGAGGTCAGAGCCGCTAGCCACAAGGTCATCGTCGATGAGAAAATCGTCTTCGTCGTCGAACCCCAGCTCTGTGGCAGTTGGTCGCGCTTTGATTCCGCCGCCCAGGCCGAAATCATCATCGTTATCATCCATATCCATAAAGTCATCCTGGTCGGCAACATCCTTTTCTGACTTGGAGTCATCCTCGCTATCAGTGACCTCCTCGCCCCTCATGCGCCTTTGTCTTTTGTCCTCAAGCTCTTTTAATCTCTTGGAATCCTCCTCAACCTTTTCCTCCTCCGTTTTTGTGCGGTCGGAAGGTTGGGCCCTTTTATCCTGGGCGAGTTTCTTCACTTGCAAATCGAAGTTTCTCTCAAAGGCGCCTCGTTCTACACCTGCAATAGTTGAGACGGCATTTGCTTCGGCGGGCTGGGATTTGGAGCCCTGGGGGCCTTGGTAAAGAAGCATCTGGATGTTGGGCAGTTCCTTATCAAGTTCTGCTCGGAGATCATCGTCCTGGTCTTTGGCAGCCTGGCGCTCATATTTGTGCATCTTGGATTTGGCAATAACCTCTTCCATAACTTCCTTTTTCGACTTCTTGCGCTCGGGCTCATCGTTCTCGGCGTCTTCTCCGTCGCTGCCAGCAGCCGCGAGAGATCGAAGGCGCTTTAATCTCTGGTTTTCGCGAACTGAACCATCGCTGTCATAGTCCTCCAGGTCGTCCTCTTGGAAATCATCGCCAGGCATGTCGTCAAAAGTCAAAGACTTGCCCAAATGAGTCAAGCCCTCTGATGGTTCGTCATCCTCCAAGTCGAACATGGAGCCCTTTTTGTGGCTCTTTTGCTTTTCTCGGGCGAATCGTTCCAGCATCCTCTCTTCCGGAGTCATAGTGGGATCGTTTTCTCCGAATCGACGATCGATAATGCCTCCAACCTTGTTGCGGCGCTGCATCTCGACAAGCAATGTCTCTCGGCGCTGGGCGCATGTTAGCAAGAGATTTGTACATTTCGATTGGCGATTGTTACCCTCTCTTCGCTGGCGGCTTTGGCCAGCCCGGGGCGGCCTTTGATGTTCCCATTCTTTGTCGGTCGATTGGTTGTGACTTCGAATTTGGGGCCGCGCGCGGCGTGCTTTAGGTCAAAAGGATTGAACTGTTCGCGAATGCCTTCGAGGACCACCCCTCTTTGCAGGCGCTTTTCGTTGCGAGCGCGTTCATCTTGAGCGATACGGCGTTTCTGCTTCTTGGATTGTTGGGGCCCAATGATTCCCTGATCCTTCAGAGACGCCTTGAGGCGCTTAAGTTGAGAGCCAGCCATCTCAACCTGGCGGTGGAAATTTTACTGGTGTTGTTAGAGCCGACAACTTGAAGCTGGGAATTTTTTCTTTGAAAATCGTTATCTTTATCGTTATCGTTATCAGAAGTGGGATTAGATTGTGGGGCACTAGTTACTCATTGGTTGCAAGCTTCTGGTTACAGCTCCTGGCGTTCCTCGTCGCTTGCAGAGCTGCAAACTAGCTCTGATATCGAGATGAGAAAAAGAATAGATTGTAGACAAATTACATAGATCCGTGTATTTATTTTATCGAGTCATTGGTATTTCGATATTACCGTGTATTTACCGACGGCGCACTCCTAAAATGTATCAATAAAGTAGCATGTAATGTACCTGAATAAGCTATTCCGCATCAAGCGCTACTAAATGCGGTGTCTAGCGGCAAAATCGCGCCTGCGTCACGTCAGGAGCTACCTGGTTCGCCTTCCCTTCCATCTAAGTCATGAATGTCGCTTAGCATTGCATCTTCAAATTTATGTTGACCATGGACTACGGGAGTCACCACTAAGCAAAATGGGTTGGACAGACTCACTTCTCTCGTTTGCCCGGGATGAGCGTGTCGTCCTCGTGAGCTTGGGGTTGGCCACGTTTGGCATCGTGAGCACAGTATTCACGGCACTCACCATTATCCGAGATGACAATGAGATCCCCCCGCCACAACCCAAGACTCAGTACATCACCCAAGATACCGAGGACTCTCTTCAGCTAGGGACTCTAGAGAAACTACTGGACCATCCAAATTTTTCCATCCGCGAAATCGCCATCAAGATTCTATGTGACAGGGCCGTCAATGACAACGACACGACGGAGAGCCTCCTTCAAGGTATCACCAGACCCAACTATGTCGAGCGTATGCAATGCTTGCGTGCGTTGGCACTTCTCAGTGGGCAAACTCTTGGTATGCTTGTTACCTGCCCCAGGCTTCCTCCCTGCTAACTTCTTAGGCCTTGATGGGCTCTCAAAGTTGAATAACCCGCGAGCCTATTCTGCTTTAGTAAGGTCGCTGGAGCTAAGTCTAGGTGACAATGAGCTCCCTAAGCTTGCTGGTAGCTCCTGGGATGAATACTATGTCCGTGATATGGCTGAGAGGTTCTGCCTCATGTTTGTTCTTGAACTCTGCAACAAGTACGGCGCCAGTATGCTTGTTAAAGCCGGCTTTGTTGAGAAGTGGCTTGCAAAGCAGGACTGGGGCGACACCCCAGAGCAGAGACGCTGCACATTTAAGGAGTACATGCAGTACAGGGGAAATCGCATTGTTGAAATTGTGGATAAGATCAGGCTAACAAGACGTGGCCTACGAGCATTGGAGAAGGCGGGGTTGATTGACAAGGAGAACTCCAGACGTCGAATGCGGGAACTTCCTGATCTTATCATGGAGATCGAGGAGGACACACAAGGCCGACCACAGGTCCCGCGCACTCGAGAACATTCCGCCGAAGAACAACGACTTCGACGACAGCATCGAGAAGCGATGGTTCTGAACGATGGAACAAGGCCGCTGGGGCGCGATGACATTATCGAACGAGACCACGGCTCTCCGACTTAGTAGGAGCGGCCTTTTTTTTTTTTTTTTTTTAGCCACACTTAGTGAGCACTGCATTCAGTCTTCTCGGAGCCTGATGGTCTTGCCACCGACAAGACCAACAGCATCCATCAGAAGCATGCGCATAGACATTCTAGGGAGTGTCTGATGACGAATCAGCTAGTTGGACGCCCGGATTCATCCGAGGCGCTGGAACAACTAGCTAGCACTCGGAGGCGACTCGCCGAACGTCGCGATAATTAAGACATTGGAGGGAGCCACGACCCATTGCAGCCTCCTGCAATGCACCTCAGCGTTGGCCAACTGGTTGGCGAAGAAGAGGTGTAGATGCGTGTGGCAAATCGGTACACAGTGTACAAAGGGATATTGGTATTGGCACATTAGGAGTAGGCCGCCAGACCCCTATCTACGGGTGGGAATAGAGCGTTTTAAACCATATGGCAAGGTTCCCGTAGACCTTTTTTTTGCTTGTTCAGATGAGTATCCAAGATTAGAACGACTCCACATCAGCGAGGGGCATGTTAGACAGGACCGGGATGTAACGCTATCAAGGCCATCCTAGGTCAGAGACGAGACGCCACATGTCTACCTGCTAGAGTCGGCAATCGTGTGTAGAATTATGTACGCACAACAGGGACTAGGGATGCAGCGGATAGCCCAAGAAAAGAAAACAGACATGGTTGTAGGTGTGGAAATGAATTAACCTGTGCGAGGCTGTCTTCTTGGTAAGAGACTTATTCTCTAGCATAATGATGTTCCCTGCAAAAGGTGGACACCCATCCCGACGGTTCGCGTGCGATGGGGCAATCGAGCTTACGACAACACGTAGGTCAATATATTTAATATGAATGGTATTGTCGGCAAATTTGCACACGTTAGTTGGGCGGATGCCAGATTGAGACAGGACCAAACAGACGATTCCGAGAAGCCCACTGCCAAGTGAAGCGGGGTTTATTGACGATCAAATCAGGTTGGCTTGAACCAACCGCCTACTCCTCCTGTTCCGCGGCGTCAAAAACGGGACGGCGAACAGGGAGCTGGTGGAGGTGGATCGACCAGAGGGCGAATGGTCAGCCAGGGCCTAGGGTGAAGCGGGTGGTCTCGGCAGCGATTGCACCCAAGGTCTTGTCTGCGATTGGAGCGAGGCGGGGAGGCCACTCCGCGTGATGCAGCGACTGCAGCGATGCCACGGTGACAGAGCTGAGGTGCAGGTAAACAGAACTGCGCCAGATGCATCATGACAACGGAGGTGCATGGGTGCCATTGTTTTGATCTGGTCTCCTGAAGCAGCCGGTCCGGTAAATAAAGATGAAGGCGAGCCCATTGAGCCCGGAGGAGGAGATCTGGACCTGCAATATTTCCCTGGTTGGAATCATCAACACCAAAGACCCTCATCACCAAGTGGACACTGCTGGGTCGTTATTTTCATCTTCATTTCCGTTCCTGTTCGTTGATTCCTGCTGCCCTTCCCTTCCTTGTCCGTCCTGGCCAGCAGCAGCACTAGCACCCCTGCGACCTTCCCCGGAGTTTGCTCATGGCATACGTTTGCACCACCCGGCTTCACTGAATAACTAAGGCACAAAACGCCCCCCCAGCCCGGAACATCCCCTCGTCCATCCCCTGCGTCGTCCCTGGAACCTGTGTCAGAGGCTTGCAGCGTGGAGCAAGACCCGTGCAGAGGCGGTGACGGCGCCGAACAACAATAGCGAGTGAGGCTTACGACTGGGGTTGCTGTGGTCCCTTGTTTTCCAGGAAGAAGAAAGAAGTCATAAGAGCACTGGGCTGCCCCTCCTGCAGCCCCTTTTGCTGGCGTTGAAGAAGCTGGTTCACCAAACAGCAAGCAACTTCACCTGCAAGTTTGTCTCAAGCACATCCATCTCCTGCCAGTCTTCGGGATACCAACCTCCCTCTGGCATCAAGACTTGCATCCTCTCTTTCCTTCCCCCCCTTACCGACATCGGCATCATCTGCACCTCCAGCGCCAGCTTCTGCATCAGCATCATTGTCATCCATCGCATTTCGCCTTCGCCCTCGTCCTTTCTTTTTCCTTCGCCTCCCGTCTCTCGCCAAAGTCATCTCTTGGCAGCTTTCATTTCGACTCCCATCCACTTCCCCCCACTGAAAGGCTACCGTGGTGCCTCACCGTCCCCCCGGGGTTAGCTATCAGCAAAAAGCCGAAATCGAAATAATCAACCCCAGTCATCCCGTGTCTCCGGGGCATTCAATCAACCACACTTGGACTCATTTCATTTCTCTTGCCGCAAATTTTTCTAGCTAGTCTCATTTAACACGCGCCAGTTGCCACCGCCCCTACAGCTGTCGTCGTCCCTTGCGGCAGCGCAACACGTCAGATCAAGCAGCTGCACGCCGTTGCTTTTTTTGGTTTCTCTTTTTGGACCCCTTTTGGCCACCTCTGGTGCTCGGCAACGCGCGCTTAATCGGCGGGAGCTACTATTGGCAACGGAGACAGTTCTGACGCACTGTCGTTGCGCAGCGCTGGGATCCCTCTGCGAGCTTCTGCCCCCCTATTTGCCGGATGCGGCTGCAGCGTGGGGTGTAAACAAATGAAACACGCCCTCTACGAATTCTCTCCCAAAGAAAATAAGGCCCCAGCTGGGCCTGTCTGAGAGACGCCATGCCTTCTGCCACAACAACTACCCACTTGCGGCCAAAGACGCCTTCAAGAGCCCTCAGACGACCATCAAACACCGCTTCCACCCCTAATTTGAAGGCCGCTTACTCCTCCCATTCTCGATTTGCTCCTCCTCCTCTTCCGCGCAAAGCCTCTCTGGCCGCACTCACACCCAGCTCGCTCGCCAGCATACCCGATGTCACAGAGAGTTACGCAGTCGAGTCAGTGCTGAACGACACCTCCGACAACATGATCCCCATGACTCCTGGTCGCGGCTCTGGCGCCGATGTTGCGCTAGGCGATACCGTCGACGTCCCCGGTGGCATGCAAGGAACCGTCCGTTTCGTCGGATCTGTTCAGGGCAAGAAGGGAACCTTTGCCGGCGTCGAACTGCTTCCAGACTTTGCGGCACGAGGCAAAAACAGTGGTGATGTTGATGGGTGAGCCTCCTCCCTCCTCATCGCAAACCTTCCTTTCAGTCTGCTAACCAGGCTCTCTACAGTGTATCTTATTTCAACACAAACATTCCCGGCGCCGGCATCTTCCTGCCTGTCGCCAAAGCCCTCGTGCGCCGCGATTCGATCCCATCCGTCCCGCAAACCCCGACCGCCAGCACATACGGTGGCTTGAGGGCCGGAAACCAAAACTCTCTCAACCACACACCACCGACGCCTGGCCTGCCCAAGTTCAGCGCATCAGTCGGGCCTGGCGCCCGCGCGCCCAGTCCTCACGGCAAACGAGGAGTGGTCAGAACCTCGCTACCACGGCCTGATTCTCCCGTTCGCCGAATGCAAATGACTCCAGGACCACGGCCGTCAATGGCCACACCAGCTAAATCACAACCTTCGCGTTACGGCAGTCCCACGAATCGGCTCGCGCAGAGCGTTCGCGGGACAACGGGCGATCCGAACAAGAAGTCTTACAGGTTAGACTCGAAGCCAAACTTGGGACCGCGAAGTGTTTCAGCCCTGGGAGGCGCGCCTGGGATGGACGACGATCTCGGTCCTCTTGGCGTGCAGCGAACCATGACCAACGGTAGCATTGGATCGGTGTCCTCATTCAGCGCAAAGCTTCGGCCTGGCTCTCGCGCTGGCTCCCGTGCTGGCTCCCGCGCTGCTTCTCGTGCAGCTAACCCCGCCAACGAGGATGAGGTCGAGCGTTTGCGAGCTCAGCTCCAGGATCGCGATCGACAGCTCAAGGATCAATCGTCCACCTTGGCCGAAATGGAAAGCAGCCTTGTCGAGTTACAGGGTCTTATGGAGACCGCTGACGCTCTGCCACCCAGACGAAACAGCCTCGACGACAAGGACAGCTCGCAGCTTCGACAAATCCTCCGAGAAAAGAACGATAAGATTGCCATGCTCACTTCAGAATTTGATGCCCATCGGGCTGATTTCCGAAGCACCATTGACACGCTTGAACTGGCCAGCACCGAAACAGAGCGTGTCTACGAAAAGAGGATAGAGGAGCTTATGGCAGATATCCGAGAGCTAGAGTCCCGAAACGTGGATGTCGATTCTGTTGCCAACCAGCTTAAGCAGCTCGAGGAACTCGTCCAGGAACTCGAGGAAGGTTTGGAAGATGCCCGTCGAGGCGAAGCCGAGGCCCGTGGCGAAGTTGAGTTCCTGAGAGGCGAGGTCGAGCGCACAAGGACGGAGCTTCGTCGCGAACGAGAAAAGGTGGCAGCGGGCAACGCGGGCAACAACGAGCCGGGCACCTCCTCAAAGGAACTGGAGCAAAAGGATGATGAGATTAGAGGACTCAAGGCCATCATTCACTCCTTGAGCCGAGACGCCATCCCTGGCGGAGAGGACCGCACGCCTACCCAGCGACCTGGCTCCTTCATGGGAGGCGATGCTGCTGAAAACAAGATCGCTCGTGACAACCTTGAGCGACAAGTTGCTGAGCTCCAAGCCCTCCTTGAAAAGAGGGTAAGCCGGGAGGAAGAGCTCGAACGGGAGCTAGAGACAGTTCGTCAAGGCGCCGCCACAGCTCCCGCCACCATTGGCCAACGATCATCTTTGCGGGACTCCCGCGACACAGTTGTCCTAAGCCAGGCCTATGAGCCTCGGTCTCCCGAGGCCACGCACAAGCGAGGCAGCACCCTCGACACAATGCCAGAGAGCGATGTCTACTCCAATGCCACCGAGACTAGCACCCTTTGGTGCGAGATTTGCGAGACTAACGGCCACGACATTCTTACTTGCACCAACATGTTTGGTCCCGAGAGTGCCAAGACCAATGGCGACATGAGCTCCCCCAGGGAAATGACCCACGACGAGCTGAAGCCTCACACTCCCACCGGCGATGGCGCTCCTGCTCCCCTCTCCACTCTAAAGCTCAAGAACGGGCCTCCCTCTCCTAATGTTCAGATCTTGCCTAACCCTATGGAGTCCGGTCCTGTAGCGGGCAAGGAGAGCGGAATCATGGATCCCGAGAAGTGGTGTGCTGTTTGCGAGCGAGACGGCCATGACAGCGTCGACTGCCCATTCGAGGGAGCCTTTTAAACCTGAGTATATTCTCTACTTTAACATAAACCTGCTTCGGACATGGGAAAGAGACGTGGATCATGACAACGACGCTCGCGAAAACGGCCCCAGCGGAAAGACGTTTTTTACTATGCTTGGTGTAAAACTGGCGTGATGAACTTCGCCTTATGCGTGTGGCTTTTCTATCTTGTTTTCCTAGTCTTTACCGTTTTGGGTCGGCCTTGTTCTGTGGGCTTTCGTTCGGCGGGGCTTGCTTTAAGTGATACCATACCCCTTTTCTGTTTACCATTAGCCTTGAAGCTTTCTGCCGGGCTTCGATAAGACTTTTGTAATAGTACATGACATGATTATGTTCAAACGCGTTGAGTGTGTACGAGTGCTTGGGTGATAGGTGACAAAATCGCGAACAGAGTATTTAGCAGAGTATATAACATTTGTAATCTCAAACTTTATAAGCCGTCATTGTTATTATACAAACACACCAGAACCATAATGGAGTTTCGTTAAGGGTCGCTAAAAGGTACCGACGAGGAACCAATGGCCCAAACGCTTTTTAGCCTCTATAGCCGTTGCATTAATCCTACGTGGGGAAGAAGATCAGAACCACACGTCTTGGTTCGTCAGGAGTCAATTGATGCGATCCACTCCACCTCCCCCAACCCGCCAGCCCGGGTATCATATGTGACGAACAAGTCCAGAGCCAATAGCGAATGCGGCCTAGTCAATTACTGCCCGCGCTTGTAGTCACCATGGAGCCGTTGCAGAGGTGGTCCGTATGCGCTGACCGCGCATGCTATGCCACAGCCGGGCGCCTTTCCACATGTCGTCGTCCCAGCCGCCCACAAAGTCGCTGTACTTGCTCAGGAACCAAACGCTGGGTTCCCAGCTGCGCACGTCCCAGGGGACAGTGGCGTCCATGCCCATGTTGTTCTGCCGCGAACCCCAGCATACCAGCCCGGTGAGCAGGTCGTGGCACAGGATGTCCTCGTCAATCAGCGGCGGGTCATGGTCAAGAGCTTTGAGGACGCTTTCGCGAAAGCACTTGAAGGGTATCACATCCTTGCGCTCAAGTTAGACAGGTCATTTTGTTGCTGTTGAAGACATTTGCAGTCTGGCCGGTTGAGAGGGGAGGGAGGGACGGGGCGAAGGGTTACATACTATGTATGGGTGGTGCGCAAAAGTGAGCTGCTTGTCGCATGGCTGCAAGGCTGGGGCCAGATTGCGGAATTTCCCCCTCACGACGGAGAGTTGGCTCGGGTGATATGGGATCTCGGGTCCGAGGCCAAAGATGCTCCAGCCGTCCTCGATGAGGAGGGGGCCGATGTCCGGCATCCCCAGGGCGAAGCAGTTGGCGAAGAGGGCGCTGAAAAGACCGCTGTTCTGCACGCACTCGCTGGGTCCGCTGCTTGGTCCAGCCGTCGCGGCGAGGTGGATGGAAATGGAGAATTCCAGAGCCTCCAGCTGCAGCCTTGTGCGATTACAAAGCTTAGCATAGTCACCGTTGTTGTTGAACGCCGGTTGTTCAGAGTTGACGGTGGCCACGGGCATTGACGCGGAGGCAGGTTCAACTTGCTCCTGGAGCAGTAGGATAAGGCGCCGCTTCTGGTTCATGGATAAATGCTCTACCCCCTTCATCACATTCTTGATGGCTTCATCCTGGACTGATGAAGGGCCGAGCCCGACAGATGGCAACGCTTGTGGCACGCGGTCGTTGTCGGACAGCAATGTGCCAGTGGTGAAGGTTCCTTGCGGTGGATGCGGGAAGTTTGGGGTCAGTGCTGGACCAGTCGAAGGCAAGAAACTGACCCAGTCATCGGGCATCGAATGTTGAGGGTGGAAAGTGCCCACGCCAGAAGGGTGGGCAATATATTGATTGAGTTTCGCAGTGTTCTGACCCAACTCCACCACGCTGTCTTGTTGTGCTGGAAGCCGTGATGAGCCAGTGTCACTGGCCTGGATGAATATTTCTGGGTTTGTGTTTGCATTAGTATTTTCATTGCCCACGAGTGAACTCGAGTCCATGGAGCTGGCGCCCTCGCTGTCTAGGAGCTGGTTAAGAAGCGTCAACTTTTGTTTCCGCCTTTCCCCTATTGAGACGTCGCCGGCCGTTAACCAAACTGCCTTGCATTCTGGCATACGTGAGCGCACATACGATAATTGCGGCTAGCTAGGCGGTTCTGTTCGCGTCTGGCATCCATGTTGCGCCTAGGTGCCGATCTTGATAGCTTGTTATTGCTCGATGCCTTGTCCATGGCGAAGAGCAACGAGTTCAACCGATTTACATAAAACTATGGTCGGCCTTTCTTTTCTTTTTCTTATTTCTTGGTTCTTGTGTCTTATATTTGGGCGTTTTTCTTTTCTCTCGGCTCAGATAACTGATGCCAGGGAAATGGGAATATGGCCGTGGTGTCGAGCCGTGTCGCGAGTTTTAACCGCCGCCAGAGTGGGGATGAGTTTGAGACTGAAAAGTCATGTCAGTGGGTGCTGGGGGCGTGCCGGTGCTTGTCTTACTCAAAAGTACGGTAAAATGTTACACTCTGTGCTAACACACAGGATTGGAATGCACTCACAAATCGAGGCTAGAGCCAGAGACACGGCGATGATGATAGGCTAGTTCTAGGCGTGATCTTTGGCTGCTGACTGCATTCATGCGCTGACAAATGAGCCTCCTTCGCCTTCTGTAGGGTAGCAATCTCTTAATAGATGGTACCGAGTTGGCGATGTTTCGATGCGGCGAGTAAGCTTTTGCCCCTCGTTACTTTGGCTCCCTCGCCTTCCCCATCAGCAAGAAGGTCGATGTTGCCCCTAGCTTAGTATGTTACTCTACATGAAAGAATATGCACAAATATTTACCCCACTAATAAAACATGCACAAATGGCACAAAACAACATAATATACGTAGATCCCCCCAACTATTATTTCATTATTTCATGTCTATCGCTCGACGATAGTCTCTTATTGATACCTGTTTATCGCTGGTTACAGCAGGCACAAGATCGAATGGATATTACATAAAAAAGTAAACTAGGCATACATCAAATATAACAGATAAGAAAAGCCAGAGATTTGGCGATGACGAACAACCAGAGAATCCCATCTCCATGCCAAAAGTCTATAGTATAGGCCGTGCCCATTTCCCTCTAATGTACCTCTACAATCCCCAGATCTACCCCATTGCATTGCTCCTCCATGCGTGACGGTGCCCCCCGTGCATGTGTGCGCGTGCGCGTGCGAATGTGTTGTATATGTGCATGGCTTGCGCCTAGAGTTGAAGAAAGCGGGCATGGCGTTTAAAAGTCGGAGCCAAGCTTCTGGGTGAGGGCTTTCTTGGTGTTGCCAAAGACCTCCTCAGGGGTAGGAGTGGCGTCGAGTTTGACGACCTTGCCTTCCTTCTCAAAGGCATCCACGACTGGCATGCTGGTCTCCACAAAGGTGCGGAAGCGCTTGCGGATGCTCTCAGCGTTGTCGTCAGAGCGACCAGAGGTCTTGCCGCGCTCAAGAAGACGCTCCTCCATGACCTTCTCGGGACAGTCGAAGAAGAGAACCAGCTTAGCGGGGCAGACACTCTCCTCAAACTTGACGGCCTGGTCCATTTTGCGAGGGAAGCCATCAATGAGGAAGCGACCCTTCTTGGAACCAGACTTCTCCAGGGCCTCGGCCATGGCATTCTCAAGGAGCTTGATGGTAACCTCCATGGGAACAATGAGGCCGTTCTTGATGTAGTCCTTGATGAGCTCGCCAAATTCGGAGCCAGGGCGCTGCTGCTCGGCACGAAGAAGGTCTCCTGCAGAAAGATGGATGAAGCCGTACTCGCTGACTAGTCTTGCGCACTGAGTTCCCTTTCCAGCACCGGGTCCACCAAGGACGAAGACGACGGTCACATCGGAGGGGCTGAAAGCGGGTGTGGATTTTGCGGGCTCAGGAAGCTGGCCAGCGGCCTCGGGGGCGTTGACCTTGTGAGACATATCTATTGGGGCGGGATCTTGTTAGCAAGCTTGTTTCCGTGGACATGTGAAATAAGGGGAACTAAAAGGAGGAAGAGGTGGAACGAGGGGAAAAATGAAATCGCCGGAGGCATTTAAAACAGTGCTCTGCCGAGAAGCTTGGATCGCAGTATCGGCTGATAGCTCGGGGTAGGGCCACAGGAAAAGCAGGGCAGGGTGCTTTGACGAGGGGGAGGGGAGCGGTGGTAGCGCCTCAGGTAGCTCACCTTTGCGACGGTTGACGAGACCCATGTAACCAAGAGTTCCCAGACCAATGACGAGAACAAAAGGCCAGAATTTGACAGTGTCGTTGCGGACAGGGGGCTGTGAAGAGTAGGCACGGCGCTGTTGGCGGAAAGAGCGTGAGAATCGTTGGGAGAAGGTCGACGGGGAAGCTCGAGTAGATGAGCGAGCAGCAGCGGCGAAGCGTGCCGAGAGGGGGGTCATGCGGGAAGCCATTGTGACGTCGGCTGTAAGAGGTGATGATAACAGAGCTAGCGGCAACACGGGGGGCGAGTGCTGGGCGCGAGCAAAGCAATTGAGTCCAGAAGATGAAGTTGAAGGAGAATAAAAAGGTCGCGAAGGTTGGCGAGAATGGGTATTATCGGACCCGGTTTAGGAGGTACCTGCGCAGAAAGACAGATTGGCAGCTCCGCAAATGTACCAATTTAGACTAGAGACTTTCCCACCTAATACTCTGCCCGTTCCGCGCCGCGAAATCACGTGAAACAATTGTCAACACTTTAGATGAGACGGTAACGGCGTAATGACGACATGTCGAATTTAAACCCAGGGATCATGAAACATCTGAGGAATTGGAATGCACAGGTGCAATTTTGGAAGGGGGCATCTAAAATATGTTAACGTAGCTGGAAATTGAAGACGAGAACCTGTAGCGGATCCAGCGGAGCTTCATCATGACATCGGTGACACTAGGCGAAATCATGGAGGGGCTTTCTCGCAACCTATCATTTGATACCGACCTACGAGAAATGGATATCATCTGGGTAACCATCACTATGAAACAAAATCTTGACAAAGAACACTTGTTCTTTTTCTCTTCAATTTAGCCACATCGATACTCACCTTGTGAGCGGTACGGATAGTAGTTGATCCATCCGTGTCTCAGAACCACAGTTTGATCTTTCCGCGCCCGTCACAAGAATGAAGTCAGAGGACAAAAATCAGACAGCACCACGTGGCATCATGTTTTCCCTAAACAAATATACTAAACCTCGAAGGACCTAATGTTTTATAGTATGATCTAAATAACTTTTATTCTTTACAAAATAAATCGTTTAAATTGTAGGGCGAACAGAAACGCCCGTGAGTGACTAGAGTCAACATTTTGTCCCACCATTGTGAGCCACGGATGGCGCTGATAGCCAGCCACTAGCTGAACAGTCAAGAATCATGGACTGTGGTGGGTCCATCGATCAATGAAAAGGAAACCTGACTCAGATGTAGGAGCGCAAGGGGGAGGGAGGGCTGAGATGACTTCTCAGCCCCTTTCTGCTCAGTGTACAAGTCAGTCATGCAACACCTCAAGGCAACTATCTCAAAGTGGATGTGGCGGAGGTGGGCTGGTTCGGCATAGAAAAGTGCCTTTGGTATGCCTCGGGTTTTCCTGGCAACAACAAAAAGGTGTCCGGGGACCCGGCCAGGCCTAAACTCAGTTGGCGGCACAGTGCCACTCAGTGGAGCCCTCCATCGGACCCTGCGGCTGGAGAGGGAAGAAAGAAAGGTCGGAGGGGGGCTCTGATGGTCAGAATTACGACGTACTTGGGGTCTTCCAGGGGTTTCTCGGGGCCGCCTTTGTTAGTGATGTACTTGGGCTCGGCAGCCTTGTCAGAAGTTGGAATCGCGGCTGAGTGTCTGTGAACAGTGGACGAACCGAGTCATTTTGGGTGAGAGGCAAGGATCGGCGTAGAAGAACAGGGAAACAATACCATGCACAAGGCGATGACAAAACGGCTTGTCCATTGTTAAGCAAAGCAAAGGAAAGGCAATGATCGCAGTGAGGGGCATTGTTCACCATGGCAGGCGCTGAGGCTTTCTGGGCCCTGCAAGCCAAAAGTGCAAGCCAAAAGTACACCCCAGAGGTCCGACTCTGCTGAACAATGCGCACCCCAGGGCGCGTCCACAGTACAAAGTCGTGCATTATCAGCACCGCCACACAATCCAAGTTCTTCTAAACAATTCCATGAGGCGCACGCTCCGCCGAAGGGCGACCCTGCCTGCAGCCTCCCTCTCAAAACCCGTCCGCTCGAACCCCAGCCCAGCGCCTGATTTCGACTTTGACGCTCCGGTATTAATCAAAGATTCCTTTTCTTTGCCGCGGGAATTTCTCCTCTTGATCTCTCGCTATTTGTGCGCACCGTCGTCCCCTTCCTGAAGTTGTATCAAAAACGCTTCTCGTTCGTCACTGCCGGCGTCGTCATCCAACCCCTCCGATTCAAAGAAAAAAAAAGACATCCCGAGCAACTCCCACAGCCCCGCCACCAGACCTGAGATACGTTTTTTGGTGGACAAAGGTACGACTCTAATCTGCCATTTCTTTTTCTGAACACACGCTCTGAGCACCATTTTCCAATCTGGCGTCTATGCGCTAGATTGTTGCTTTTTCTGGCCTTTTTGCGCCCAAAGCTCACCCTCCTGTTGCCTCAAGTTTGCCTTGTTTTCCCAACTTTACTAATTCGCTTTCTCAGAGTCCCTCTCTTCTCCTCACATCCCTCTTCCTCGAAAATCGACGAAACTACTCACAACAATCCAAAACCAACCGCAATCATGGTTAAGGAAACGAAGCTCTATGACACCCTTGGTGTATGTTATCAACTACCCCTCCTTGCGTCCCACCAAAACGTCCTAACACATTTCCCAGGTGTCCCCCACAGCCACCGAGCAGGAGTTGAAGAAAGCCTACAAGACCGGCGCTCTCAAGTACCACCCTGGTAAGTTGTCGCCTTGGCCATCTACTCATGACATGATTCATTCCTAACTTTTTCCCAGACAAGAACGCCCACAACCCCGAGGCGGAGGAGAAGTTCAAGGAGATCTCGCACGCCTACGAAATCCTTTCCGATTCCCAGAAGCGACAAGTTTACGATCAATATGGTGAGGCTGGCCTCGAGGGTGGTGCCGGCGGCGGCGGTATGGCTGCCGAGGACTTGTTCGCTCAGTTCTTCGGCGGCGGCGGCGGCTTTGGTGGTGGCCTCGGCGGCATGTTTGGAGGTGGCATGAACCGCGGCCCCCCCAAGGCCCGTACTATCCACCACACCCACAAGGTCTCTCTCGAGGACGTCTACCGTGGCAAGATCTCCAAGCTGGCTCTGCAGCGATCCATCATCTGCCCCAAGTGCGACGGCCACGGCGGCAAGGAGGGCGCTGTCAAGAAGTGTGCAGGATGTGATGGCCATGGTATGAAGACCATGATGCGCCAGATGGGCCCCATGATTCAGCGATTCCAGACTGTCTGCCCTGACTGTAACGGAGAGGGTGAGATTATCAAGGAGAAGGACCGCTGCAAGCAGTGTAACGGCAAGAAGACCGTTGTCGACCGCAAGGTCCTCCACGTCCACGTCGACAAGGGTGTTCGCAGCGGCACCAAGGTTGAGTTCCGTGGCGAGGGTGACCAAGCACCCGGTGTCCAGGCCGGTGATGTCGTCTTTGAGATCGAGCAGAAGCCCCACCCTCGCTTCACTCGCAAGGACGATGACCTTCTATACAACTGCGAGATTGAGCTTGTCACTGCATTGGCTGGAGGCACCATCTTCATTGAGCACCTCGATGAACGATGGCTCAGCATCGACATCCTGCCCGGCGAGGCTATTGCCCAAGGTACGTTTTAATTCGCCCTAGACTTGTATTGCCATGTATGACTAACAATGACAACTAGATTCCGTCAAGATGGTCCGCGGCCAGGGTATGCCTTCCCCCCGACACCACGATCACGGAAACCTCTACATTCAGTTCAACGTCAAGTTCCCCGAGAAGAACTGGACCGACGATGAGTCCGCTTTCGAGTCTCTCCGAAAAATCCTTCCCTCCCCCCCCTTGCAAAACGTCCCCCCTGCCGAGGCTATGACCGAGCCCGCCGATCTCGAGGATTTGGACTCTCAGACCCAGAACAAGATGTTCGGCGGTCCCGACGGCATGATGGACGACGATGACGAGGATGGCCACCCCGGTGGTGAGCGCGTGCAGTGCGCTTCGCAGTAAAAGACGCGCATTTATATGCACGCACCTTTTTAGGTGCAAAACACATTCCGGCGTCACAACGGCGTTCATTCCTGGCACGTCCCCGACACTAAAGCAAAATCACCTTAATTGCGGGGGACCTACGGCACAGTTGAGTTCAGACGTTGACGGTTGCAATCTCTTCAACGTCGCCTAATCATTACCTTCTCGATGATACCAACACCACGGGAGTTGTTTTTTCCCCTCCCATCAGCGCAGTGATGATTAAACTGGGGAGCAGAGCGGAGTAGTACGGAGCAGTGTGGGGTGGGATGATGGAGATCTACGCACTTGACGGATCATGTTTCAGTGTGAAGGAGCATCCGATCTGACTGGAAGGCGTTTGGAGGGTATAGACGATTCAATGAGTTTGGTAGTTGCAGACGTAGACATGAATATGATGATTTTACTGTGACCCGATCTTTCCCAACGCAAGACCATGTGATTGATCATATCAAACCCAAGGATACTGGCTAGGGCGCTTGCGATTGGAGAATTAACCAATTGCTAATGGAATGCGGCCAAAGGCGAATGTGATTCAACACTTATGCTATTTTCTGATTTCGGACCTTTTAGCCCTCTGCAGTCTCTACTTCCAACATTTGATCTTCACCCCCCTTCTCCTCATTTTGCTCTTCTCCTGCGTCCCCGGTTTGCTTGCGCAAGTTCTCAGTATTATAAAGTAGTCCACGGATAACCTTTTCATCAACGTCCGGCTCTTCTGCGTCAAGGTCTCCATCGCCGAGAAATGATGTCGTACCAACAGCCAGCTTTTCATCAGTCATGGTCAAGGAATATATGGCCAGACTTTTAACTTGAGTTTGTTCGCCGGCATCAATCGCAGTGATGATTTTGGGTGGCTCACTTGCGTGACCCGGCTTAAATGCCACGCTAAGCGGCTTGCCGGGTAGTTGGATAATGGACGGGTGGTTGAGTGTGTTCTCGCTAGTGAGCTGCCATGAAAAGATAGCTTCGATGCTAAATGACAGTTAGTCCCCGTAAAAAAAAAAAAAAAAAGACTGAAGCGACATGGAACTGGGGCAGTACTCACTCTTCGCAGATGGCGACGACATATTCAAGGTGGCCGGTTTCCGTAGGGTAGACAACAGTCCCGAGAGTGGAGACGGCAACCTTGGTCACCTCTGGGGCAACTTCTTGCGCGAGCGACAGCAGGTTCGTCCTTGACAGAAGTTTACCATTCTTCCAGTCCCAAAGAAACAAGTCCTCATCACCACCTCCACTTGCAAGCACATCCCCTTTCGTTTGGGGAATGGCCATGGCACCAACAAACTCTTTGTGTCCGAAGCAAAAGGACTCAATGACGTACGCCTGGGGGAGGTATCTTGATACTCTTATGTGTTCGTCTCGATCTGCAGTCAAGATATATCTTCGGCTCTCGCTTTCTCCAATAAGAATAGATGTTAACATTGAGACATGTCCCAGCAACAGGGTCAGCTCAAAGTCAGGTCCCTCGGACTTGGCAGCTGCCCCAGGCTTTGAACGAGTAGTGAGTTCAATCTGTTGCTGCTGGTTGGCGAGGGCACGAAGGTTCCGCTTCGAGTGCACAGTTGTGGTGTTGGCGGAAGGCTTGAACGGCTGTTTTGATACTGCCAGTGAAGGGGCAGGTCCCTGAGGAGCGTCTGAAGACGCACTCTCGATGAGAGGCAGAGCATAGACATCACCAAACTTGTCAGCGCAGATAATCTGAGAGTCTGGTCCAATGGTGACAGAACTGGGTCGTTTAGGCATGGCTCTGTGGTGGTGTTAGTTCGGCTCATATCCTGACATGCAATCGTCTCAAAACACCAGCGAAAGGGGGGAAATAGCTCCTACCTTGAACTGAGCTGCTCAATATTTCCTTTTCCGTCATGTTCAAAGACCCATATAGATTTGTCGTGACCAGTAATGGCGAGGAGATGAGATCCATCAGGTGTAGTTGTCAAGTGTGTAACCACAGGACGATCAGGAACGTTCATCTGCGGTTCTCTTTTGAGTTGCTTGTTCTGGTTATGTTGCCTGTTTTTACTCTTCTTTCCACCCTTGGAACCCTTTCCTTCATCCTGCTTCTCAGACTTTTCTGGGTTTTCTGCAGTGTCAATGTTCTCTGCTTCAGTCTTGGAATCCTCAACCCTTTGTCTTTTGGCTGGTGGCTCATCGCTACCGCCAACTCGCGGTGTTTCAGGCGCCCCATCTCCTGCATTCTCATTTGAGGCTGCAGTGTCATTGCTTTTGACGGCGGCATCTACCTTTTCGACATCGGGATGTTTCCAAGTTGAGAGATGGGCGCCATCTTCAAGGTTGAAAGAGTGAATCTTGCCTCCGCGAGCAGCAAACAGAACCTTTCCACTAACGTGGAGGACGTTGTACGGGAGCTTCATTTTCCGATGCCGTCACCGAACTCCAATGGCAATAATTTGGCGCTGCAGCAAAACCTGCAAGTCGTTGCCTTTTGCGATGCGCCGCGCCTCAGCTCCAGAGCTCGATGACCCATGTGAAAAAAAAAGATACATGTCCAATGTACCTCCACCTGCATTTTGGCCCCACATTGAACCAAGAACAGACTAGTGCGCCCTAAGCGACGCGGCCACACTTTCGAGCTCAAAATCAGAAATTTTGCTCCCTCGCAACATCTCGTCCCTATCAACATCACCAAAGAAAAAATACCCCTTGCCCTTAAACAACCTACCTTCAAAAAATAAGAAGAAATGGGGGGCAAGACTAACAAGGCCGGCTACTTCGACAAGCTCAAGGGCTTGCTCGAGGAGTACAGCTCCATCTTCATCGTCGAGATTGACAATGTCAGCTCTCAGCAGATGCACGAGATCCGACAGTCTCTGCGCGGCAAGGGTGTTGTCCTGATGGGCAAGAACACCATGGTACGAATGCCCCGATGTCGCGCGAATATTTGCTCGGACGCAATTGCTAACTCGCCGCACCACAGGTCCGCCGAGCCTTGAGGACTTTCATCTCCGACTCCCCCGAGTACGAACGTCTCCTCCCCTTCGTCAAGGGCAACGTCGGTTTTGTCTTCACCAACAATGACCTCAAGGAGACCCGTGACCTCATCCTCGCCAACCGTGTTGCCGCCCCTGCCCGTGCCGGTGCTCTTGCTCCCGCCGACGTCTGGGTCCCTGCTGGCAACACTGGTATGGAACCCGGCAAGACCTCTTTCTTCCAGGCTCTCGGTGTTCCCACCAAGATCGCTCGTGGTACCATTGAAATTACCACTGACCTCAAGCTCGTTGAGGCTGGTACCAAGGTCGGCCCCTCCGAGGCTACCCTGCTCAACATGCTGAACATCTCTCCCTTCACCTACGGTATGGGTATCTCCCAGGTCTACGACCAGGGCCAGGCTTTCCCTGCCTCCATTCTCGACATTGGTGAGGAGCAGCTCCTGGCTACTCTGGCCACTGCCATTGCCACCATCACCACCATCTCTCTGGCCATCAGCTTCCCCACCCTTCCCTCTGTTATCCACTCCGTTGTCAACAGCTACAAGAAGGTTCTCGCTGTCGCCATCGAGACCGAGTTCTCCTGGCCCGAGATTGAGGAGCTCAAGGACCGTATTGCCAACCCTGACGCTTACGCTTCTGCCGCCCCCGTCGCTGCTGCCACTACCGAGGCTGCTGCCGGTGGTGATGATGACAAGAAGGACGACTCCGAGGAGGAGGATGAGGACGATGAGGGCTTCGGCGGTCTCTTGTATGTGCCCAATGTTGTCTTTTTGAAATGCTTTCCCGCTAACACATTCGCAGCGACTAAATCATGTAGTCACGACATAAACAAAATATTGGGCCGGTTTTCAGGGCTTTGGTTGGGTTTACGAGAAATGCATCTAAGAACAAGGGTACATAGATCGTCTGCTGGACAATTGATACCTGTCATGACGGTTACGAAACAAATCTGCAGACACTCCATGTTGTGTGACGGATATGTGACACACGCCCAGAGCAGCCAATCATGTTCGCTACTGCAAGGTTAGTTGATTCCCTCATACTTCTCACTCTCCCTCCCCCCACCCTCCGGATGATTATAAAAAGATTTCATGAGCTTTTTAACCCTGAATCTCCATGTTGACACTAATCACAACTAAATGACGGAATCTTGTTCATATCATATGTTTTGCATTGCTTTCTTGGGGTATCAAGGCTAATGTTTAAATATATCACAGGTCATTCATCTTTCTGGACTATCTCATCTTACATCGTGTGATGATCGTATCATGTCGCTATCCTGTTTCGAGCTGTCCCGGTCCATGTTCTTCTACATCATCCTGTTTCAGGGGTTCATGATCCAACACCCGCTGGGCCACTTTGATGACCTCCTCTGGGAGTCCCGCCAGCTTTGCCACCTTGAGCGCGTGGCTCTCTCTGTTGATCCCCTTTCGTAGCTTGTGTACGTAGACGAAGCCGCCGTCACCAACCTCTTCCACATCTGTACAGTACGTTTGCACAACACCACGCTCTGCGCGTAACCCCGCGTCTGCGGCCATGTCGGCCACAGCGTGGAAGTGCGTTGCAAACAGAGTGCGGCATCGGTTGACGGTTGCCAGGTGATGCAAGCAGGCGAATGAGACTGCCGTCCCGTCTTCTGGCGTCGTGCCCCTTCCAATCTCGTCCATGATGACAAATGATCGGTCAGTCGCCTGCTTGAGGATCTGGGCCGTTTCAAGCATCTCCACCATGAATGTGCTCTGGTCCCTGTACAGGTCGTCGGCCGAGCCAACGCGGCTGAAGATGGCGTCGACGATGCCCAGCTCGGCATATGTCGCCGGGACATAGCAGCCGATCTGCGCCAGGATGGTGATGAGAGCGTTTTGGCGCAGGAACGTGCTCTTGCCAGCCATGTTTGGGCCCGTGATGAGCCAGACGCGGCCGTCGGCGGGCGACCCTACCAGGCAGTCGTTGCGGACAAAGCTGCGTCCTTGTTCGAGCAGACCGCCTTCGACTGTGGGGTGTCGGCCCCCGAGGATGGTGTGACAGGTCGTGTTATTGAGCACCGGACGCACCAGGCCCTGGTCAAGGGCCAGTTTGGCAAACGACGTGGTGACGTCCAGCTCAGCAAGCACGGCTGCATTGCGGCGGAGCCTGACGAGGTTGAGCACGACCTGCTCACGAAGCAGAGCGAACTGAGTCTGCTCCTCGGCACGAATCTGAACACGTACCTGGTTGAGGCGCTGTCCCAGGGTGGTCCACTCGGGGAGATGAAACGTCTTGGTTGAGCGAGTGGCAGACAGGGACTTGAAGCTGATGGGATGCTTGATGTCCTTGCCCTTGATGTGAGCGATGTGGCCTAGGGTAGGTGTGAAGCGCAGGGTGAGGCTCGGAGTGCCGAGTGTTTCGCGGAAATGTTCAGTCAGCTCTTCTTTCTCCTCAAGCAGGGAACCAAGCTCCTTGTGGAGGCGCTTAAGGGAAAAACTAGCACTAGGTTTCATGATCCAGGATTCATTGTCATCGGCGTAGTGCTCACGAATCGAAGCCGGTCGTCTTTTCTTGGGTGTGAGCGAGGTGGCGGCGGCATCGCTGGCCTGCACACCCTCACTGCTTTCTACAGCCTCGGCAAGGGCTATCACCTGGCTTGCCTCGGACTGCTCGACTTGATGTTGGTGGATAAGGCTAGCCTCATCAATGGCATTCTGAATACGTTGTGCGAGGTTACCGGGCTCTTCGACGCTTATTCTTGCAGCCAATGAGCCAAGGCAGTCCGAGGTGGGGTCGTCAGTTATGTCGGAAGCGGCCTGGAGGAGATTGTAAATATCCTGCGTGGCAGATATGGTGCTGGCAAGGCCGAGGAGGTCGTCAGCGTCGCCTCTACCCAGTGCAAACTTTTGCACGAGACGCTGCGAGTCGTGGCTGTTGCGCAGGAGAATGATGATTGTGTCACGGAGATCTGCGTCGGAAATGAACCGGGCAACAAGATCTTGCCTAGCCGTAATGACATCCAGAGAGGTGGATGGGGCACTCAACCACTCGTTAAGCAGACGGGCGCCGCTCTTGGTAACAGTGCGGCGTATTGCATGCAGGAGGCTGCCGCGGAACGCACTGTCGCGGATCGTCTGCTTGACCTCTAGGGCGCGAAGCGTATTCTTGTCCACGGCCATGATTTGCATATTCTGGTATCGCTGCGGGGGCTGCAGCTTCATGCTCAGGCCTTGCAGGCGATCCTTGACGTAATGGAGGACCAGGCCAGCGGCGAGCAGCTCCTCGGCAGAAAAGCTGGCCGCGGCCGAGGCAGACAGGGGCGCCTCCAGCATAGGAAGCCAGTCGGACGGGCGCTGCAGCCCGCCCTGGGGCGAGTAGGTAATGAGGTGACGATCCTCGGCCAGGAGGGGAAAGATAGCATGGTGCGGATATGCCTCCAAATCTTGGTCCAGAACGAGCTCACGCGGACAGAGTCGGGAAAGGATCGACGGCAAGGATGCAAGATTGGTCTGTTGAGTGCCAAAGTGACCCGTTGAAAGATCGAGCCATGCCAGGCCGAGTGGCACGTCCTCGCCCGGGATTCCAACATGTGAGGGCGGCGAGTGGGCTGATGTTGGTGTTGGTGAAGGTGATGGCGGAGCAGTCTCCGCCAACGCCTCTGACGCTGGCGGCACTCGGCCGGGATGGACGTGGATTGCCATGACATAGTTGTTGGAATACGGGTCCATGAAATTCTCGTCAATTAGGGTTCCGGGCGTGATGATGCGGGCCACTCGACGGTCGTGCATCAGCCCTCCAGACTTGACCTTGTCAGAGGCCGAGTTGGGAGACTCTTCAGCCAATGCGACATGGCGGTTGAGGTCCTGGACCAGGATTTTGAGGTAGCGATCCAGCTGAAAGAAGGGGAAGCCGGCCTAGGGAACGAGATGAGAACCGTTTTGCCAAGCAAAAAAAAACAAAAGACAAATCATGGACGTGTCCGAAGTCGGTGTAGAGAGTCTCTTACCATGGGCACATGGCCTGCATTAGTCCTTTTGGAGGCCACCTTGAGGTTGAGGAGAGGTCCATATTCCTCTGCGTGTTCAAAGTACAGCTCATAAAAGCCGCCTACACGGGTTAGCAGCACGCAGTTGCTGTACTTGCGCATGTGCTCTCGTGCTTGAAGCACCACGGTAGGGTATGCCGGCTCATGTTGGGGTAGCGAATCGAGGATTCTCGATGGCGACTTGGATGTCGACCGGGACTGGGCTTCTTCAGAACCGTTAGGTTGAAGGAGGCCCTGGGGGAGGTCCGAAAGTTTGATGGTCGTTTTCGTCTTCTTGCCCCTGGCCTGGAGGGGGGCATGGGGAGATGCTGGCAGGAAGTGTGGCCCGAGTTGGATGTTCAACACGGGAGGATGAGAGGAGTGGTGGAGAGGGTGGAGGGGAGGACGGGGATAGGGGCTCCGGCAGGAGAGTCTTGAGCAGGATGAGTGCAAGGAAGTGAGACGAGGGACGTCATTCTGGGCATGATGATGGGCCGTGTAAGAGGGTGAGATGGCTTGTGGGGGAGCTGGAGATGGGGCTGGAACGGGAGCTTGATGAAGCTCAAGACGGGCTGAGGATACGATTGGGGCAGGCTGGGGAGTCAATGCTGGGCATGTAGAGGCAGCCGTGGGTGCAGATGCAGGCACCGCCGTGGCTAGTGCAGCTGTAGATGCGGTCGTGGGTTTAGATGGGTTGACAGCGATGATGGTGGTGGTCGATGATGCCAGGGGCCGCAGATGGCGGACACTGGGGGCACCATGCGGCCGGAACATCAAGATGGCCTGAGTTGTTTCGGGAATGATTGTCCGGGGGGATCGATGTGGTGATGATCGCGGGATGGAGGCGAGAGTCGATCACGCAGAGACTGTGTGGGATCTCCTGTCACGCAATGGAACGAAACGGATGTGATTTTTTTGGTCCTTCTGTTTTGTGTGTGTGTGCGTTGTGTGTGTTGGCCAGGGACGTGGTCTCTTGCAGAATGGGCCGGCGACAGTGGGCGGCTCACGCAAGGCTCACGCAGGGTCCAACGCAGGAATATGCGAGCTCATGCTCATCTACTGCAGACCCAACGTACGTTTTTACAATTCAATGCCCCCTCAGAAATAAAGAATGCTTGGAGGAGCTGCAGCATGAACAAAAGATGAGACAAGCAAGCATGACAGAATGGAGCAATCAAGTGAGGGGCCGGGCCGGGACGACTGGCGAGCCGAAACAAGCAGAAGGAAGTTAAAGAGGAAAAAGAAAAAAGCAATAGGAAAAGTGGTTCCCGATATAGACAGTAACCTGAGAGGAGCTATCTGAATGACCATGCTACGATTTCTGCGCTTGTGTGACGATAGATTGTGCGACAGCGGGTGCCACCAGAAACGGATGAACATGGAACAAGGACGTTGGACGCTGGAGCGACTGTGTGGCCAGCTTCTGTGGGGGAGACGCGGTGCAGCGGAGTGCGGGTGCAGATGCGCGTTAATGTGGCCACACCGCGCTGGTTAATTAAGAACAGAACGATGATGGAAATGTGGGCATTGGAGCTGAGAAGGCGAACCAAAAGGGGCATCTCTAACGACAACCAATGAAGCAACGCAAACGCATAAACAAGCAGGGGAAAGAGTGTCTGACAAATGGCGAGGAACGACGACCTCTAGGAGAATTTTTTTCCCCTTGGGTACGACGGAGATAATCCAAGCAGAGGCCATCTTGTCTCCGCCCGACATCACATGGTTGGGCGGACATAGAAGTGCGTGGGCGCCCGCGAAAAGATGGGCCCATGGAGGCGCCGAAGTCAACCAAGGAGCTTGGGCCATTCGGAAGATGGATCATGGAAGGCAGATATACATTGAAGCCGATTGAAGATGGAGGGGGGGGAGAAACCGGGACGCAGGCTTGTCCCAACACGGACTGTCGGATGGCATGGGATGAGATGGAGATGGGATCGGATGGCATGGGAAGGGGATGGCCAGAGCACAGGACAAGCTGGGCGAACCATGCACGAAGAGAGCGAGGGAAAAATTGAGGGCCTCGCAGCAGGCTCGAGGCCCCTCTCTCGTTCCTCCACTCAACGCTTCAAATAAGTCAAGCGACCAAGTTCAAGTCAAGCCAAGCCAATTCAAGTCGCTTTTTTGCCCGATCAAGTAAAGTCAAGTAGAATTCCCTGTACTTGGAAGTTAGTCAAGTCAAGTATATATTTTTAGGTATTTTTTTGTACCTTTTACTCCCTTTTATCTACCATAAACATCAGGATCTATAGGGTATGAATTTTTGAGCATGCCACACATCAGAATAACCTCGGGTCCGGGCTAAACGTCGGGTCCGGGCTAAACTCCGGCAAAAATTGCCCAGCAACAGCAGCTTTGACCCACTAGCTCTTAATAAGCCTCAATCGCTTTAATTTATCAACACCACGGATATCCTTATTTTCGCTATCCCTTACACATTTTTCCTATCAAAAAGCCCTCATTTCTAATAGATATAGAAAGGCTATTTAGCAAGGTAAGGATTATGGTATCGGACTAATGGCATAGCCTATATAAGATAATAATTAACTAAATATAGTGCCTAAGTAACTGGTCATAGAAATTAGGTGGGAAGGTACTTAGCATCCATCCAATCAAAAACCGCAAGTCAGCAAGCCAAGGCAAGCCGGGCCCCGCCCGGCTTGACCAAATCAAGCCGCCCCTCTGACTGTTCAATCCACCCTTAGGGGTGACTTAACTTGACTTATTTGAAGCGTTGCCTCCACTCTGGCCCGATGACAGGGAAGAGCCCAGCGGAAGACGGGGTGGGTGTGCGGATGTTGCAGCGAGAGGGCGGCAGGTTTGCACCGCGGCCAACAGGCGTCATCAGCCCAGCGTGAGGTGTTGCACAGCGAGCAGTTGGGCGAGCGCAGGCAGCCCAGTGGTGCCACCGGGAGCCCGAGAGCCCTAAATCTACCGAACCTGGAGGGGTCAGTGCGACCATTTCCGGGTGATTCCAGCGGCAACACCACTAAACCAGCGCTGCAGCCGTTACCTGCGCAGGCGTCGGACGGTCCCTGCTCTCAACTAACACCACGGGCGTTCCACCACCAGGCTTTAAGGTTGTGTGAGCGTCTTGTCATGGGGAAAGCTGGAAACCAAAAAAAGCAAGACTCGACAGTTCGGGAATCTCGATTGCAATGCACCATGGCCTCATGCAAGCGTCACCGCCCGCTTTGCTTTTGGCGGCCTGAGGGCTCGCCGCCTCATTCGTGTCGAGAAAGAGATGATATGCTGCAAGTGGGATTGGCGGTGTTCGCTTCATGCCCGATGCCGCCGCTCCCCTCAGCCAGTTGTTTTTTTTCTGTAGGTGGACACCGGGCGGGCAGACAGACAGGCAGGCAGGCAGGCAGACAGCCAGACAGGGCCTCAATGGGCGATGATGAAATGAATGAGGAGGTGCACATTAAAGAAAAACGCGCCAGGAGGAAAAAAACCCGGCTCCAGGAGACCCTGGAAGGCTGGCTGCGCCGCAGAGCGAGCACGGAGCAAGGCCGCAAAACAGGGCCACGGCCAGCCAGGTCGCTCGCTCAGCGCGCATGGAAGACGAACGAACGAACGAACGGGTGAAAACAGCAAACATGGTAGGGCACCGCAACGCACCGCACCGCACCGAACCGAAATGCATAACACGCACAAAAGATGATGGCAAGGCCTAGATTTGGGCGTGACCGACCTCTGGCTCGCGTCCAATGGGACGCTGCTGGCATAAGCATATCTGACGGCACTCAGCCAAGTCGCGGGGTCGGCGTGGGCCGATAATCGAGAGCCTCAGCCCATTTTGGATCCGCTGCCACACGTTGTCGACAGACCCCTGGTGCCTCTCTTGGCCGCATCTGTCGATTGTGACCCAAATCCACGCCCAGCACGTCAAATGTCGGCACAACCCAGCATTATCCCTATATATCCCCTTTGTGCTACGGCCGACTAGCCCGAACGAACGGTCTACCCTTCCCCTTCCTAGTTTTTTACACCCGCTCCAGCCCATATTATCCCCCTCTGCTCCTCTCTCCTGCTTTCTGCTCACTTACACCGCCGTCACCACTTACACGCCGACTCCCCCGAGCGAAATAAGCAAAACACACACCAAGCGGCAGGGAACACGGCAGCGCACGCATTGATATCAGATATCATATATCATACACACTCACACAACTCCTTCACACGGCTCACCGCGAGAAGTGTCCATATAAACACCCCAAGATAGCTACATATATGGTCTCCGGAACAAACCTCGCAAGCACAAGCGCCCACATGGCGGCCATGATGTCGTCTGTCAACCCCTTTACTCCGGTGACTCCCCCACCGGAAAGCCTCTCCTTTCCTAAACCTCCTGTCCCAAGGCCCTTTCAGAACAGCCTCAAGCGGAAGGCAAACAACATGTCAGAGTCCCTCAACGGCTCCTCGATACTCCCTCCTCCCGCCCCGACCTCTCAGCCCCAGACGGCCTCCTCTCCAGCACCCAGCTCCAGCCATGGAGACTCCAAATCGCCCCCTCCTCCCAACGTCGCCGGCGCCAACCTAGATCCCAAGTACCTTGCCATGGTGTCGAGAATCGCCGCCTACTACCAGCAGCGTTGCCAGGCCGTCGCCAACTACCAGCAGCAGCGTTGCCAGGCATGGGCAAACATGCACCGCCAGAGGTGCCAGGACATGATGCAGGCGTCCATGTTGGTTGTGGCCTGGTACGTGAGGGATCGCATCCAGCGACGACGAAGACGGGAGAAGAGGAGGTTCAAGTCTGGTCTGAGACGCCGCACCGATCAACCCAAGGCCGCAAAGGCCGAGGTAGTCCGACGCTGGGTGAAGCAGATCCCAGAAGCACCCGAGTCTCCCAGCACCCATATTTCTCGCATGCTCGTCGATCCCGAAGAGTCTGAGTTCTCCATGGACAAGGAGCCTCAGCCCGACAAGGACTCCAAGCTGTTTGACATGGCCGACAACCTCATCAAGAGCCAGTACAAAAAGATCGAGGTGCCCATCATGGGCGTTCTCAACTTTGATGAAAGTGACAACGACAGCGAAAGCGAGCCCGAAGAACCTGAAGAGTTCGATCAGTTTGATGAGATGGAGGAGGATGACGAAGACATTGAGGGTGATGAAGAGTACTACGAAGTTGAAGATGATGAGCTCTACGATGACGATATGGAGTACGATGGAGATGATGGATCAGAGGTGGTCCATCACGGGACGGGAACCGGCTCAGGAAGCCGGGGCAATGACCGGAGTGAATCTTCATGATGACTGCTGCGATTGATTTTTATGTCTTTTTTTTTTCTTGCTGCTTTTTTCTCGGGTCCGGGTGGGAAACATAATGACGGCGAACAAACTCCTCCATCTTACACATGTTGATGCTTTTCTCTTCAGGCGCAAACACTGCAGGCGGGTTTCATCTTGTTTTTATTTTCAGGGTCCAAACACAAGAAACCCATGGGGGCAGGAGTCAAGAGAGCATCTCGTTTTTTGCTTGTTTTTTTTTTATTCGGGATACAATAGCCATGATACCTTTTGAGCCTTAACTTGCCGCTGTACACATTTGCAAAAGAAGCGCCTGTACATACATACTTACACACCATAAGCGCTTTACAGTGTGGCAAGCCGATAGGTGGAGGCGGCCCCTCAATCGAAATGAGGCAGAGATTAGTAAAGAGAAAAGCATTTTAAAAAAAAATTAAAATTTCATGACCACTTTTGATCTGGTGAAATGAGGCCATGAACCACTTGTTTCCGAAATGAGCAGGGACGCAGAAAATGGTGTGTTAGTGGAATGCATCTGTCTGTCCACCCGCGCTACCCCAGCCCCTCCCCCAACCCGTCCCACAGCAACATACATCTCAACACCGCCCGCCAGTTGAAGCATTTTGCGATAATGGAAGCACTTTTCAAGTGGAATTTCCCCTCTTTTGAGGAGGCGTTTTCAATGGTCCAACTCATCGCCAAAGAAGAAGGTCAGGTCATTGTTATCCACCAAAAATACCCCAATAAAGCCACATTCAACAAGGTCGACCTTCGATGCGAAAGAGGCCGCGCACGAATCTAGAAAGAATACTCAACGCGCGAGTTAAAGAGGCGGAAAGGTCGTGCTCAAATGTCAAGATGCCTATATCGCTTGGTGTTGCGGTGCAACGATGGCCGCCGGGGAAAACCTTCTTGGCCACAACCACGATTCCGTCCATCTTCCTGATGTTGTTTTAAGCGACGACTCTGAAAAGCTTCCCTGGGCGTTGGAGATTTTAGTTGGTGGCAGGAAATGGAGTTTGGACGGATCATGGACGCTACTGTATAGCTGGGACGCAAAAATTCCGCTCAGTTCATGATTGTATATCAAAGTTCAATGTACATACACTAAGATGAAATAAATAAACGAAAATAATAATAAAACAAAACAATTAAACTTGCATGTTGTATATTTTAATAATTCTTTTTAGATTTCATGTTCAACTCTCTAAATGTTACTGTGGTAGAAACATAGACTGAGCCACTGCAGCTTACATAATAGGCTGATTTGGCGGCGGTTGGACCGCGTCCAGCCACCGCCAGCCACAAATCCTAATGCATAACAAAGGCGCCTTAACTTAAACCAACCCCCTTGTAGCCTACCTCTCTGTCCCCTTGCCAAAACCGGTCCACAACCACAACGCTTTCGTCAACCATCTCCTCACAGTCTCCACCGACTGTCCCCGCCACACTACAACTTCATCATAGCCAGCATCGGCATTCATCGCCAGGGAAGCTCTGGCGCCTTATAAATCTTTCAGATTCTTCTCCTCCAGGTCGCCTTCTCAGCAATTACACCATGGGTGGAGGTCACGAGGTTAAGGGCAATGGCTCTTACCCAGTCTTTGCCGAGCGCCCCGTCGGTGTTCCCAAGACCAGCATCCTCAAAGGCCGTATCGAGCCGTTCTATAAGCCAGGACAGTATGAAAAGGTCAACCTGCTAGCGTGCGTCTCCAATCACCTTCCGCCGATTCCCATTCTCTGTGTGCCGACACTAACCGGCAGATTGTAGAAATATGTACAATGCCAAATACTCGGGAAAGCCCCACGTCAAGCTCTGGGTCTGGGATGCGCCAGAGACCACCCGCCCAACATTTGAAGATGCCACAAGCCATGAGTTCAGAGAAACTCATGTTGGCATCTCGTTTGGTCCCTCGTGGTCCACCCACTGGTTCAAGGTGGTGCTGCGCATCCCCGATGAAATTGTCGATGAAGAGCTCATTGAGCTCCACTGGGATGCTAACAATGAGGGCACCGTGTGGACCGAGGATGGCGTCCCCATTCAAGGCCTGACAGGTGGTGGCGAGCGTATCGAATGGGTCATTCCCAAGTCGTTCCGCGATGGCAAAGAACACACAATCTACATCGAAATGGCCTGTAATGGCATGTTTGGGAATGCGCCGAACGGTCAGACTAGCATTGCGCCGCCCGACCCAAACAAGCATTTTACTCTCGGCAGGGCCGAAATCGTAGCCGTTAATGTTCCTGCTCGTATGCTTCATATCGACATTTGGGAGCTTGGCGATGCCGCCCGCGAGCTTCCAGAGAACGGAGCTGAACAAAACCAGGCCCTCTCCGTTGCCATGAAAATCATCAATACATTCAAGGTCGATGACCAAGAGTCTATCCTCGAGTGCCGAAAGATCGCCCAAAAGATCTTGGGCCCTGATGTTGATTCCCACAGAGTCTATGAAGTGGGCAAGGACCCTGTTGTTTTTGGAATCGGCCACTGCCATATCGACAGCTGCTGGCTCTGGCCCTGGGCTGAGACGAAGCGCAAGGTTGTCCGGTCCTGGACAAACCAATGTGACCTCATGGATCGCTATCCAGAGGCTAACTTTGCCTGTTCTCAGGCCCAGCAATACAAATGGCTAAAGCAGAATTATCCCGCTGCCTTCGAACGGGTCAAGTCCAAGGTTAATGAAGGCCAGTTCCATCCCATTGGCGGTAGCTGGGTTGAGCACGACACCAACATGCCCTCCGGCGAATCCCTTTCCCGTCAGTTCTTCTATGGTCAGAGATTCTTCGAAGCTGAGTTTGGCTCTCGCTGCCGTACTTTCTGGCTTCCCGACACATTTGGATACTCGAGCCAGCTCCCACAGCTCTGCAGGCAGGCTGGGATGGACCGCTTCATGACTCAGAAGCTCAGCTGGAACAACATTAACAACTTCCCTCACACGACCTTCATGTGGGTCAGCCCTGATGGTAGCCAAGTCATCTGCCACATGCCTCCGTCCGAGACGTATACATCAGATGCCAACTTTGGCGACGTCAAGAGAAGTATCACGCAGCACAAGACCATGCGAGTCGATAGCTCTTCTCTTCTCGTGTTTGGAAAGGGCGATGGCGGCGGCGGTCCAACCTGGCAGCACTTCGAGAAGCTCCGGAGGTGTGCTGGAATTAGCAATACGATCGGCGGTATTCCCAAGCTCAAACTTGGCTTGACGGTTGATGACTTCTTCGATCGACTCAGCCCCAAGGCCAGCGAGTTTCCAACTTGGTATGGCGAGCTGTACTTTGAGCTCCACCGAGGTACCTACACAACTCAGGCCAACAACAAGTATTACAACAGAAAGGCCGAGGTCATGCTCCGAGATATCGAGCAGCTGGCTACAATTGCCTCAATCAAGAAGCCATCATACAAATATCCAACCAAGGACATTGACGATATGTGGGAGTCTGTGCTTCTTTGTCAATTCCATGACTGTCTCCCTGGAAGCAGTATTGGGATGTGTTACGATGATTCGGACGAGGTGAGTGCTTTTTTATCGTACTTTTAAAGGTTTCCGATGCTAACTTTCAAAAGCTGTATGCCAAGGTATTCGAAACTGGTAAACGATTGCTCGAAGAACTCTATGACTCTTTTGGTCTGTCGGATGCACGTGATGGCTCTATTGAAGGACCCGTCGCCATCAACACCCTCCCATGGCACCGCAAAGAACTCGTCGAAATTTCTGATACAGATGTTGGTGTTGCCTGTGGTGATGGCCAGGCAATTGCTCTTCGCTCATTCAAGGTACAAGAAGACAAGCCCGCAGTGACCGTCTTTGAAAAGTCAGCAAACGTCTTTGTGTTGGCAAACGACAATGTTCGCCTTATTGTCGAGGGCGGTGTCATCACTTCTCTCCGAGATCTAATCAATGACCGTGAGGTCATTGACAAGGGCGGCAAGGCCAACCAGTTTGTCCTCTTTGACGATATCCCCCTTTACTGGCAAGCATGGGATGTTGAAGTCTACCACCTGGATACCCGCCGAGAACTTCAATACGGCCAGACAAGCATCCACGAACAGAAGGACCACCGAGTCACTCTGGTAACTGATGTCAAGATCAGTGCAGAAAGCTCTCTCAGATCATACATCAGCCTGTCTGCGGCTCTCAAGGGCCAACCCACTCAAGTGGAATGTGCCGCTGAGGTAGATTGGCACGAAAACTCCAAGTTTCTCAAGGTTGAGTTCCCTGTTGACATCGTCAACACGGAAGCTTCATACGAGACTGCCTACAGTATCACAAAGCGCCCGACCCATTACAATACCAGTTGGGATATGGCCAAGTTTGAGGTCTGCTGCCACAAGTTTGCCGATTTATCCGAACACAACTATGGTGTTTCCATCCTCAATGACAGCAAATATGGATTCGCAACCGCTGGTAAGCTGATGCGTTTGTCCCTGTTGCGTTCCCCCAAAGCCCCCGATGCAAATGCAGACATGGGACGTCATTCCATTCGCTGGGCTATCCTCCCTCACAAGGGAGCTCTGTCCTCGACAACTGTCAAGGCAGCATATGCCTTCAACAACCCCCTCAAGGTTCTTTCTGGATCAAAGATGGCCATTCAAGAGCTCTCCGAATCTGCCATCAAATTGATCAACACAGATGAATCTCAGTCCTTGGTCCTAGACACGATCAAGCGTGGCCACGATGATGAAGATGTCACACGCAATGAGGGTATCCGTGTCAACAAGGGCCAAAGCATCATCTGCCGAGTGTACGAGTCACTTGGCGGCCACAGTAGAGGCACTATTCAAACGAAATTCAACTTGAAACGAGTGAGCAAGGCCAATATCCTGGAGGACGAGGTAGAAGATATCAAGTTTGCAGATGGTAAATTTTCTATCAAGCTTCGACCCTTTGAGGTGGCTACATTCAAGCTTCATCTGTAGCATGATGGAGATGGTGGATGCGTTTACCCTCGACCAATCCGCCTCATATTGAGATTTTGACCTGAGAAACCAGGTCAAGTAGAGGGGGGGTTCTTGTTCGACTATCAATACATATGCAAATTCATGGGACGGGTGATAACACAGAATGACAACACAGAATGGTAACGGGCAGATTGGTGGCAAGTGGAAGTACAGAAATGCATTTTGATTGCTTGCACATAGTAGTTTATCCTGAGCAAAATCAATTCCTCTATTGATTCAATTCCGTAAAACGCCGCTACCCTTTCCTATGACGAAGCGATCAAGCCCAGCCAAGCCAAGCAAACTCATGAAGACAGGTAAATCCATCAAATAGAGAGAAGACAGAGTATCCTACAATATCGCATTCTCGCCCTCATCGCCTTTGAAAAAAAGAAAGAAAGAAAGAAAAACAAGGCTGTTGAGATTGCTGGACAATTTAGTGGCTATCTTCAGGCAGATGCTCAATGACATCCTGGACTATTTCAATCAACTCATCAATGTCGGGGCGCTCCCCGGGCTCAACGGCCAAACAGTCCCGCACGACTTGGCGAATCGAGTCGCTGATCTCGATGGCGGGTGCGCTCTGCTGCTGCTGCTGCTGGGGGCGCATGCTGTTGGTTCGCTTGACGCCCTGGGGGCCTTCGTCTGGGAAGCGCCAGTCGCCGCCGAGGACGCACAGGGAGAGGGTGCCGCCGGTTTCGTCGGAGCGCATCTCAAAGGGGGATTTTCCGACGAGGCAGGCGTACAGGGTGCAGCCGAGCGACCAAATGTCGACCTTGGTGTCGATGACGCTGCCATTGGGCACGTCAAACAGCTCCGGCGCGCGGTAGGGCATGGTCGAGTGCTCGGCGGCGGTATCCTGGATCTGGAGGGCAAGGGATTGGGAGGTGACGGGGATGGGGGAGACGGCGACGGAGCCAAGGTCCATGAGGATCGGGTTCGATCCACTATCGTCAATCATGATGTTTCCTGGGGCAATGTATGTAAGTATGAGATCCCTTCTAGTCGAGGCGACAAAAGCCTACCTGGTTTGATGTCACGGTGGGCGTAGGACTGGTTCGCTCTGCCCCCGCTAACTTGGTTCTCGCCCTCCATCAGAGGTCTCTCTTGCTCGCCCTCTTCTTCCTCCTCGGTCCGCTTGCCCCTCGTGCTCATCCTGTTGCCAGCGTCTTCCTCGTGGCCCATGTCCATGCGCTCGACGGCGGGCTTGTAGTTGTGCATGGCGCGCAGTGCCTTGCAGACGCCGAGGAAGAGCAGCATGAGGCGGCGCTCGGGGAAGCGGTCGTGGTTGACGAGGTTGGCATTGATCATGTCCTGGAGGTTGCCGCGCTTGAAGTAGGGAAGAAGGACATAGACGGTCTTTGTGGACTCATCGGCACCGCGCTCGGTGGCAACGGAGTGGTCGATGGCCGAGATGATGCTGGGTACGTGGTTGAAGAGGCGGTAGGCGTCGACCTCGCGCATAGCCTGCTGGACCGACTCGGCGCCAAAGGGGCAGCGGATCTTCTTGAGCGCGAAGAGCTCATGGGTGGAGGTGTCTTCGACAAGATAGACGTATGAGAAACCGCCCTATGCGAATCCCCGGGGGTCAGCGCAGGTAATTCCATTGGGAAGGGGGGGTTGTGTGCGCCAAGTTGAAGTCGTCATGAGTAGCTTACCTCGCCAAGGAGCCGTAGGATCTTGAAGCTACGGCTATTGATCTTAAGGGTGGGCGACCCAGGGAAACAGTTGAGGCAGTTCCCGAAGGAATAAAAAAGGTCTTGGAGGACTTGCGCCATGTTCGCCAAGATTATTTTCGTCTATTACAGTGGTGTGCGCTTCGGTTTGACGGGGGGGGAGGGCGGCTCGTTTCTTCGTGAAGGTGTCGTCAGTTCGTTTCAAGCAAGGTGGTCCGTCGGTCGAGGCGGATGCGGGTGGGCAGACGACAAGAGTCGGTGACGCAGATGACGCTTCGGGGGAGTCGAGGAGCAGCGGGAATCTGGACGCAATTGCAGCTTGGAGCGTCACGCAATGCCCAGGAACGGTGTGCACTAGAGGCCAAGTAGTCGCTGGGCGGGATTGAATGGATTGACGTCTGGATGTTGGAGAGCTGACCAGGGAACATGGCAGACCTCAGCCACGCAGACCAGCTCAGCCACGATAGCATCGAGGAAGGGACGTACTTGTCTTCTGTCACCCACCCTTTCTATTGGCAGCGTTGCCTCGCACCGAAGGTCCGGGCCCACCCTCACCGGGCGATTGTGGGGCCGTTCGCGTCCTTGTTTGGGCTATCTCGTCTCCGGCTTGACTGAGAGTGCCGAATTATCCAATCGAAAATGAGATAGGAATCGACGAAAGGATGAATATTAGCTATTCTAGTAAACGTACGGCTAAACGACAGCGTTTTTTATTTACATCATCTCGGTTGTGCCTGTCTGTTACTAAGAACCATGCTCGAGTCTACTCGAAGTTTGGTCAGTCAACAACAAGTGGGCAATGGCAATGCCCAAGCAGCATTGTCACTGACGCAAATTTGCTCTATATTCAACCAAGAATTTGAAAAATGTGTTAGATAGACCAAGGGTTGTGGAAAGTTTAATATAAATATAAGAACCATGGGTAATTATTTCAATTTCTATTTTACTTTTGCAAAGACACTTGGTATCTTTGGATGGGGAACCCCTTCTACCATGGGTCTGACGAAGCCTTTGACTTCAACTTGATGATTTTTCAATTCCAAATATTCGGCATTCCTTCTTTCACATCACAGGTACATGTTTGACAACATTTCACCAAACAATTAGCCTGAAATAACACGATAATAGCTCCATTGAATGCTTTTAATGCCGCTCTAATCACAAACCGTCGCCTATTCCCTTCCATTCATTTCTCCTCCCTCCCATTATCCATTGTATACATTCCGTTAAATAAAAAAGCCCGCCTAATTTCGCTCCCATAACATATTCTCCTACAAACCGAGTGTTTTGCGATGCACTGTCTAATATCTTCCATGGTTCGACTTGTTGGTAGGTGCGCAACAGGTGCACACCGCAAAACGCCCAGGTCCCACTCGTTCAATGCAAGTCAACCCTTGCAATCTCACCAATCCCTTGCTTCGCTCATTCAATTATCTTTCCTTGTTTATAAAAAAAAGGTTCATCCTCCATTATGGCCACCACCGGGACTATGAGAGTAAGTTTCGCAAAGACGGGCTGGCGCTGGCTCCACTTGCTGGTCGGCTCTCTGGAGGCCGAGGTGGCTCATGAGGAGGTGGCAATCCATTCCGGGTCGCGGGAGGGCTAGCATGGGGAGCCGAAAATGGCGTTCGCTGCGGGTGAAGGCCCTGCGCGAATGCCTCGGTCCTTGGGGGTGGTGCGCCATTGCTCATGCTGGGGGGCGGCAAGTGTGCGGCTGGCCCGTGGTGTGGGTGTCCGTGATATGGGTGGGCATAACGCGAAGGCGGGGCTGGTCCACCGCTCATCCGCCGAGGCGACGGGGGCAGTCCATTCACATAAGGCTGCGGGCCATGGCTTCCTTGGTGACCGAGAGGCAATGGGGCTTGTGGCGGAGGAGCAGAAAGTGGTGGAGGGCGAAGGGAAGTCAGATGCGGCGGGTTGTGAAGGGGAGGTCCCCCGTTGAGATGGCGAGGAGGAGATCCATGCTGGCTTCCTGGTCGGGGACCCCACTCCGCGTAATGTCCTCTTGCCAGAGGTGGAGGGGCGTAAGCAGGTGCGGCTGGTCCTGGTCGCGGTCCAAGGCTGTGTTCTGGCGCATGAGCCGGTGCCTGGATTGGAGGAGGGGCAGTCTGTGGAGGATGCGTAGGCCAGGCGTAACTGGAGTGAGGCGGCGTATCGCGATGGCCAGGCATCGGTAGTGGCGGCGGCGGGCTTCGCAGAGGTACCGCGGCCGGCAAGCTAGGCTCGCGGAGTGGTGGTCGGGGCGCATCTACTACGGGGGACTGTGGTCGTGGAGGATGCGGCTTCGCCGTGCGGTTCTGCTTGCGACATTTGTGGCACTGGAACCTTCGCTGCTCAACAAATTTCTGCGCCTCGCTGCCAAGTGCGCCGTAGTGTCCGTTGGTGAGCTCTCGTTCTTGCGAGTTGTCGATGGGCCACCACTTCGGGCTGACATCGATACCACAAGTAATACAAATTTTGTCTCCCTTGTGCGTGCTGGCGGCTGCATCCCCGTTCTCTCCTTGTCGTTGTTGGTTCGGACCACTAGTGCCAGAAATGGTCGTCGTCGAGGATCGCCGCATGCTCGGTTGCGTTGGGCTGCTGGACATCTTTGCAGCCGTCGTCATCAAGTTCGCTTTGCGAACTGTCCCTGTAAGCGTGAGGTCTGCCTGTTTAAAATTCTGGACGAAAAGCTGCAGGGCATTCAATCCCGAATCAGGGCCCATATCGTGCATTCGATGAACGATTGTCTTGGTAGGAGCGTGATCAGAGCACCAGACTGTGGCCGACATCATACCGCTCTCCCCATTGAGGGTAACCGTGTTCACTTGGTCCCGGCGCGAACCCTTAACGGGCGTGATTTCAAACCCAAGTACATGTCCTGCCTGGCGTGCGCACTCGACGTGATCTGCGAATCGATTAGCGAAATATCTCTTGAGTTGAAGGACAATTGACATACAAGCCATGCGGCATTGGTGGCACGAGACGCATGCGCCCTCCTGCTTGTTACAAATTTGGCACGTCTCGTCATATCTTGACCTGGGAATAGAAGGAATACCCTCCGAAGGCTCCAAGGCCTTGGCTCTGCCAAACTTAACCTCTGGGGTCCAGATTGCGCATGTTACATGAACCCAATTGTTGTCCGCCGTTCTCTTGAGCGGTTCGCGGGGGTTAGTAGGCCGATTCATATCCTCTTGCTTCTTGCGATAATATTCAGCTGCCTTGCGAGCTTGTTGAACCTCTGCCCTCTCCTTTTCGCGGTCCTTCTCAGACATTTTCTTCTTGTGGTGAGTAAGTTTGGGCTGCTCGACAAAGTCCTGCTCGGTATAAACGACAGGACAGAGGACGCATTTATAGTGCTGGAGCACCGTTAGCAAACATGAACAGTACCAATCTCGTGTTGACTTACAATCGAAACCTGCGGGCTTTTGTCATTGGAGCACATGTCACAAACCCATTTGCCTGAATTGCGGCTATCCATGACACCGTAGCAATTGCGATGCACCGTGAGACGGCATTCCCGACATGATAAATGCTGATCTCCCTGGGGTTCCAATTGATTGCAAATAGCGCAGGGGAGGACTCGAGGCTTAGGCATTTCAGGCGTCGCAGCAGCCTCGACGCTCTTATCCTTCTTCTTGGATACCGCAGACCCTGCCGTGCTACCCGCGTCGGAGTGGCTAGGATCCTCCTTCTCAGGCGGCGCACCTTTGAGCTTTTTCCGGGGTGGTTCCTGGCCAACACTAGGAGCAGCGGGAGCAGCGGGAGGAGTAGGAGCCCGTTCCGGTGTCATCATGCCCATTTCCTGGGCGGCCTGCAGTTCCTTGAGGAGCTCTTCGTCTTGTTTGCGTTTCCAGGCCCTTCCGCCAGCCTGCGCAACCTTCTTCGCTACTTCCTCCAGATCTTCCCATCGAATGGCATATCGGCGCCAGAGCTCGGCGCATCGACGACACAAAGCAACGACGTACTGGCTTCCTTTGTCCTTGCTGGAGGGTTTCGCTCCGGTCTCGGTAACCGGACCCTGGGTTGCATTGGGGGCCCTTCGCCACTGTCGAGAGCTCGTAGTGGAGCAGAACTGACACATGAAGCCACGCTTCTTCTCCACGGCCTTCTCTATGTCAAAGGCAGAATCATCATCGTTGTCCGCAACATCGTCGGCAAATTTGGTGGCCGCTGACTCGGCGCGCTTCGCCTCCTTCTTTCCCTTGCGGCCAGGGTAATTAGCCCAGATCTGTTTACCTCGCTCAGACTTCTTCCAGGTGTAATAGTAGCGAGTAACAGTGCCGGGCTGCAACGTTTTTACATGCTTTTTTACGAGGTAGAGCTCCGAGCCGTACTTTGAAACTGCCTCCTCGAATTTCTTCTGCTCTGCTGGAGTCAATTCGGGCTCTTTGAACGCCACTTTGTCGGTCTCGGATAGAAGACCGAGAGCGCGCTTCGGATTGAAATTGGAATGGAGCAATGTTTCTACGGCGACATCTTGCAGGTTGGTGGACATCTTTGGTAGGCCCAGGTCCTTGGCCATAGCCTTTGCCTTATTCATGTAATCATTTGTTTCCTTTTCCGAAATGGTGTCCTCGGAAGGAGGTATCCAGAGTGGGGTCGCAGTGCAGTTCGGATCATCCTCGTCGTGGTCTTCGCCTCGCACCGTGTATCCTGGAGGCATTTCCTGGATCCATTTTGGTCGCTTTCCGCGCGGGTATTCGCGAGGGTCGAGCAGCCCCTGGTTGTCCTTGGCCAATTTTGCATCCTTCTTGCTGCCTTTCTTCGTTTCCAGTGGGCGAACGTACTGGACGGTCTGGCCGGGCCAGGGGCCCACATTGGCCTGATTTCTGGGTCCAATACGGGTGCTTGCACGTGGATAAATGCGATCGTCATAGTCAAGCGCATCTTGCGGTTTGCAGTGCATGCCCAGGTATCGATAGGGCCAGAGGCTGGCTTGGTAAATCTGCTCCGTGGTGCCTTCGTGGTGAGCATCCTCGTCTGGGCTGGTGCGTCCAGTATCGGCACCATGAGGATCATCTTCATCTTCATCAAGCAGGTCGTCATCATCGGCGTCGCCGTTAGTGTCATTAACGTTTGGGGTGTTGCGGGCCTCTAATCTGCGCTCCTGCGCTCGACTGCAGGCAGCGCAAGACCATGCAAATCCACGAGAGGGTTTTTTCAACAGTGGCGGCTTCACACAATTCATATGATAAGTTTGCTTGCAGACAGCGCAGTCCACCGAGTCGTTGCTAAAGAGCTTGCGGTCAGCCACGGGCGTGTGGGACGTGGGGCAGTGCAGGGCGGTACGTACCTGGCGCAATAGCTGGTGCATCTCTTGCAGAGCTTAACGGCGCTAGTGAGCTCCTTGCCACGCCCCTGCTCGACTAGCACGTATTTCCAGCGGTCATCCAGTACCTTCTTCACATTGGCGGGCACATTGACAATTGTCGATGTGGGAATTAGATCGTAATTCTTCTGGATGTACCGGTCATAGAGCTTTTCGAACCAAAAGCTGTCCGGCGTTTTTCGAAACTCATCCATACTGTCAATTTCAACCTTGTGCTTGATCTGACACTTGCCACGCAGCGCTGTCAGCGGGCTGATGTCTGAGTGCATCGTCGCAAAGACCATTCGCGTGTCTGGCGTTTTTCGCCCAATATCCTTGGGGCGGTAGTACCAGTTGATTCTAATGGCATCCACAGGCTTGGAAGTGTCGTTTTTTGCATGAAGGAATTCCATGATGCGACCCAGGTAGTAGGGCTCTCCTGGGGGTTCACACACCAGGTACACATGATCTGCAATGCTGGTTAGCCTGCTCAGCGGTCCAATTTGCGGTGGACCTTGCGCCTTACCGTTTGGCTCCAAAACTGTGCCATCGTCGGCCACCATCTGTCGGTTGACAGGGCGAGCTTTGCAATTGTCAAAGGTCAGCATGTTGGTCTCGGGCCACGAGATACCCTGCTGAGGTGTCGAAGTAGCAGCCGTCACAGCTCTTTTCGCCGAACCATTGGTCGTGGGCGCTGCTTGGTTAGTGGAACCACCCGACTGGGCTGCCGCCTTGCGCTTCCGCGTCGGCTGTGAGGCGGCGGGAGGTTGTGTGGTGGTGGTGCTGGTGGACGTGGTGTTCGACCCGCTTGCCTGCCCATCTTTTGGGGCATTCTGCGACTGCCCTCCTCGGGCCTCGTCTGTGCCAGTAACAGTGCCGGTGCCAGCCCGTCGTGAATTGACGGCTCTGGGCGGCGCATCATTATTGGCGGCAGCGCCAGCCTGACGCGACGGCTTTTTTGAGTCGCCATCTTTCTTGTCATGATAATAATCATACACATCTGCGTCAATGTCCTTGTCCTCGGCATAGTTAGGGCGCGAACTGCCATTCCTGTTACGGGAGCGAGTCCCATAAGGTGAGGCCGTATCCCCAGCGTCCTTGGCCATGCCATCGGAGCCTGACTGTGTAGTCATAGGCTCGGATCCGGACTGGGCGTCTGGATCAGTAGAGTTTGCGTCCTTTGCAAAATGTTAGAGACGAGATCAAGTCGCGACCGAGCCATAGCAAGGCGCGGCTCATGAGACAGAGAGGCTAGGTGAGAAAGGGCGAAAAAAAAAGCAGAGGTGGCGAGCGATGTGTAAATGAAGGGAAATACTAGGAGGCAGGAAATCTCACATTTTGTTGTGCCATGGCACCCAACCTGAAATCAGTTGCAAAGAGGTGAAGTGAGGCGGCTCACGTATCGAGGCATGCCCGGAGGTGGTGACTTGGCGGGATGCGTGTAAGGATGGTAAAGGTGTAAGGGCGCGGGAGTGCGAAGCGGCAGAAAGGTTCAAGAAAGAATTTTCAGTCGCGGTGGGCGATACGAACCGCGAATCACTGTGATCGGGCGGGAGAAAGGCCGAAAACGAAGCGTTCACGACAAGAATTGCCCACAGAGATGGGAGTGGAAGCAAGGTTGAAGGAGGAAGAGGCATGATTCCCAGGCGCCGGGAGAAGAAGAAACGTCCTGGCACCCCGAGGCGGCGGCCCTGGCCTGGTCGATACATCCACACTACTAGCAGTGCACGGGGGCGGCATTATGAATCGGTGTACCTCTCAGGTACCCCGCTAGCACAGCGGCTGCTCGCACGCCCGCCACAGTGTTCTTCCACACCCTAACGTGATGCGGAAGAACCTTGGCTATACATGTAGCACCCCGGTCACCCAGTGCTACCTCAGTCTCCACGCGGGCCCATCTGGGTCTCGCACCACTGACGAGCCGACGGATCTCAACCCAACTTTGAGGCGTGCCCACGGGTCCTCCCACAAAGGCAGGCCCTGTCGAAAGAGAGACCAGAGATGAAAGGCGTACCAAGAGCAACAAAAGACCGAGCGATGAGGGACACAGGGGGGGGTCACTTGTCCCAGATGCTCCAGACGCACAAGACTTGCAAGTTTCCTCTCAAAGTCGAAAGACGGCATCCCCTATCCTCCTCCTCTATGCGTGCTGGTCAATTGCCGGTCATCTGCGGTTGACCCATCCCCAGTCCTGGTCTGTCTTCTTCTCCAGCTACCTAGCCGTCTGGGGGGGGGCGATGGACCCGGGCGGTGCTGATTGCGCGCCGCGATATACACGCTCTGCTCTATTTCAGTAACGACATTTGTGCTCCGTCAGCGTCGGTCAAACTGGTTCGTCCCATGCCCTCCCATATCAAAGCCTCGCCATGTGCCATGCCGGGGGGGCGCGAGCGCGGGCGTGGATAGATGACATGTTGATGTGGCCGATGGGCGACTACGGTTACATACCCATACTTGCTGCGACAAGCCAGGATTGATTTTGCCTCTGGTGCGGAGATGGGAGTACACGAGGGAGGAAGGGCAAGAAACGGTTGAGTCAAACTCATGAGGCACGCACGGGTTGAAAACCTGTCAAGATTTGAACATGGGGCACCAACACATCCATCCGCATTTCCCGTCAACATCTCACACACCCTTGCACACCCTCGAGTCAATCGTGACATGCGCAGCCCGAGCGAAAGGGTTGTCACGACGTAGTCGGTGTCTAATACGTGTGCGTTGATTTCCCTATTGCTATTGTCGGCAGCAGGGAACCGGGGGCCTTGAGTTCCCATTGTGTTCCATGCGGTTCCGGTTCCCTCACTTTGAACAAGCAGAGAGGGTGTCGCACGGTGCACTCCTCCTTCTCCGAAAAACCCTTGTCGTCATGCTGCTTTTTATTTCCTCCCATTGATAGCAATCCCGGGTGCTAACGACGGACATCCGCGCACCACCTCCAAAGCCATGGTCGCAGATCATCTCATCATAAACATGTGCCGCCGCCAGAGTGGTCTGCATTGCAATAGTAAAAATGCGATTAAAGAGAAATGACGGATTTTGGGCTCGCCATGGCTGCAGGACTAGGTTGGGGTTTCTTTCCCGTTAGGGTCTCGCCAGCCAGGCTGGGCATACCTCCTATGTACATATGCACGAGCAACGACATGTCTCCCGGGGGTGGCCTGGGCGGTCGAGTCCCGAAAGCATGGGGCCAATCATGGAGGGTCCGACCGGGCCCTCGTCCCCCTAACTTGGCTCGTTCAAACATGTTCCATCCACGGTCGCCCAATTTCGCAAGGGAAAAGCACATGTGCCGTCGCGACCTTCACATCCTCGTCGAAGCTGACGGGATGAGTCGGTAATAGGGCTAACGATTAACCTGGCGTTGGGAAGAAGCTCCACCGGCTTGGCCGGGGGGACGGTTGGGTGGGTGGCCTAGCATATCCAGTACCAGCAGGATCCTAGGTGTCCCGAATGGGTGGTGGCATGCAAATGGGCTTAAGCCGCCCACCCCCCTTGCTGACCACGACCATTAGTACGCCTGGCAATGTCTCAACTCCCTCGTTGCCGCAATCTGCCACTCGGGCGTCAACGATTCGAAAACGCCTGCGAGTGCGCATACCAGAAGCCATTAGAGACATACATCGGCGTCTGGATCAATATACTGGTCGCTCGTGGTGCCTTGCGCCTGTCCAGCGGCGCTCCTCGGCCTCTTTCAACTATATCGAAATGAGGCTCTGGTGGCGGTTTTTGGGGGGGGATGCGTGCTAGATTGAAAGGGAGACATGGCGTTGCCAAATTGATTAATGCGTATTGGATTACGAGTGCAGGCCTGGCTGGCCTGGCTGGCCCTCTGGTTCATAAAACAGTCGCCCGTCACTCTCGATCGCCCACACTCTCCATGGTGTCCACTTACTCGCCCGCGCTCCCACTGTCACTGGTGGATGGCGGCGGGCACGGTAGACGGTGTCTCGGTGGTGGATGATCTGGCGATCAGCCGATCCGATGATTGCAGCTGAGACGGGCGCAATTCTGGCGTTGGTTGCTGACCCTCTCAGCGCAAAAGCACAAAGGCCCCCCAAGGTGTCGAGGACTGGCACTGGGGGCTGGGGTTGGCCTCGGCGGGCCTGCAGCAAACGCTGCGCTGTTAACATGAGTCGTCGAATCAAGACTCCATCGGGATGGCAGCCCCGATGAGGGAGGGTCGCGGGAGGGTCGTGGGGCTGGGGGGGGACACACAGACAGGGCCCAACGAAGCTCGAACCAGGGCATAATGGGGCACGCCTCGACGCATTTTTGCCACGGGCGACCAAGATTTTGCCAAGACACAGCCAAATAAGCTATCCACCAAGTGTCGAAAGACACACGACACCAGAGGTCTGCTTCCATGGATGGCTGCATAAATGAGGGAGAGCGCGACTGCAAGTCTACTGCACCGGCTGCGCCCGCCCGTGGACAACGTCACCCAATGACTCCCCCTCAGACGTCGGTCGGATGTGTCTACATCATAGACGCATCCTCCTGCAGGGTATGTGGGTTGATGGAGGGTAGAGGTTTTGGGTTGCTAGTTAATACCTGGGAGCCTGCAGCAGACCAGGCGTCGGCCGAGAGGCGTCGAGCAACAAAGCTACACGCATCGTGCAACGAGGTGGCTAAAGTAAAAAAAGTAAAGCAAGGAAAAGCCCGAATTATAAATGGACGGGCGGCCCAGATGGGCTGCCCACACGCCGCAACAAATGGAAACGTCAATGCGGGCGGTCTAATATTCTTCTAGGCGTCGGGGAGAACCGCACAGGGTTCTGTCTCTGCCGCCGCCAGCCAATCGCGGCGCTATATCTTGCCGCGGGGCACCACTCCCAGAGCCCTGCAAATCGGCTGCAGCCTGTCGTGTGGTGTCAGGAACGCCCCGCGTTTAAGTGGCCCTACCTTGATCAAGGCAGACGCTTCCTCTTACACCGATTCCAGAGCTGAAGACGTCCACGTGACACCGCGTGTCCATCGCGGTCGGTTCACGCTCACAGGCACGCTCTGACGCAAGTTTGCAAGAAAAGCAATCATTGCCAGATTGCATTCAGCCTTGCGTCCGGAGTTTTTCCAAGCCATAAATTGGCTTGTCCCCTTTCCGCCTTTGGGCTTAGTCTTAGTTTTGAGTCTTTGATGGATGTTTGCCCGTTTTGAACCCCCTTGTACACGGCCCAGGATGAAGAGCATCAAAGGGTTGCTGCACACAACCAGCGTGGATTCTGCCAGTGGTCAAAAGACTACATTTTCTACAGTGTCTATTATCGGTCAAAAAAGAAGCCGGTCCAACGATGAGTCCCAAACCAGCTCATCGTCACACGCTCCAGGGACTGTTCAGTTCCAGAGGACAATAAGCCTCCCTGCTGCTACCCCTCGCCTTTCGCCAAGTCGCATCATCAACCTCCAATACCCCCAAGGCACCTCCGAGTATTCCCAAAGAAGGATCATCGCCGCTACTCCGTCGGCCTCTTGCGATCCCGAAGTAGATCTAGCTCACCCCGTATATGGCCTCCCACCGGAGCTGGTGCAAAACTTTGCCTCCCTCGGGATCAAGCAGATTTATCCCTGGCAGAAATCTTGCCTCAAGGGCCCAGGCCTTCTGAATGGGGAAAAAAACCTCGTATATTGTGCTCCAACCGGAGGTGGCAAGTCTCTTGTAGCTGATGGTAAGCTCGGATATTCCCCAGAGCAGGCGGATGTGACTAATGATGACGCAGTCCTTATGCTCAAGAGAATTCTCGAGGAAAAGGGTTCCAAGGCTCTCTTAGTCCTTCCGTATGTTGCTTTGGTACAAGAAAAAGTTCGATGGCTGCGAAACATCGTCCAGGGGCTGCGTGACCCATCCGCCAGCGCCGAGAATGAGAAAAAGAGCATATGGCGCAAGCGAGCAGACGAAGGTACTGTCCGGGTCGTTGGTTTTTTTGGTGGTGGAAAAGTTAGAGCAACATGGCAAGACTTTGACATCGGGGTTTGTACATTGGAAAAGGTGTGCATATGCATTTCTTCCGACGGACTTGCAAGACTAACAGCTGTAGGCAAATGCTCTCGTCAACTCCGCCATTGATGACTGCACCATCCCCCAGCTCCGAGCCGTCGTTCTCGACGAGCTGCATATGATTGACGATGATCACCGAGGGTATCTTTTGGAACTTGTGGCGACCAAGCTAATTAGCTTGGAACAACCGGTCCAAATTGTTGGCATGAGCGCAACTCTTCCGGTATTTCGCTCAGCTTATTTTACTTGTACAGTCTGACACGTGCGACAGAATATGGATCTCATGGCAAAATGGCTCAATGGGCATTGTTACGAAACTCGCTATCGACCGGTTCCGATAGAGGAGCACTTGGTCTACGATGGCAGCATATATCCTGCCGGATCAACGAGCAGCCTCATAAAGACTGCAACCGAATTGAACAAGAGCACTCCTACCCAAGGCCTCGCTACTACCTGTCGGAGGATCGAGACGTCTAACCACAAAGAGTTTCGAGATCCGGTACTTAATTCAGTGGTGACCCTGGCCCACGAAACCGCCTCGGCGGGGTTTGGCGCACTGGTCTTCGCTGGCAGCCGAAGTGCGTGCGAAGCAGATGCACGCTGGATAAGTCGGGTGATGCCCCCGCCGGATGAGCTAGACCCTTCATTGGTGGACAGGAGAATGGACCTGCTGGGTGAACTTCGAAGTCTCAATACGGGAGTAGACCCTGTGCTGGAGGAGACAGTACTCTACGGGGTTGCTTTTCATCGTATGTCCCCCGTCTCCTTGAATGCCATTGGCTCATTTTTATTGACCATATTAGATGTGAGTTTGTGTTCGTGATGATAGAAAGTCTCTAATATCTTAGGCTGGCTTAACAACCGAGGAACGAGACCTCATTGCGGAAGCATACGACGCTGGGACGATCCTGGTTTGTGTCGCCACGTGTAGCCTTGCCGCTGGGATAAATTTGTACGTGTCTGCGTGTTCGCAATGGTGGGTCTGCTAATTCGAAACAGACCAGCAAGAAGGGTGATTCTTCACAACTGCCGAATGGGGCGAGAATTCGTGGGTCCCTCTATGTTGAGGCAAATGCGAGGACGAGCGGGACGGCAAGGCAAAGCACCTATCGGAGAGACGTATCTGTGCTGTCGTGAAGATGACCTTGAACAAGTAGTGGAGCTAATGCATGCAGAGCTGCCGGAGGTTGCAAGCTGCCTCAATACAGAAAACCGGCGTATACAGCGGCAAGTACCTCAAACGTCGCAAAAATTCCGAGCTAACTCATTTATAGAGCACTTTTGGAGGTGATATCTATCCGGCTGGCTGTGAGTCGTGAGTCGATTGATGACTACTTCTCGAAATCACTCTTACGGCACACTCATGATGCGAAGTTTGTCAACGAGTGCATTGCTTCAAGTTTGGAGGAAATCGAGGCTATGGGCTGTGTTTCTCGCGATTCGCTCTCTATGTACTCCGCCACCAAGCTTGGCAGGGCCATTGTTGCATCGGCAATCGACCCAGATGACGGTTTGTTTGTTCACAAGGAACTCAGCCGGGCACTCCAGGCATTTGCAATGGACGGAGAAATGCACATACTGTACACATTCACACCAGTTCAGGAATTCGGCATCACTGTTAATTGGCGGGTGTTTCGGAACGAAATGGAAAATCTCGACGAAAGTGGACTCCGAGTATTGGGCCTCCTTGGCATCAAGCCTACCATCGTTCTCAAGTTGTAAGTTCTTGTGTGAATCTTGACAATGCGATTACTCATCAATCACAGGGCACAAGGGGCTGTTCTTCGAGAAACCACGCAGCAGGAAAAGGACCTAGCTCGTGTTTATCGCCGTTTTTACCTTGCCCTCCAATTGCGCGACCTGTGCAACGAGGTACCCATCCACATTGTAGCACGAAAATACGATGTGCCTCGGGGGACAGTACAGAACCTGTCACAGACTTGTCAAGGGTTTGCGGCTGGCATGATTAAATTTTGCGAACAGATGGGTTGGGGGCAAGTCATGCATGCGCTACTAGAAATTGCTCACTACTGACTGTGGGTTAGGATGATGGCAGCCGCCTTGGATCACTTTTCGGACAGGCTTATCGCAGGTGCGAGAGCCGATCTTCTGGCCTTGGCCAAGGTCACATTTATCAAGAGTCGTACAGCGTATGTGATGCAACAAGTTTAGCAAACATGACATGCCACTTACAGCCATACAGCCGAGTATTTTGGGAGAACGGGTTTCGAACAGTTGCAGCCATTGCCAATGCAGATCCAATGGAACTGCTACCTGTATTGATGCAGGTAAGAAAATAAGCCAGCTTCCAGCCTGGGCGGAACTGATGTTGCCTAGGCCCAACCGAACAAGATACGACTCAAGGGCAAGGACGAAGAGAAGTATGAGGAGAAATTGCTAATAAAGGCCAAGGCCATCTCGGAATCGGCCAACAAAATATGGCGTATGTTGAAACTACTACTCAATTGGACCTATCAAGTGCTAACTAGAGGGGGAAGGTGTCCAAATGCAAGCAGAAATCGAGGAGTGATGGTGGAAACAACCGGATATCAATGACGCAGAAAGAGAAACGAACTTACATGACCTACCCAACCTCATAGAGAAAAGTCTAGCAAGACTCCGGAGATGTTTCCCCTAGATATAGACATTAAATATCGTCATCAATACAGAGTAAATGAATATAAGTGAGATGTCTAAAACTATCATATTTCATACCATGATGTATACATGGTCCTTTTGATATTAAATAAAACAGAATCATGTATAAATTCTTAGGTGAGTAGGCAACAAAGATCCGCCGTGACTGTGCTGTCAGATTTGTGTCCCACGATTCTAATTGGACGTGGACGGAAATGAGCAGCACCAGATTCGGCACATATCTACATTCCAAAGCGAGAGATAGCCATGGCCAATTGGAGAAGCACGACAGGGCCGGTTTCCGAATGGCACTTGGCATGGGATTTCTTTTTTTGAAAATATATTCCAAGCAGTAAACAAGAGCCAAAACAATGAACTGCCGGTCACCCTGGCAGGTTGCATCGGCGGCATGCGGGTTTCTCACTGGCCTGGCTTACCTTACCGCCTGGGATGAGCCGCTGGGCTGAAGCTGCGCCATGATGCCCCGGTCAAATCACACACTGCATGGGCACACCGGCATCCGTCAGCAGAGGGGAAAGGGCAAGACGGAAGCGAGTAGGACGTGGTGTTCGGGTAAATGGCCGCTCGTGAGTGGCCTCTTCCCTTGGCGCTTGCCGGAGGCCTTCCAGGCTGGATGGGGGACCAGACGGGGGACCAGACGAGGCAGGCAGGCAACAGCAGCGGGTTGGACGTCGTCGGGGCCAGAATGAGCCTGTTTTTTGCCATATGCAGAGTTTCACAACGTGACGGCGGCCACGCCTTACCCTTTTCCGCGCACAGCAGCGGATAGAGCATGTGCTGCTGCGCCTTGCCATTGGCGGTCGCTGTCGAGCACCCGCATGTTTGACATGCCGTTGGTTTGGCGCCAGGCTGATGATCCTGCACCCAGACTAGAGGGAGCGTTTCAGCAGCCTCTTCGTTGGGGATATGGAAGTTTTCTTTTGCATGTTCGTCTGACTACCTATTTGCCCTTTTTTCTTCTTTACCCTTCCCTCCCTTCACAACCGCCCTCTGACTCGGAAGTGGTTTCTTTTTTTCTTTCTTTCCTTTTTTTTTCTCTATAACTCTGCCGCCATTGCCGCCTACCGTCAACCGCCATGGCCCAGGGCGACGAGAGCAGCGGCGCATCCACGGCTGTGCCTGCCCAGACCGATCCCTTGAGCAACTCGTCGGCCCGTCCGAGCGTCGTGGTCCTTGACAGCACGTACCAGAGCGACGATGAAGCTTCAAGGGAGAAGCCCCTCAGCAATGACCGGGACCTGTGGCTCAGCACCGCAGATGGGCGGTATTCTTCCCCTCCAATCCCGGTACGGGTGGGCTCGCTGCACAATATGCAAACATTCTACGTATGTGTGATTTGTTCAAGCCCGACTGAAGCTTGCATCCTCTAATGCACTGCCCATGCCTCAGGTCCACAAGGATGTCCTCACCAAGGCCAAATGGTTTCACAAAGCTCTCTGTGGCAGTTTTAGGGAGGCTGATGAACAGGTCATCGACCTACCGGAGGAGGATCCCGCCATGTTCCATTTCCTTGTCGCGTTTCTGTACGAAGAGCGGTTTGATCCCATCCGGCCTGTTGCCAGTGCCCTAGGCATGTGCTGCCTCGTCTCTCGTTGATACATCCCCCCCTTCTAACCGTGAACAGACCCCCCGCTTGACAAAGGCAAGGGTGTGGATGTCGATCCAGAGCCCACCGATGGCTCTGACAGCTCGTCATCCTCGGGCACATCCACCACCTCTCCCAATTCCGACACATCGGGGATGCGCTGGGAGAACCGCCGCCGTCGTGAACGAATGCCCTCATACGACACGGGGACAGGTCATGAGAAGCAGCCGGGCATTCACCGCCCCGGCTGCGCTTGTCCCCTCTGCCTAGCGAGACAAGAGCCCGCCAGGTGCTGGCAATGTGGCGCCGGACGGATGCGACCTAATTCTCACTACCCGCCACCGAGAGGCGGTATCCCAGCTCCACCCGGCGCGAGGATGATGCCGGCCAGGGTCAACATCATCAATGTTCCTCGCCTTGCCGATTTGCCTCGAATCAGAGGCGAGGACTTGAGGACGTGGCTTATGGCTTTTGAGCTAGCCATCGACGTCTACATATGCGCAAACCGCTACCTCATGGACAATTTTCAAAAATGCGTCATGCGTTCCTGCATCGACATGCTTGAGACGGCGGGGACAGATGCCGCGCACCCGGAGGTTCTGCGAATGTGCAGGAAGCTTTTCGCCGGTGTGCCAGAGACGGATCCCCTGCTGAAGATGGTGCTTGCCCGTGTCGGCTTCCTGCAGCCCACAATGTGGAAAAGGGATCCGGAGGCGACGGGCCAGTTTTTGGTGGAGAACCCGGAGCTGGCAACGGCCATACTGAGAGAAACCGTGATGAGACACGAGGCGTCGGCCTCGATACCTGATTTGCCACCAATGGAAGGCGCTTGAAGGGGAAAACGGGATGAGTTACCAAGATACCACACAAGTATTGTTAATGTTGCCATGATTGCCCCGTCATGAGGGGCACTGAACAAGTGGCTTAAATTACGTTGGGGTTTGGGACAGTTGAATTCAGGGACTGGGGCAAGGTGGTGTTTATCAGGTTTTTTTTCTTCCTTCTTTTTATTCATTGCATTGGGGGAACATGATCCAATTATGTATGTGTACGGGTGATGTTTCGTTTCCTTATTATATCACCAGGCCAAATTGCTATCCAAAGGCCATATAGTTTAGCATCGTTTTGCATTACCCATCCGCCGCAAAAAAGAATTTAATCTTAATCAATGACATCGTCTCGGAGACCAAACAGGTTTTGCACAATCTCTTCGGTCTTGGACTTGAGGGCCGAGTGGTAAAAGACGTTTGTCTCGAACGTCTTGGTGCCCTTGACAAGCTTGGCCGTGTCCCTGGCAAAGTCGTAGTCGACATACATATCCTCGACGTACGAGGCGGCGTAGACGGGAACGGTGTTGCTGCGCAACCTTTCCAGGTCGTACAGGGCCGGCCAGTCGTCGCGCTGGGCCAGCCTCTCGCTCACCTCGCGCAGGGCAACCAGCTCCGGGTGGGTTTCAAAGTGCATGGGGAATATCATCTCGCCGGAGAAGTAGAGGGGCCCAGTCGTCGAGGCGACCGAGTAGCCCGGGTTCAGCCACGAGAAGGGCTCGAGTTCTTTGCCCACGCGGTAGGCGGCCCAGCGGGAGGAGGAGCCGGGGCCGTCGCAGTAGATTGCCTCGTGGATGATGGCGTAGATGATGTTGGTGTCAAAGGGGGTCCAGCCCTCGAGCGGCGCCAGGGAGGCGCGCGTCAGGAACCCAAACTGGTCGAGCGACGTCTTGAGGTGAAGCAGGGCCGAGTGGACGCTGTCGATGCCGCCGTGGCCGCCAAACGCAATGCCCATGGTCAGCAGGCGCGGCACCGTCAGGTGGCCGCCGGACGGGAGGTTGACCTTGCGGCCCTCCTTTTCCGTCTTCTCGATGAAGGTCGCAATCTGGCGGATGGTCTCGACGTCCTCGGGAAACTTGGCGTAGTAGGCCTCGTTGCGCTCCACGGTGCGGCGGAAGGTGGCCTCGTACACCCGCTCGGGGGTCTTGCCCACGGGGGCGAGCCCCCCCGTCAGGAAGACCTCCCGCAGGCCCTCCGGGTGCATGGACAGGTACGAGATGCTGATGAAGCCGCCGTAGGACTGGCCGAAGATGGACCAGGCCTGCTTCTGCTCGGGCCAGCCCTCCGTCAGGCACTTCCGGACGGCCTCGCAGTCGCGGACCGTGTTGTCCTGGCGCATCAGGCCGAGGTACCTCGCCTGCGCCTCGGGCCCGCCCTCGATGATGGAGAGCATGTCGGCGCTGACGGGCGTGCTCAGGCCGACGCCGCGGTGGTCCAGCAGCAGGAACTGGTAGCCGCGGCCGAGCACCGGCCGAGTCAGCGGGTGCTCCTGCGGCTCGCGGTTGCCGAAGCCCGGCCCCCCCTCGAGGTAGACGATGTAGGGCTTGGGCGCCGCCTTGTCGTCCTCGGCCGGGAAGATGGGCACCTCGTGCTTCACCACCCGCCGCGCAAACAGCGTGATTGTGCCGCCGCCGTCCTGGTCCGCGTAGTCGAGGGGGACCTGGAAGAAGAGCTCCGTCACCAGGAGCTGGCCCGGCACCACATGGGACTTGCTGCTGACGAGCTTCGCGGCGGGGATGTCGAGGATGGCTGGCCCGCTGGGAGACATGGCGGATGGCTAAGTAAGGAGGAGGGGGTGTGATGTGTGTGAGAGACGTGGTGAGGTCGACTTTGATATATCGCAGTTTTGGAGGCGGGGCTTAACAAACACTCACACACATGTGCACATGGGAGAGATGGATGGATGGTATATACTAGCGGTGAATGAGTGAATGAATCGAAGCGCTGACGGACATGAGCTCAATGGATTAGGCCAGCTTGCCAACGCAGTGTAAATGCCGCGACTGAGGTATCACAATTCACAGTAATTCGTCCAACGCCGGGCCAAAAAATAAATCCAGCTGTGGGTAGTTGATTATCGTGTCAAGGTGACAACCATTTGAGAACCGTTTGCGGGCGTAATATGCGGGTCACACGGGGGGTTTGTGCATGACAGCCACATGGCTCGAGTTGTCGTTTTACGCAAGGAGAAATTGTTTAGAGCGGGATGGACGAAAGCGTGGGAATTGGAATTACACAGAACCTAAGAAGTAGAAAAGAGAAACTATAGGACAGCATCGCTGGTTTGGAAGATGGTGAATGGACTTATGAGGTAGTGAATACTTGATGTATAGGGTAGTTGTATATGTTCGTCGCTGGTGGAGCCGTCCATCCATTGCAGAAGACTCGGTTTCGCTTCTAGCGCCGTTGGATTGGTGGGAGCGACAAGCTGATGCGATGCGGGAGGTGCCGACTGGTTGGCGCCATCCAGATTCACGGGGAGGGGAAGGGGAGCGCTCAAGGTTTACAAGAGTCGAGTTTCTGATCCGACTGGGGCGTATATCTGGCATACCATGGCGTGTTTGCCTGCGAAACACGCTGAAGGACAGGGGGGGGCTGTTTCCGTTGAAGGCGAAGGGCTCCGAGGCACGGAAGAACCAAGAGACCCATGCGGCGATCTCATGATTTCGATTTGATATGATGCGTCTGCACGCCGCAGTGGCATTATGTAACATGCGTCCTGGCCCCCTGGGAAATGCACGCAATGGCCACCGAGGCGAGTGGAAAGCTTGGTATCCGGGCTCCATCGGAAGCGCTGCTGAGCCCAGAGCGTCGCTCTCCGCCGGGGACCTGTTGCGCCGACTGGGAAAAAAAAGTGCCCATTGAACAGGAGGGACCTGACTGTGCTCTGGTAAGTGAGCCCCTGCCAGAAATAGTGCCAACTCATGGTCAACACTGGCTAGTCTGCCGCCAGCCTCGGATTAGTTTCCGTTTTCTCTCTCTTTTTTTCCATCTCTCCTCTCCTTCGCCTCACTGTTCCGTTCCCCTTATTAACGTCGGGCCCCTTGGGTCGTGTGCTGCCTCGCCCGCCCACTTGGCTTGGCGCGCTGTGTGGGCTGGAAGTCGCCGACAAGGTGACGCCGTCGCCCTGCCACCTGGAATGCCGCGAAAATCCCCACAACAACAGGATCGAGCCAATCACGCACGGCTGCAGCGCCTCCATGATACTATCCCCACTAATTCCTGCGACCTACCTCTTAGCAAAGTATTTTTCTTCCACCTGCAACTTTTTTTTCTTCTCTCTTCCCTTCTTTCCTCCCATCGCTGGCCGCTGCATCACGGCCCAGGCAAAAAAAAAAAAGTAGAGGGGAAAGAAAAGAAGAACAAGAGGGGCATGGCCTATCTTCACCTCGCGCACTCGCTGGCGGATGCGTTCAACGCTCTTGCCGATGAGGTCCAGAACCTGACGGATCGCAAGACGGTTTTGGAACACAAGCTGCGCTTTGCTCACGAGCAGGTAAGTCCTTTTTGGGGGTACTCGGGTACCTGATTTCAAATCAACCACCACCAACCCCAATTATCCACACCAAATTCCTTCACATCCCACGCCCAGCCTTTTCCTTCCCCCCAAAGACCCCCTTTTAACCTGCCTGTCATTTCGCCTGCTCTTGTATCCGACCCTACTCGGCGATACCGGAGCCCTCGGGTGGATTCAGGCAGGTTTTTAGTCCGGGGTCGCGTCAGCATGATGAGTTATCATTAGCTCTAGATCAAGAGCATGCGGCCATCGGGCTCAATTGCGGAGATTGATACCTTTAAACCTCTGATACCTGACGTTTTTGCTCTTGTTTTCAACCCCCCCATCAACTTCCCTCTCATCTTTTCAACCTCCTCACATTCGACAAACATCAGGCATGTCGTCAGCGACGCTAACGCAAGTCAACAATCAGTTCCAGTACCTTGCCGACAAGTATGCCCCGGCTGTTCCTGAGATAGCCGATACCTTGTCTAAGCTGCAAATACCTCCGTATACTCCCGTGGACAGCTCGCTCCCCGTCCCATTGCCCCGGTCTTGCGACCAAAACTCCCAGCACCAGATTGCCCTCGTCATCCGCGACGGCCGTCGAGTAGCAAACCAGCTTGCCTCGCTGGGCGAGGCCAGTAAAACAACTGCCTCCAGTCGAGATAACTCGTCGCAGTTGTCCGACGCCAAGACATCCATGTCCACGGCACTAGAACAAGATTTTACCGTCGAGGGCAAGAAGGGTCACCTTCAGTGTCCCTTTTCCCAGCCCGACGACGCCCTCGCCGGTTCCGAGAATCATCAGAATGATCTCCAGGATACCACTCCTCACCAGTCGATGGACCCCATCTGTGCTGCCATGTATGAAGAATCCACGTCCCAACTCGCTCGAACGAACGGCTCGTCGACGGGCAAGTGCCCCATTCGTTATATGGATAAGCACTCACCCCAAGAGATTGCACACTATGTTGAAACACATAAACATGAACTGCCTCGCAGCCATGAAATCTGCCTGCGGCGATACCAGCGTGATGAGGACCAGGTCAAGAAGCTAGACTCCAAGTACGGCGACATTGTGAGCATGATCGAAGGCCTCGGCCAACTTCACCAGCCCATGCTGCCCGAAGCGGATGAGGAGGACCCGACACCGCGACCGCGTGATGTTGTGCAAGCGCCAAACGAGAGGGTTGAGAACTGGGCTCAAACCGTGAGCCCCCACTCGGATCCCGATGATGACCATGGCATGGACCAGACGGACAACGAACGCCTGAGCCACTTTGATCGCCCACTCAAAGAGGTCCGAGTAGGAGAGTCTCCAAGTCGACCCTGGGGCATCTCCGTCCCCGTGTATGAGCCTTCAGGAATCGACGAGGACCAGCTGGTTTCACCGCCGCCTGCCCCCGTGCGAATGCCAAGTCCTGCGCAGAGCGTTCGAAGTGCCAAAACGCCAACGCGCAAGACTCCTCCTGGGAAATGCCCATTTGATCATACCAAGATGGGTGCGATGAGCGGAATGCCTCCTGTACCCCCAAAGCATAAGCCCCAGCCCATGTCACATCACCAGGCTCCCGAAATTCCACCTTTCGCCCATGCCAAGCACACGATTCCTCCTCAACAACCTGCAGCCCCTCCCCAACCAACTTTTATCAATCCCGACATGATAAAGGGCACCGGCAACGTGCCTCAGATGATATTCACGGGCCCTGTATTCATTGGATATCCCATGGATCAGGCCATCCAGTTTATGAACCAGTTTCGAGGGAACCAGTGAAAGCTGACTCGACTCCTACTACTTGTAATTTTTTTCTCGTTGTTGATATTTTGGGTTTTTGTCATTTTTTTTTTTACCAAGAAAGCATTGAGCGTTGGCGTTTGGGGGATATGATGACAGGACAAGACAAGAAAACCTCAGAGAGGGAAGCATCGAGACATGGTTTGACAGCAGACATGATGAGACCAGCAACGGCAGGAACTATTAGCGACATGATATCCAAATTGAATTACAAGATGCAGTATGAATCATTATAATGACAAATTTTCTTGCTTGATAATAACTCTATCCGTTTACTCCTTTATCTTGCTTGCAACAACGCGCGTTGAAGTTCATTGTGACGGAGGGGGAGGGCAAAAATCAAAATCAAAAAATCAAAATAAGGCAAAATCATATCCAGAAAACGCCACCAATCTAGACCACAAGATGCATCATGCCATGCCCCCCCATTTCTTTACGTCAAAAAGCCTCAATCAACCGTCGTCGTTGCCCCTTGGCTGTTAATACATTATAAGCTCCCTGAGTGAGAGAGAGAGAGAGAGAGCTCATGAAAGGTAAAAAAAAAACACAATCATCATCTAGTCCAAGTTTCTCTTCTTGCCTGCATCGTCCTCGTCGTTTTCGTCGTCATGATACGTCTCCTCGCGTTCCCACAGTGAAATGTCGTCGTCGGACATGAGAACGGCAGCATCCTCGGGGTCCATGAGGGTGGCGTTGTCGGCGTCCTCGTAGCCAGCGTTGCCATTCTCGGCGGCAGCACCGCCGCGGGCGTCCTCGCGGGCAAGCTGGGCGGCACGCGCCATGGTGCGGCGGTAGATGATGAGGCCCACGGTTATACCCACAGCACCGCCGAGGGCCATGCTGAGGTAGTTGATTGCCTTGGCGCCGGCTGACATCTTGTCGCCATCCTCTGCGAGGAGAGCCAGACGGCTGCCGATGAAGACGTGGACCAATAGCTTGGGGCTGTGCGGCGAGTAGCGCGTTGTTAGTTGCGAGGCCAAACAGAGAGTGTGAGAAAGTAAGGGGGGGTGGGTTGGTGCCTTACCTGGACAATCCCGTCGACAAGGTAAACGCCAGCGGGGTGATGCTCGGAATGGTAGCTAGGAAGCCATTGCTAAGACTGAAAGGCAACGGGCAGAAGCGAATGGCAGTCAAATACCAGATGCCTTCCTGGCGCAGGACCTGGCTCAGGGCCACGAAGCGGTGATCCTTGCCCACCATGCGATCGACATGGGCGCTGAGAATGGTGCGGCTCAGCATAAAGGCACCCAGAGCGCCGAGGGTGCAGCCAATGGAGACGACGGGCCATCCCCAGGGGAAGCCGTAGACGAAGCCCGAGATGGTTGCGACGGTGGAGTAGCCGATGATGGGGGGAATCGAGGTGACGAAGATCATGCAGAAGATGATGAGCCAGCCGGCGGGCAGCTGGCGCCAGCTCTCGGCAACGGGGCCCAGCCAGGCGAAGAAGGCGTGCGAGTAGACAATGGCGAGGACACCCAGGACGCCGAAGACGACGAGGCCGGCGGCCGTGGCCAGGCGCTGCAGGGGCGTCAGGCGCATGTACATTTTGAACGTCTGCTCGCCGAGCAGCTGGACCTGGGCGAGGATGCGACCGACAAACGAGTCGGCGCCATATCTCGAGGGGCGCTGGAGAGGGTTGGAGAGGCGGCGGCGCACGGCAGAGGACGACGACCAAGGCGGTAGGGAGGGCGACGAGGGCGACGAGCCGCGCGAGGGTGATATGGCCAGAGCCTGCGCGGTGGAATGGTAGTCGGCCGGCATCTTTTTGCTGCTGCGTCTGGCGCAGGCGTCTGTGTGGATGTGGATGTGGGCGGAGGCGAGATTGCGATGGCCGGAACCTGTTTTTGGCTTTTCTTTTTTCTTCTTTTCCACTCTGGAGAGAAGGTGAGAGAGTGTGTCGGGTCAGAAAAAAAAATAAGAATAATGTCTGCAAGGTGTAGCTGTCTGGTTGCGGGTGGTGTTTAGAACGGCCGAGACTACACAGCCATGCTGATGCGACTAGGTCGGTATGGACGTCGGAACGCACGGAGAAGCTTGCTTGCGTACTGGGGAGCTGGCGCCTGAGGGGCACCTTGGCCGTCGTCGGGTTGGTGACGTGCGGGTCCAGCACCAGCTTAGTAGCTAAGCTGCCGGGTCTGAGGCTTGGGCGACAATTGAAACGGGTCGGTTTCAGCCAGCACAACAGCAGCAGCAACAGCAACGCGACGGTGAACAAAAGGAGGAGGCTTTGGCGACGATCGGGGGAGGCGCGGGGATGGGGATGTGGAGGAAAGAAGACACGAGGGATTCGAACCCAGGTCGTATAGGCACAGACCGAACAGGACAGGACAGGCACAAACAAGCTCGCCCGGCCGCCACGGACCAAAAGGTACCGGGAAGCTTGCGACGGGTTGAAGCCAATTCATTGCGGTGCATGACGTTACTGGCTGCTGGCGGCTGCTTAGCGCACAGCGCCCGCCCTAGCGAGCGAGGTTTGGCCCGACAGCTGCTAGATGCTAGATGCTAGATGCTAGATGCTAGATCCAGGTGCGCGCCGCTCCACTAATGCTCATGCTCATGCTCGCTCATGCTAATGCTAATGCTGATGCCTCGTGGTGCCCCTGCGCTCGCCGTGCTGCAACGCTACACTAACACCCACCAGACCACCCACCCAACAGAGCATAGAGTTTCCAGCCAGATGCCTAATGAGGATAGATGATGTGTGCGTGCCGGGTCGATCTGCGTCAATAGCCAGTCTGCCGATATAGATCAGTTTTATACCCAATTGTAACCTGCACCGTTTGAGAGGAAAGAGGAGGCAGGCCATTTGCATCGTCCATGGCATTGGTCGCTCCATGGCCGTATATAAGATGTAAATGCACGTTGGAAAACATTTGGAATTTTTTCACTTTACGATTTTTACTTGTTTCTAGTTCTAGGAACGTCATCGTCGTCCACTGGGTCCCTTGGGAGGGTCGCGCACAAGCAGCCTGACCTTGCCGTCGCCGATCTCGACGCCCTGGCTCAGGATATCCACCTCTTCTTTCTCCTCGTCCGCGCTGCTCTCGCGAGCCAACGACTTATCCCAGCTGCGCGCGTCGATCCCCAGGATCCCTCCCATGTTGTTGCGGTCCCCAGGAACCGAAAACTCCCGGTACGCATATCGCCATTCGTTGAGGAAGTTGCGGATAGCCCTGCCCACCTTGTCCTTGCCGTTCTTGCTGTGGTGTCCTGATCCAGTGATGGCATAGATGGGGCGTGCCTCTCTGCTGTTCTCCATGAGCACCTTCTCCAGATACTCAACCGCCTCCTCAGGATGCAGCCCGTGAAGGTCGACGTAGAGCTCCAGGTTGCTTGCGTTGCCCTTGTTGCGCTCTTCGTAAAGCTCTCGCGCAGCTTCACGGTGAGCCTTTCGCATCAGGTCGTTTTCGCTCTGTCCTCGGAGGCTGAGGGCCTTGGCTGCCCTGGCATCATTGCGGTTCCAGGCTTGGGCAGCACTTGATTACATTGTTAGCTCCAGTCAAAAAGAATTGGCATTGCACCATGGACCACTAACCTCTGCAGGAACTTGTTACGAAGGCCGCCGTGCTTGATAGCCTCCTGGCGGGCCTTCAGATACGCCTTGTTGGCCCGTTCGCCTGTTTCCAGCCAAGGGATGTGCTTGGGGCTGGGGATGGCCTGAGCTGCAGGGCTGTTCTCCCCGTTCCTTTGCCCGGATGTTACCCCATTCCGTCCCGACTTCTTCTCGGGGCGGGGGGAGCCGAGAACTGGGGAGGGTGACATCTTGACAATATCGGCTAGCGAGTTGGGCGCAAGGTTTTCCTTATGACCATGGCCATGCCCACCGCGCTTACCGTGGTGCTTCTTACCCTGCTTTGCCGACGCGGACCCCAGTGACGGAAAAGCGTCATTGTCATCCAACGCAGGGGCAGGGTTGGACGAATCCTTTGTTTGGTGTCGGCTTCCGGGTCGTGAGCGCGACCTGGGGCTGTCCGTTCCATGGAAATTCTTCAAGCCAGGAGGCGGGGTGATGCCAACAGATGGCAAGCTTCCGCTCCCGGCAAACCCACCCAGATGCTCTGGGGTTCCTGGCTGGAGAGAAGGGAACGAGTTGAGGTCCTGGAGCTGCAGATTGCTGTGTTTGGAGGGTGGCGTGCTAGAACCATCCAAGGCAAGCTTATTGAGGAGCTTCGCAGGGTCGTGGGAGAAGATACATGTCTCGCCGGCCAGACAATTTCCCATTACCCAGTACCTAGAAAAGACGACATGATTAATACAAGGCAAAAACTCCGATAAACCCACGTTCAACTTACTTGCACAGGTGGTTGCTGAGATCGTGGCTGAATCGGCAGTCCGCGCGAAGGCACTGGCCAGTGGACATGTAGAACTTGCAAATGACACCGGACTTTTGCTGTCCAAGGGGTGTGGTTGGGCGACCCTCGGTAGATACAGACTTTCCAATAAGCACATTCTTGGGCTCATCTGGCACAAGAGAAACCCCGCCTTCTTGGCCTTGGTCCATAAGAGACACGATAGTCGCACTCAAGTCATATCCGTGGAGCGCCAGAGCCGATTCGATTTCCTCGTCGGACCTGGTTTGGCCAAGAATAGATCGCAACATGTCATACGGCGACATGTCAGACGACTGGCCAGACATGGAGGAGAACTCGGGCGCGGCAGCGTTTAAATTGCTGGACGTTACGGACGAGGTGACGCTGGCAGCGTCGTCACTCACGAGCCACTCGACATTCTCGGTTTGGTACTCCCCCAGGATCTCAGTAGCAGGTGTTGGGTCGGTTGCAAACTCGTACGCGTTCAAGTTAGGACTGTGGGGGATCACGGGGGTCGCGAGAGCGAGGCGTGGCGAGGCTCGGGGAGACGAGAACGGCGAGGCTGCCGAGGACTTGGCCCGGCCAAAGCTGGACGGCACAAAGCCCGGGGGGGCCAGGGGGCTAACAGCAAGCCTGGGCGACCCAGAGAGAGGAGTTGGCGAGCCGCGCCAGGATGCTGGGGAAGGACGTCGCAGAATAGTCTGCCGTATTGGGGGCGGCGACGTGGAGCTCCCGCCTGTGTCGCGATAGCGCCACAGAGCGTCTAGGATGGCGTTGTCGAGCGAGGCACCGGTCAAGGATGTCTCCTGGCGAAATAGCTCCTCCAGCTTGTCGGTCTTGTCCTCATCCTCGAGAGTGGCATCCCGCAGGATGGGCAAGCACATTTCATAGTGCTCGTCGGAGACCATGTTGGCACACGGGCCCCTGGCCGGAGGATGGCTATATTACAGAGCGTGGGAGTCGATGGGAGAGTTACGGCGTTGGGCAGTATCTAGATCGGAGGCCGTGGCCGAAGAAGGGTGGCGCGACGTGGTAACAAGAGCTTGGTGCTGCAAAAGAAAACTGTGGCGAATCGAAGAAAAGAGTCTATCGAGGCAAAAAATCCGTGACCGGGCAGAGCACAACAATGGTCTAGGAAAGGGAGTCGAGGCTGTCTCGGGGGGTTGAGCTATGTCAGCTTGGTTTCGGGGGGACGTGGCAGCGGCGGAGAAAGAAGGGGTCCAGGCAGGTGGAGTGGCGGAGAGTTCACTGACCGACTTTGGAAGACAAAGGAAGCAGAAGAAAATTGACTAAAAGAACTAGGGGGGAAAAACCAAAGCAGAAGAAGAAGGCAACGCGCAGAAGCAATCAAGTCAAGCGCACGCGCGCAGTGAGAAGGAGAAGGAGAAGGGGGTTTGAAGGAGGACGGATGCTAAGTGATGATGCAAGACCAAACAGCGGAACGCGGACTGACTTCACATGGACGGGTTATGGTTTTAGCTGAGGAAAGGGAACCCCCCCACTGTAAGTCTGCCTTCTCCCCCCCTCTCTGTTCCTAGGAACACAGGTAATAATAAGGGTGGGCGGGAGTTAATTAGTTGGGACGGCGAGGTAGGAGGTACTTTGCGTCTCTGGATTGGATGGTTGATGGCCCGCGACACTAACGGTGAAGCGTCGCGAATGAGGCATGGCATGGACCGAGCTCTCCTGGGGGGTTCCCCCCTTTCGGATTCGTCTCGCTTGCGAGCGAGCAATACGAACCGCTCCGTCTGAGGCCTTCTCTTCTGCTGGAGAGAGAGAGGGAGGGGGAGAGGAGCAGGCAATCCCAATGAGCTGGACGAGGAGGAGGAGAGGGCTGAAGGCGGAGGAGAGCAGCCAGCAGCAGTACGCAGCTGAAGCCAGCCAGGCCCAGATGCCCACGAAGCCTGAGACGCTGCAGAGGTACCCTGTACCTTGACCCGACGGCATAGTTACCCGCCAGGGTACTTCCCGACCCTCTCCACCGGTGGCTCACAGGCCATCCACGGGGCGCCCACCCACATGGCCCACGGGCTCTCGGCCACTGGGGAACAGCTGCTGGGCTACTCCAACATCAACAGGCCAAGATCCGTCCATCTCAGCGCCCAGCCAGCACTTGCTACCCGTCCCAGCGCCGGCCCAAGGGCACGCATCCCGCCGCCCGGCTCGTCCGCTGGGCGTTGCGCCCTGTAATCATCCCGAGCCTCAGCGGCCAATGTCACCAACACGCTTCCTTCTCGTTGGTCTTGCGACAGCTGACATCTGCCACTTGGGTTGCATCCCGATAGCATTGGAGGGCTGATCAAGTGCCAATCATCCCCCCTCTCCTCCCCTCCAGCGGTATTCCTTGCCGTCTGCCGTTGCTACTTCCTCTTCGCCAATCTATTCTACCCGGGTTCTAGTCCTGGGTAACAGCTTGTTTGCCATTCATTTATTGTGGATATGTCTTTGATGAGCATGATAGAGTGCAGGCTTGCTTGGCGATCCATAGTGGCGCCCATAGTCTTGACTCGGGCTGGCCACAATTCAGCGAACTACATTGTCACCCCCAGCACCGCGCTTACTCCAACCATGCAGCTTGACAACCCATTGCCTTTCAATGTTCAAGCAAGAGCTATCCATATCTTGACCTCTGTTTCCGTGCTGCCCCATGCGGTCCTTGATTTAGCTCCCGCTGGCTCCCCCATCCACCTCCAGAGTAAGCGCCTTAAATGTGGGGTGTATGTCGTGTATTCTCCCCCATGTTTGTCTGGTAGACTTTCGCATATAAACCCCTGTCATCATTGACCATCTTTTAGCTCCCCTTTGATTGTTTAATCAAGTATCAAATGAAATACGGCTCCGTATATTTCCCACTTCTAGAATCAAATTTCCACTCTTCCGAAGCCCGTTTGCGATCCACACGTTTGCGTGCCTACTCAATACGAACCATTGGAATGATTCGCGTTTCACTGTTGGTTGAAATCGAGGTGGCCACATTCCTGCTCAATCTTACTTTTCACACCTTCGCCCGTACACATCTTGTCAGAAACGAGGCTATTGCACATTGGTCGTCAGCAACGGGCTCGCCGAGCCATTTTCTTTTCTTTTCGTTCCACTAATGAATTCGGGCTACCTGGGTTGCAGAAAGATCTTACATCACCGCTCACGAGCATGACACTTTGCTTGAACATGTATTTTTATACAACAAATATTGTCTGACATGACATGGGGTCTTTTAGGGTATTTCTTCGTCATCATCACCGCCAAAGCCAAAGCTGAACCCTCCCCCCCCCTGTTCGTCTTCGCCTGTGCCAACTGCAGCGTCCCATTTGCGTTTCCTTCCGCTTCTCCTATCGGCCATATCCAGTGCCCTCTCTAGAACATCTGGGTAGCTTGTCCTCATCCTTTCCATAAACAAAGCAAATGGGTCTTGGACCCTGTCATCAAAGCCACTGACTTGGTCAGCCTTGTCACGCAGGAATGACAGCACTTCCGAGACGAGGTTCAGGCTTGGAGACTGAGGAACAAAATTCTGAGTCAAGGCGATGCCACTTTCCACGTTGACAACTAGGTGCCACCACCCGCTTGGGACATGAAGAATCTCCCCAGCCTCGCAGATGCCCTCGACACACTCGGGAAGTTTCCGCGCCTCAGTATGAAACGTGAGTAGCCACTCGGCAATACTCAGAGGGCTTGTCACCTCACTGCTGTCCTGCGACACATAGACGCCTGGTACTTGAGCTGTTGGGGGAAACATGATCCAGTACTTGGATCCTTGAATTACAGCGTTCCAGGCGCTCGTTGCATTCGGGTCTTTGTGAAAGGTCGAACCGCTTCGCTCAGGCCCGATAATCAGCCATCGATGGGCTGGTCGCTCTTCGCCGAGGACCTCAAACAAATCTGGACCAAAACAGTCCGGTCTCCAGTAGGATGCATCTCGTTCGCGTCCTATTGTGATGTTCATCTTTTCTGCAAACTTACGGTCAAAGAGGTACAGAGGACTTTCATCCTTGTTGTTCTTCATGTAGTCGCAGTATGTTGAAAAAGGCCAGTCAACGGCCTCAGCGCGAAACTCGACGTCGGCATGTGTTTTGAGGAGAGACTCGATGGACCACTTGGAAAAGACTGGCCAGTCCTGTATACACCTTGATAGGATAAACGGTTGCTCAGTCCAGTTTTCTGCATACTGCTCATATGTCAGGTTGTCAAACCGACGAATATTGTTGGCTTTGGGGATGTTGGAAGTAAATTGCGACAGTGACACATGGCTACAGGCAAATGGTCGATGAAGCACGTCTGAAAAGACATTGCTGCAATCAATGAGGGCCCCTTGCTGGGTTGGGGAGGGGAGCCCAAGAACAGAGGATCTCCATGAACCTTGCCAGCGAATAGGTTTACAATCCTTTGCGGGGGATCTGGACTGGCGTTAGTCTTGGTTGGGACAAATGATTGGGACTTAGGAAAGCAACACGAGAATCTAGGCATCCACGGTGACTCAAAGACTACGGAGATAAGCTTACCGGAGAAATAGGGCTTTCCATAATTCGTCAGAGTGGCAAAACGCATAGAAGAATTTGCATGTGTGACCAAAGTTGAAGAGCTCTGGGGTGTCAATGTGTTCGAGAAGAATCATCATCATTTCGTCGGGCAGCAAGCCCCATGCTCCTATGGACCCGCGAGCATTATGGCCCTGAAAGAAGTATTGGTTGCCTAGAGGCTTGATCCCCAAAGGATGCAGAGGAATTGAGTCACTAGACAACTCAGCCGAGTCATTTGTCCTGTCACACAGCTCGCTGTGGCGACGAGGCGTGTCATTAGACGCCACAGCAGACGGCATTGTGTGCAATGTTGGCGTAGCAGATGGCGATGAAGCCGGCGCAACGGAGAAAATCTCGTTCGCACGTCACACAGAAGACAGAAGAAAAAAACCCGACGAGAAAATAACAGTGGGTAGGTACGTATCCAGGAGAGACTCTGGGATTAGGAGGGAAGACCCTGGAGGCCCACGAAACCAGTTCTGAGCGTGGGGGAGCGTTCAACCGTACGATGTCGGTTGCGGCGGGACTGGGGTGGTTGATTCAGGCGTAGCGTTGGGGAGAATTGCTTAGGGCGAGGAGAGAAAGCTAGGAGAGGTTGGCGTGCAAGCAGAGCAGCCTGAGACTGGACGGCGACAGGGAGGCAAGCAAAGAAACAATTTCTGCGGTGCGGACTGCGTTAGTAGGAGAGAGCCGAACAGTTAGTCTCAAGTTGGTATCATATGACGAACGGGTTAGGTGAATCAGGGCTAAATGGTGACTCACAGACTCATCCACAAGGATTTTACATTACATGGCTCACGGATCATGTATTGAAACGAGGGTATCTGTTGTCATGACTGCAACAGCAGCCGGAACGAACGAGTCAAAACATGGATGGACGCACATGTTTCTCGTACTGTACAGGGGGAGCACTAACACCACACGCACAAATGAGGGCGAAAAAAAAACGGCAGCGGGGCCATTTGCGGCGGAGGCGGGCAGCGGAAGAGGGGTTGGAGGGGCAATCAGCAGCGGGCAAAAAAAAAAAAAAATCTTTGCCCGGCGATCCCAGGCACTGTAAAGTACCTCGCGGTAGGGGCGTAGAGGGGGGGCTCTGTGGCACGAGCATGGGCACCAGCAAAAAAGGTACCCTAATCAAGTGCCCCACCAGATGCCCACCAGATGCCATTGGCTGCGTGTTTTTGCAGTAAGCAGCAGAGAAAAAAATACTGCCTCCACGCCGCCCCTCCATGACTTTTTTTTTTCTCTTCTCCCAACTTGCATCCAAGCACATCAACAATATCCATCTCTTTTTCCTAGGTTCTGTCAGCTCTCGTGCTATTGCGAGAGTGTGAATCTAGTCGACACAACAAGTTCTTTTCACGACCGGCGCAGACTTCTCACAGAAGCCTGCCCTCTTTCTTCACCCGTCGCCCCGCGTTTTATCGATTTCTAGATCGAGCTGTGCTTGATCTAGATTCACCCAGCCTCCTTCGCAAATATGGCTGACAAGGGACTCGAGGATGTCCCCGAGGGTGAGTTTGCTTCTTTTCACCCCGTTTTGAATTTTCCTGCTCGATTTGCGGCCTCTCGACGACGTTGCGGCTGGCGCCCGCTCCACGACCCCTCGCGGGGCTCAACTTTTTGCGGTGCTGTGTGTGGCCCTTGCGATAAATGCCCGCTGGCGCTGTATTGTGTGGGCCGCTGCCGCCGCATCCAACCACGAGCCCAACGTCGCTCCCACTGCTCTCTCTGGGTTTTACTGCCTCAATATCAAAATCTCGATGCCACAGTGACAGATATGCTAACATCAATGCTCTACAGGACAGATCGAGTCTAACTACGATGAGACCGTCGACTCCTTCGATGACATGAACCTGAAGTCTGAGCTCCTCCGTGGTAGTAAGTTTGGCTCCCCGTTGCCCGCCCATTCTCCCGCACGCCGCTTACACTTCGCTTAGTCTACGCCTATGGTTTCGAGCGTCCCTCTGCTATTCAGCAGCGTGCCATTCTTCCCGTCATCAAGGGTCACGATGTCATCGCCCAGGCCCAGTCTGGTACTGGCAAGACCGCTACCTTCTCCATCTCCACTCTTCAGAAGATCGACCCTACCATTAAGCAGTGCCAGGCCCTGATCCTCGCCCCCACTCGTGAGCTGGCTCAGCAGATTCAGAAGGTCGTGATCGCTATTGGCGATTTCATGAACATTGAGTGCCACGCCTGCATTGGTGGAACCAGTGTGCGTGATGACATGAAGGCCCTCCAGGACGGCCCCCAGATCGTTGTCGGAACCCCTGGCCGTGTCCACGACATGATCCAGCGTCGTTTCCTCAAGACCGATTCCATGAAGATGTTCGTCCTCGACGAGGCCGATGAAATGCTTTCTGTAAGACATTCTCCAAAACGAAAAAAGAGAAAACAAGAAAACTCTTCACATGATAATTGTTCACTAACACCTTTTCTTCTTTAGCGTGGTTTCACTGAGCAGATCTACGACATCTTCCAGCTCCTCCCCCAGAGCACCCAGGTCGTCCTCCTTTCCGCTACCATGCCCCAGGACGTCCTCGAGGTCACCACCAAGTTCATGCGTGACCCCGTCCGTATTCTCGTCAAGAAGGACGAGCTTACCCTGGAAGGTATTAAGCAGTTCTACATTGCCGTCGAGAAGGAGGAGTGGAAGCTCGACACCCTCTCCGATCTGTACGAGACTGTCACCATTACCCAGGCCGTCATCTTCTGCAACACCCGCAGAAAGGTCGACTGGCTCACCGACAAGCTCACCGCCCGTGACTTCACTGTCTCGGCCATGCACGGTGATATGGACCAGGCTCAGCGTGACCTGATCATGAAGGAGTTCCGATCCGGCTCTTCCCGTGTCCTGATCGCCACCGATCTCCTGGCCCGTGGTATCGATGTCCAGCAGGTTTCCCTGGTCATCAACTACGATCTCCCCGCCAACCGTGAGAACTACATCCACCGAATTGGTCGTGGTGGTCGTTTCGGCCGAAAGGGTGTCGCTATCAACTTCGTCACCGCTGAGGATGTCCGTATGATGCGTGAGATTGAGCAGTTCTACAGCACCCAGATCGAGGAGATGCCCATGAACGTTGCTGACCTCATCTAAACAAAAAAAACAACAAAAACGCACATCTTCCAAAACTCGTTTATCTAGACTGTCCTCCTACACACCGAAGCTGTAGGACGGTCTGGCATCCTTGGGGGAGTATCCACGGAGACTTCGAGGCAGTTGTTGATAGATCTCGTTTCTAGAGTGTCATCCGGGGCGGTGCTCGCCATCCCCACGGAGGCGATCGAGGGGAGGAGGTCCAAAAGTGGCTGCATGACAAAGGCTCGGGAAGTCCTTGGCACCTAATGTCTGGAGGTGCGGTGGGCTACCAAAAGTAATGCGATGGTTTTTACCCTGCTTTTGTCCCTATTGTATTTAGGTGTCGCTATCATGATGATTATTTCCTTTTATGACTACTTTCCCTTGTTTCCTCTGATCCGATTAAATGTGATTGTTCTGAATTGATGTTTCTAAATTAGACGATACCTTGCGTGAGCGAGTGTTGAAATTTGTGATCTCTATCAAATGTTCGGATCGACCAACTGTGTTGTTGTTGTTGTTGTTGTTGTTGGGGGGGGGGGGGGGGGTTCCATAATCGGTTTCCCTCCTTGGCCCTCATGTGGGTATCCGCATAGTGCCCCCCCTCGTTGGAAAACATCGCAAAGAAAGATGCAGCCCTTCGTCTGCGGATAAGCAACCGAGTTGAGAGGTTACCTTCTCAGAGGAACCCAAACTTACACCCAGGAAATAAAATAAATAAAAGACACCCTAGGTTTTGATCACTTTGGCAATTGGGTGATGGAAGAAGAGTACATTGTTCTGGAGGACGTTGGGGCGTTGGTTTCTTAGGGTTGGAAAAAGACCACCCCAACTTGCTCGGAGCGATGAGAAAACACATGTTGTTAAGTCGTCACACAAGGTCAAATGAAATGGATCAAGTTCAATGCCGTGTCTGTATTCCAAGTATCCTCCTACCTGAGAAGGTGTCATCATACAAAAGAAATTAAAAAGAAGGCTGCCTTCCATCGTAACCAAGATTGAGTCCTTCCACCTCTCCAAAATTGCCAGTCATCCTTTTGCTAGCCAAACAAATGTACAAAATGATTCCCCCCGCCACCGCCAACATTAAGCAAAAGGTATATATACGCTTGGTTGTCTGCTGTCCAATTTAAACGTAGACAGATGAAAATAGTCTTTGCAGCCCGAAATAAACGCCTATAATGGTATCACCGCCCCAAGTAAGTTGATAGAAAGCCCCCTCTGAAATGCCTAAAACGAAGTCGTCCCCCTCTAGTCATGAGTTTACTGAGCCTGTCCATAGTGGATCTGGGCTGGGGGCGGGTTTCGAATGGCCTGGCCAGCGTAGGCACCAGGGATAGGGACGGCCTCATAGGTAGGCTCATCGGCAGCGGTGGGAGCATCGCCCTGAACGTGCACAGCGGGGGTGGCGACGGCGGGCGACGGCGGCAAGCTGGAGGAGGCAAAGCCGGTCTGGGCCAGCTTGGGAGTGGCGGACGGAGCCTTGGTCGGGGGAGCCTGCAGCTTGAAGCCCGACTCTGCTTGCTTGAACTGCGACTGAGGCTCGACAATCTGGGCACCGGGGGTGAAGGGGCTCTCTTCGATGTCGCCGAGGTTTCGGTAGGCAGCGGGAGGGTGACGAGGCGACATGGCGTATTGGCTCAGAGCGGGAGACTTGGGTCCAAATCCAGGAGTGTTGGGGGCGGACTGGGTTCGGAGCTGGGCGAGGTAGAGATCGGAACGGGCTCGGTCTCGTAAGTCCATAGACTTGAACAGACGTCGCTTGGTGTAGTAGCGGTAGAAAACGACACTGTAGAGGATGATGCACAGGGTTTCGATGACAACCTCAATGATGATGCAGATCAATGCCCAGTTCTGGAGACGACAGAGCAGAGCGTAGTCAACCTTGTCGCCAAAGACCTGAGAACGAGTGTTGGAAACGCAGGACCATCCCCACATATCCTTGTTATTTGACGAGTTTTTAGAGTGTTGGAACAGAATAGCCGTGATAACCCAGAGAACCAAGCTGAGCATGAACCAACCGATGGAAAACAGAGTGTAGTAGGTGCTGACCTTCTCGGCGCGGCGGTGGCCACCTCGGAAGTAAGCGATGAAGACGAGGATACAAGCAGCGAGCGATACACAGGCCATGGCAAGAACGAGCTTCTGGGGCCAACTGTTGGTGTTGGTGTTCCAAGAAGGCATGCCGCTTTGCGAAGGGAGCATGCGGGTGGCATTGAAGACGGCAAAAGTAGACGACATCATGGCAATGATGATTAGGGAGCAGCTGAAGTTGACACCTCGAAGGGCAAACTTGGCCAGACGAACTCGAGCCTTGATTTTCTGTACAACGTGTGAGTAATGCGAGTTTGCAGCGAAGGGGGGGAGGGTTAGAAAGCATACCACATCGCGAGCCTGCTCCTTCTCAGTGGACGCCTCACGCTTCTCAAGAACATCTTCCTCGCGGAAGGTAGGGCTGAGAGGGTTGTTGTTGAACCTTGCCGGGGTTCCAGGCACCTTCATGGCGCTCTTGAGGGGGGTCTTGGGAGTCATTGGGACGGGGACAGATTCTCTGTTGTTGATGTAACCAAAACCGTAGTCGCCAGGCTGAGGCTGGGGAACGTGGAACTTTTCCGGGTCCGCGAAAGGCGATCTCGCGTCGATAGGAGAGTGAACTGAGGTGGCCTCGGCGAAACGGGGAGTTCGAGGCTTCAGTGAGTCTTCTGAGGAAGACGAGCCGGAAGAGCCAGTACGGGTAGGCGTCAAGTTGAGTGCGGTAGGTCGCCTCCTTTCATCTAGTGGTGGCGTTAGTTTTTTTCTTGGGGGTCAACGATACTTCAACTCTGTAGACGGACCTTGTCCAGACATGGTTTGTCGTCAATGGCTGAGAAGGCAATAATGGGAAAGGGTGTAAACGCAGATGTGTGATTTTATGATGTGGTGGTGATGAACAAGGCGGATATGCTTCAACGCAGTTGAGAGCACATAACCATACAAAACAAAAGCAACGGAAAGAAAACGGAGAGACCAGCTATCGAAGAGCAAAAAGAGAGGGCCAACGGGGTGGGCAATCGTGGGAAGACGGGAGTTTTGAGGTTGGCCGCAATGAGATGAGGGCGCAACCTCATTCGACGACAGCAGGCGCCGGCAACGGGACAGGGACGCGGGAGGGGGGGTCCGCAAATAGAAAGTGGAATGGCCTTACACAGGATGGGAGAGAAGGGCTCTGATAGGCAGGAAGCTGGCGCCGACTGGGTGATTCAGGCGTTGGTTAGACGCCCACGACTCTCGGATGCGTGACGGGAGGTGGCGACAGGTGCAGAACCTGGTCCGGCGGCTGCAAGTGAGTACTTATTGACGCACTTCTCTCGCTTTTCGCCTGGCACACACGGGTGTGAAACTGGGACCGGCCGCGGAACGAGATGAGTGAGACCAGAGAAGGATTCCGCTGGAGAGTGAGCGCAGGAAGCACGGCGGTGATAACCTCGGGGGGTGATATGGAGGTGGCAGAGAATAGTTCTGGCGTCAGAACGAGGAAGACTCGGTATTATGTGGTCGACACCGCAACGGCAATGGCGAGGAATCAGCAAGGGCAAGGCAACCGGGGGTGAGGCAAGGGCATGACGAGCAGGAACAAAAAGCACAGCGAGCAGCAGTCATACTTGGTACAGCGCAGCGCAGAGAGTCCCGCATACGTTGCTACCGCTAACTGCGATACCCGGCATCACCCCCATTTGGCATCTCGACCTCTCGCAACCCTCGCAAGCCCGACCCCCCCCGCCGCTGCGTCGACGGCCCCGTTGTGGTTGGAGGTTTCGAGACATGGGCGGCTATCCTCAGCAGCGTGGATCGTGGAGAAGTGGCGTCTGCGCCATGTGGTTGGCCCATGACTACAGCCGCTCACCAGCCCCCCGGTCGACGCCAATGCGCGATCGCCCGCCTTGATTGGTGCCGCATCTGCAGGCGCTTTTATCTTCACGTCGGCCCCGCCAATCAGCGCCTCGAGCCCTGTGATGGCCCTCCAGCCACCTGCAGGCCCGACAGACCTCAGCGGCAACAACGACACCCGGATTCGCAGTCTCACCCATGCTGGCCCACCCTTGGGCCGCACACGGTCCTTGTCCTTGTCCCGGCGACGGACGTCCAGAGCTTGAGTCCTGAGTGCATGTGCACGCACGCACGCACGCACGCACACACGCACGGCACACACATGCTGCTGCTGGTCTGACTTGGCGAGCCCTTCCGGACTTGAACGGGTCGGGTGTGATTCTCTCACACGTTGCGTCGATGCACACACGCACAGCAGTGAGTTGCACCTCGCTGACAGCGTCATTTTCTTCCTCGACGCAGCCGTCAGTCGCCTCGTCATGGCAAGCAATTCCATCACGGTGGCGCACATGACAAAGCGTCATTGCGTGTGGCAAATGGTAATAGCAGGCATGGCGCAGCCGTGAGTAGATGTTGCGGCTGTCGTGAGCCCTAAGCACATATACATATATATACACGTTGAGATCATGGCTGAATGATCGTCCCTCGTCATCTTGGCGGCCGACCTCTTCTTCCTTGCACCCAAAATGCAGACAAAAATTTTCTTCTGCGAGGACACATGGCGCAGACACATGTCCACGCTATCTGCAACAATGAGCTTTTTTTTCTTTCTTTTTTCTTACCGCTCGCTGGTGGAGGTTTGTGACCAACAAGCATCCCCTCCCCTCACCTGGCAATCCTCAAAGTGACCATTGTAACCCCAGTCTCACCCATGTCTGACCTCCAACTCAATCTCTATAATTAGTTTCCTGCGCACTTTTGCCTGCGGTGACGAGAATGTGTCGCATGCATAGAGCGGCCTTCCGGTTTTGACCTGCCCTTAACTGATCTACTTAAACTACTTTCCGCTGATCCCTTGTATTTTCCCGCCCAGTCCGACTGTCGGGAGTGTGTCTTGAAGTAGTATCATGTGATGGTGGTTGAGACGTCATTCTTTTTCTTGCTCAAAACGCCGCCACTTGGAATCAATTGAGGCTGAGAGCTTAATGACTTAACTAAGATCCGGTAAAATGCGGATGAACCAACAACCAGTTTGTAAGCCAGAACGGATGATGGTAAATATGCACCTTCTATTATTTCCCATTGGCTTCCTTCCGAGGTCGTTGTTCTTGAATCCTGCCATCCAGGAACTCCCATCGTTTTTAGTAGGCTATTCTGTGGGCTTGAGCTCTGCCCCATCCATCCTGGAGGAAACTTGGGTCGCCAGCTCACTCACTAACCTCAAACTTTCAAGCTAGGACTGAGGTGTCGTACTACTAGCTATGGGTGAATTCAACGGCTAACCATTCGGGCTAAGAACGAATAGCATTGTGCAAGTGTTGAAGTGTGGTTGCAAAGTGTTTCAACATGTTTAACAAACAAACAATTTTACCGACGCAGCCTTTTCTTGGGGCAGGTCTCGCTCTCCATCCCACGCAACTGAGGCGTGCCAGATGCGGCGGTGCGCCTCCAACTCCAAGAGCTGTGGCGCGCCCCGAGCTTCTTCCGAGGAGGGGCAACAAATCCTTATCAGCTTATCAGACCTTGTCGGGCTTAGCGTAAGAGTCATAGTCGTCCCAACTGACTGCACACGAGGAATTTTGCCAACATCAAGGCGAAATACGCAAATACCTGGATCTACACGACATTAGACTTGGGAACACCTCGAAAGACATCGTAATCTTCGAGTATAATTTTCCCCCGATCCAGAGGACCAATTTTTATCCCCCCAACCGTCCCGACCGCGGCTCCACGATCGATATTCCTCTTGAAATTCGGCGAATTGCCCCACCTCGACCATGTCTGCCAACGGCGACCCCAAGTACGACGACATCGAGTCTGAGTCCGACTCCGGTGAGTCGGTGAACCACGAGAACGCCGAGGGACTCGAGGAGAAGCCCCTCAAGTCCGCCCTCAAGAACGCCAACCCAGCCATTGCCGAGCCTGCGGCCCAAAGACCCCCGCTGCCCCCTCAAACCGACCCCAAAGACCTCGATGTCTCGACCCTCACCCCTCTGACGCCCGAGATTATCGCCCGACAAGCCACCATCAACATTGGTACCATCGGCCACGTCGCTCACGGAAAGTCTACCGTCGTCAAGGCCATCTCTGGTGTCCAGACCGTTCGATTCAAGAACGAGCTGATCCGAAACATTACCATTAAGCTGGGCTACGCCAACGCCAAGATCTACAAGTGCGACAACCCTCAGTGCCCTCGACCAGGATGCTACCGAAGTTACAAGAGTGAGAAGGAGGTTGACCCTCCGTGTGAGCGAGATGGCTGTGAGGGTACCTACAGACTATTGCGACACGTCTCGTAAGTTGCGCACACCGGCATTGGCTGAGAGCTCTACTGACACTTAGGCAAGCTTTGTCGACTGCCCCGGTCACGATATTCTGATGAGCACCATGTTGTCAGGTGCCGCCGTCATGGACGCCGCCCTGCTTCTCATTGCTGGCAACGAAACCTGCCCTCAGCCCCAGACCTCCGAGCATTTGGCTGCTATTGAGATTATGAAGCTTGACAAGATCATTATCCTCCAGAACAAGGTGGATCTTATGCGAGAAGAGGCCGCTCAGCTGCACTACCAGTCAATTCTCAAGTTCATCCGAGGCACTGTTGCTGGAAAGTCCCCCGTTATCCCCATCTCCGCTCAGCTCAAGTTCAACATCGATGCCGTCAACGAGGCCATCGTCAACACCATTCCTGTGCCCCCCAGAGATTTCAGCATGGACCCTCACATGATTGTCATTCGATCATTCGACGTCAACAAGCCCGGTGCCGAAATTGACGACCTCAAGGGTGGTGTTGCTGGTGGCAGTATCCTCCACGGTGTTGTCAAGCTTGGTGATGAGATTGAGATCCGACCTGGTATCGTCTCCCGCGACGAGGGTGGTGCCCTCAAGTGCACACCCATCTTCAGCCGAGTCGTCTCGCTCAACTCCGAGGCCAACGACCTCAAGTACGCCGTCCCCGGTGGTCTTATTGGTGTTGGTACCCGCATCGACCCTACCCTGTGCCGAGCCGATCGTCTCGTTGGTTTCGTTCTGGGACTCAAGGGACGTCTCCCTGAAATCTACAGCGAGATCGAGGTTAACTTTTACCTGCTCCGTCGTCTTCTCGGTGTGCGAACCGCCGACGGCAAGCAGGCCAAGGTTGCTAAGCTGGCCAAGAACGAAGTCATCATGGTCAACATTGGCTCCACCTCGACTGGTGCCAAGGTTGCCGCTATCAGGAATGATGCCGCTAAGCTGGTGTTGACCAGCCCTGCCTGTACCAACATTGGCGAGAAGGTTGCTCTGAGCCGACGTATCGAGAAGCACTGGCGTCTTATTGGATGGGCTACTATCGCTGCGTAAGTGGACCCCCCCCCTTTCCCCCGTTTCCAATATAATTTTGGACCATTTTGACTGACACAAATTCTTTCCTTAGTGGTGTTACCCTTGAGCCTAGCACTGCCTAAGCGCCTAGAATAAAAATCGGTGGGTTGAGGGAAACTGTATCGCACGATCTTCGGCTATGCAAAAGCTTTCGGAAACGCGGGACGCCGAGGAAGGCAAAGTCTTTGACGGCTTTTTGAGTAGACGGCTGGCGAAAGAATAAGGCCTGGCGTTTATTGTGGTCTTCGGAAAACAGGGGGATAAAGGTTGGGCATGCACCCCGGAGGGGGAGTTTGAAAGCAGGGGAGGGGGCATGTGTAGCAGATAGCTAGCTGTAGTTACGTTGTAAATGCATGACGAGGTCACGATACCTCTGGGAAAAGAGAAAAAAAGCTATGCCACAGGGATTCACGCTAATGAGAGTGGTCTTTTCTTATCTTTGTTATTATTTCATGTCGGGGGCTCAGCAAAAGTGAGATGGGGGGAGGCATCATGAAACCTCGAATTAAAAAGTCTTCATTTCCTGACTTTCCGTGCATGTTTGACCAAGTTCTCTATCACGCCTTCGAACGCTTCCCTATCTCCTATCTTTTCGTCTGTTCGTTTCTTCCAGTATTCCAGGGCGTCCTTGGCAGTGCCCTCCATCGCCTCCAGCTTCGCCACGTGCGTCTTGAGCTCTTGATCCGTCATGCCGTTCAGCGCTTCGTCTGTCGTCATGCACAGGTGACGAGCAGCCACGAGATCCAGCTCTGGCTGTGGAGGTGCACCCTTTCGTTTCTTCTTTCCTTGGGTATCCACCGACGTGGATGATGCGTTGCCTTCGCCTTGCCGTAGCCGGGATGCGGAACGCGAGTCAAGGGACGTGCGAGGGGAATTTGAAAGGGCGTTGAGTGATGGGAGAACGAGCTTCTTCTGTTTTGAAGCAGGCAGAATTTCGTCAAGGTCAACAGGGACACCCAGTGAAACGAGAAATAGACGACGAATGCGAGAACGGATCCAGTCGGGGGGTGCGAGAGGTGGAGGGGCGACCAACTGGGACCATAGTGATGCGGACCGGGGTGTGTGGAATATTGTGGCATCTTTGGAAAGGGGTGGGAAGGCAGGAAATTCGAGTTCCTCAGGGGGGAATAGACTTGCTAGACACGGCTCTGTAGATGATATGACCGAGTCTAGGTCCAAGCCATCAAAGTCGGGTATTGGCTGAAAATGTGTGAGCAACATAGAGCAGGGGAGAGCAGAAATACTCACGAATGGCAATTGCTGTAATTGAGTCGGCAAGGGACTCGCAGCCGGAGCGGCAGTGGCCTCTGCTTGTTGAAAGCCATCTTCAAAATCATCAAAATCATCATCCTCGTTACCCTCTTCAAAGTCATCAAAATCATCGCCGAAATCGTCACCCTCTTCGTCGTCCTCTTCATCCTCGTCGTCGTCCTCCACTGGGGGCGCTAAAGGGGCCAAAGGGACCTGAATGGTGGAGTTTTCTGGTTCCGCTGAAGCTTCTTCTACAGGAGAAGCTGGAGGAGATGATGGTTTTTCTATGCAACGAAATGTCAATACAGTGTTTTTCGGTGAAACTCGAAACCTCCTTTGACTCGTACCATCATCATGTTCGCCTTCTATGGCTTTGATATGTCCTTCTGAATCCAACACGACATCAGGAGATGCGTCCGCTTTGTGCTTTTCTTCATGCTCTGGAGAGGCTGAATGAGGAGCATCCCCCGAGGATTCTTCAAGAGTAGTTACAACTGCAACATCAATAGTCGATGATGACTTGTGCGAGATGGCGTCTTCGTTTGTGGTGGGTATGGCGATTTCATCAGGTTGCGCATCCTGCTGGCGCTTTGCATAGGCTTCGGTACCGGGAACCTCGCCGTACGAGGGCTCGTCGTCGACCTTTTCCACACGAGTCTTGGGGATGGGCGAAGCAAGAATAGGACTGACAGGCGCAGACTGGGCGTCGGTAAATTGATCTTCGGAATCGGTGTATTCGGCTGGAACTTCGTCAGAAAGAGGTTCGGATAAGGTATGGGGTGGTTTGCTATACCCAGATCATGCGCCCCAGGGTCTCCAATGGGGGCTCCCTTTGGAAGCTCAAGGTTTTCGTTTTCTGACATTGTGGGCGGAGAAATAGTATATATTCCGTCGAGCGGTGTGGAATCGAAAGGAGGGACTTCTAGGTGGACATGTGATGCTCGATCGGCGGCGTGGGGCAAGGCGAACAGGAGTTCGTGTCTGTTTCGACCGGTGTGGCCGCGGGGGCTGGCCTAAACTGGGAAAATTCAAGGATGAAGCATTCCGGCAGCTACCTAAAGGCAGCGATCCGTTGATTTGGGCCAGGAATAGAGTAACGACTCGGCCTAGGAGTCTCGTATGCTGTTCGGAAAGGAGGTGTGGTCATTGAGTCTTGAAGCTTGGTGGTGAGCTTCATCACGTGGGGCGGGTTGCAGCGTGGCGGCTCATTCCGTTGGTTGGTGGGTACGTACCTCGTCCCTCGCAGCCTGGCGCGCCTGAGCGCCTGGACCAGCGCGTGGAGCTAGCAACCATCGCTGCAAAAAAAGCTGAGTTTACAAACAGTCGGGTCGAGATCAAGGCATCCCATTGCCATCAACACCAACACCCAACCGACGTGTTTCGATTCCCCTCCCGATCCTACTAAGGCCTCGAATCATCCGCCGAAGCTTTTAGAACCTTGGATGGTTGATTTCTGAGTATCCTCTCTCCAAAACCCTGCGACTGACCGACGATTTGCGAATTCGAGGAAGTTGATCTTCAACCCCAACCTCCATCATGTCGTTCAGCTTCGGGACCCCAAGCTCGTCGAGCGCGCCTTCGAACAACCCGACAACCTCAGCGCCGGCGGCTGGCGGATTGTTTGGAGCTGGAAATACCACTGGCACCCCCCAGTTTGCTTTTGGTCCGGCAGGTGGGAATAAGGCAACGCCCGCAGGCGGCTCTTTGTTTGGAGGGCAAAACAACGCCGCCGCAGCAAAACCGCCAGGCGGTGGACTGTTTGGTGGTGGCGCCGCAGCAACCAATGCCTCCTCCACCCCGACTTCGTCTGGCCCAGGTCTCTTCGGTGGCAATACCTCGACGACTCCTGCCGCCGGTGGTCTCTTTGGAGGAGGCGCCGCATCTACGACTCCCGCGACGACATCGGCTCCTTCCTCTGGCGGTCTGTTTGGCGGAGGCGCGACCAATGCTGCCGCGCCCGCTTCAGGAGGATTGTTTGGAAACAACGCCAGCGCGGCCAGCAAACCAGCAGGCAACTTATTTGGCGGCGCCGGCGCTTCTGCTACACCGAGCGCTGGTGGTTTATTTGGTGGCCAGAATGCAACCACGCAAGCTCAGCCGGCAGCTACTACAGCAGCTCCAGCAGCTGGTCTGTTTGCCAGCAGTGGTAATTCGCTATTTGGAAACAAGCCTGCAGGCGCCCCTGCGACAACCGCTGCCCCTGCGGCCACTCCTGCAAAGCCAATGTTTGCTTTAGCATCGACTACTCCTGCTGGAGCTCCTCCGGCCGACTCCTCGAAGCCGGCCGGACCTGGCCTTTTCCAGAACACGGCCGCCTCGACATCTGGAGCGACATCAAACTTGTTCGGTGGAGCAAAGACCGCCGCCCCAGCGACTTCTTCCACCCCAGCGCCAGCTGCATCAGGCCTTTTCGGTGGTGGTGGTGGTGCTCAGGCATCTGCCGGGGGTATGTTTGGTGGTGCAAAGCCGGCCGCAACTACTACTCCCTCGACTGGCGGGTTATTTGGAGGTGGTAGCGCAGCTGCCTCAACTGCGCCAGCCGCACCTTCTGCTCAGGCCGCTGCAGGCTCAACCACTACAGCTGGCTCTTTGTTTGGTGCCAAGCCCGCTGCGCCTGCAACTTCTGCCCCCGGTGCAACACCTTCTGCCGGAGGTCTCTTTGGAGGAGGTGCCGCCGCAACCTCTGCCGCGTCCGGAGCGACTCCAGTTGCTACTTCCGCCGGAGGCCTGTTTGGAGCCAAGCCGGCTGCAACCGCCGCTACCGGTGCCGCCCCGGCGGCTGCTACTGCTGCTGGTGGTCTGTTTGGCGGTGCTGCTAAGCCTGCGGCTTCATCCCAGCCAGCCAGCTCGCTCTTCGGTGGTGCTCCGGCCGCAGGCCAAGCTCAAACTTCGACCGCTGCCGCTCCTGCGGCAGCGACATCGACGGCAGCGCCCACAGCAACCTCTGCTGCCCCAGCTGCTGCTGCGATGTTCGGACAGAAGTCAGCCACAACAGAAACTGCAAAGGATGCTGCGAAACCTGCGACCCAGAATGGAACTACGGGCACTACCAATACTTTGGGCGCCTCCACCACAGGACCGACCTCACAAATTGCCCGGCTCAAGAACAAGACTATGGAAGATATTGTCACACGATGGGCATCTGACCTCTCTAAATACCAGAAGGAGTTCAAGGAGCAGGCAACTACCGTTTCCACATGGGATCGAAACCTCGTGGAAAATGGTGAAAAGATTCAGAAGCTTTATCTCGATACCTTTGAGGCCGAGCGGGCTAGCCATGAGATTGAGCGTCAGCTTGCTGCCGTTGAGAGTCAGCAGGATGAGCTGGAAGCCTGGCTGGACCGATATGAGTCTGAAGTCCAAGATATGTTTGCTAAGCAACTCGGCCCTGGCGAGCAGCTCGCTGGCCCTGACCAGGAGCGCGAGAGAACGTATAAGCTTGCAGAGAAGCTAACGCAGCAACTGGACGAAAAATCGCGCGATCTGTCCAAGATGGTGAAAGAAATTAATGACATTTCGGGCACATTGAGCAAGGGCGTCAAGCCTGAGGACCCTGTAAGTATTGCGCACCAGAAAGGAGAAAACATTCAAGCTAATATGGAAACGCAGCTGAGCCAGATTGTCCGCGTTCTCAATGGCCACCTTACGCAGTTGCAATGGATCGATGCTAATGCCTCAGCCCTTCAAACTAAAGTGGTCGCTGCTCAAAAGTCGAGCAGCAACCTGGCAGGTCACTATGCGGGTTCAGACAACGATACGGCCGAGAGCTTTTATCGGTCGTACATGGGACGTCGATGAAGAGCGAGGGAGACGGAGAGGATGTAATTTTGCTGGGTTTGGAGTTTGGGTACGAATTGAAGGAAATCAGTGTAATTCCATAAAGAACAAAGACGGAGCGATAGCTGGGCGTGGACCCGATTTTATCAACAGCACGTTTGCGGTTAGTGAGATGAGAGGAAGCTGCTTTGAGGTGCGCTGCACTTGGGGTGCAAAATACATAAATGTTCTTGTACACTAGCTAGACTGTGAAAGACGAGAGAGCTCAGGAAGACTTGGCATATTTTCGATGCGATTCGTTGATGAACTTGCAGCAATCTTCCGCAACTGGTTTCCCCGCAAGCTGAGGCGCCCGAGATATCCGTAAACGACCATTGGACGTTTTGAGATGTTTTCTTTAGTTTTTCTCGCCACCCTGGTCTCTGGTGATCTCGTCGCTGTAAGAGAGAAAGAGAAAGAAATGTTAGCATAGTTCATGGGTCGTATCTTGTTGGGGACTTGTCAATTGAGTTTGGAGGCGGGTTACGTACATGTGGTCGGAGAGGCGCTGGAGGTGCTGCTGCTGCTCCTGGAGCTTCTTCTTGAGCTCCTTGAGCTTCTCCTTCTCGCGCTGGCGGATGGCGTAGTCCTCGTTGGCCTTCTCTCGTCGCTGGAAAGCATCGCTGGGAAGCATTGTCAGCATGATAACCGGGAAGATGAAGCAATTGCAGCCGATTGGGTTTGTGGACGCTGTCACTTACCCAGCTCCGCCAGTCTTGGGGGGAGCACCAGTGTCACCCTCGCCCATGGCGCGGACGGTGGTGGAGAAGCACCGAAGGGGACGGGCAACAGAGGCCTGGCGGAAGGAGGTTCGAAGCATGGTCGATGTAGGGGTTCAGATTGATAGTGGGATTGGAATTGGATAATCGGTGAAGTATGTCCTCGATATGAAGATTGGGGGGATTGGCTCGGACACGGCGATGACGTGGGTAGTTAAAGGTGTGGACGGTCCAATGGAGATGATCTGATGGGAACTCTGTCCGGCCTGGGTCGATCGCTTCGGGAGCATAGGCGGATACCCAGGCGCTAGCGGATGGGGATGCGGGTGTAAGAATACAGGGTACGCTTTCCTCCGGGCTAAAGCTTGGGCATTGTGCGGTGTATTTTGACATGCTGCCGAAGCGAGGTACCTGCGTAACTCCAGATCTGGTCAAGCAGGCCAAGCTCCCCGGGTTTTACCGCACCTGCCAGGCCAGCCTACGAACGTCGACAATTCAGGCCAGGATAGCCTCTGGGCGTGATTTTGGCAGCTTGTCAGCCCTGTCGGCTAATTGTGTCAATGGGCTGTTCCAGAAGCGCCTTTTCACTGTGCTTTGGCATCGACAGTGGCGCCACACAGGTCTGCTCGCGTTTCGTATGCTCGCTCTGGGAAGCTCTCCAAGCAAGCCTCGTCTCGGGTGAGTCAGCTCAGGTGGCGGGGATGGGGCTGCATATGACGACAAAGGAGGGCGTTCGGCGATGTGCGAGCCAGGCAGTCTGCAAATGCTGGATCTTGATAGTCATGAGCTCAACCGACATCGACATCACTAGACCACCTAAGAGACTACTTGGCACTCAGGTTGCACGCGGGGTAGGCCAGTTAGTCCAACTAGTGCAATCAAATCGACTGTTCCAGAGAAGCTGGAGCGAAATATTCCGTCGCTCTTTACCAACAAGCTTGTTTACAGCACCAATGGTCAGACCATGGTTTTCAATGTGACAAAATCGAGCCGCCGGGATGGGAATTTGACATGATCAACTTGGCATGCCATCCCGCCTGCCTCGAGACGAATGTGGATGCATGGTGGATGGCTTCCATAAAGGCGTATCGCACGCTACAATGATTACAATCGAAATCTAGAGTGTCTGGGTGTGGCTGGTAACACATAATGTTTTGGCTTGTCTCAGTGAGGCCCGTTTGTGGTTGAGAGGAGGGGTGCAGGCACGGCCAGTACCTACATCCGCTAGGAGGAGCAGCCAAAAGAGCAACGAACGGGTGGGCAATGAGGCATGAAACACCAGCTGACGTGAATGTGAGACTGGAGGACTGGGCTTGGGGGAGATGACTCAATGCGGGAATGGGTTTGGGGCCTCTGGGTGGCTTGGAGCTTGCCGCCCCCGAGCTGTGCCTCTTTGATACCGTTTGTTCATGCCTTGGGTCCTTGGTAGGCCGTGTTCCTTGGGGGCGACATTTGGGACAGACGCATGATGATGGCGATGACGAGAATCCGAAGGGCCTTCTTCCACTCCCTTCGTCACCATTCCCTGCATTTGGGTGCCTTTTTGGTTCGTTCAGTCGGCCACCCCACTGCGGCGGGCACACACACACGCACCGCTGAGCCACACTCAGTTCACACAAATGCACAACACAGCACACACACACCAACGGCGTCATCCTTTAGCCATTGACGTGTCTGTCGGCTTTCAATACCAAGGGGTGACCGAGGTTGGCCGTATTCCACACCCGCGAAGAGAAGCAACCCTTTGCGCGGCATTAGGAACAGGGCGGAAGACACCCGCCAACCTGTGGCTGGCAGCCCAAGCACCACCAACAGAGACAGGCGGCGACGCAGGTAGACCAACTTTTGGAAGACATGGTTACCTGGGTTAGTGGCCTTGCAGCGGGTGGATACTGGCGGCTCAGCGCCTAAGAGAAGCCTCGATCCATGATGGCCATCCACTTGGGCTGCCCGGAGGCCGCCTCCTCGATCTGATCTGTATTACATCAGGCCGCGGTAGGTGCCTGGCTTTTGGTCACTCAGGACGGTGAACCAGATATCTCGCTTCTTCCCATGGCACCCCATCCCCCATCCGCGGTGTGCTCTCCCCAGCAAACTATGTAAGCGTGCCCGGCCACCCGCATGCCTGGGGTGAGTCGAGGTCCCTGAGGTTGACTCTCCCCACTATATCTCCCTACACTAAGGTAGGTTGGTAGGTACCCAAGTAAGGTACCACCAGTCATTCGCAGTCTGTGTGACGCGCGGGAGCTCTCTGCTGGAGGGGAAGCTTGTTGTCGGCGCCCCGATAGCGCCGGGGCCACCTTGCCTTTCCAGCATTCAGCACTCTCTGTCGTCTCTCTCTTTCTCCCTAGCTGCATTGGGTACCAGTAGAGTACCAAGGCTGTGTGCGCATGCATCCAACGGAAATCCGGAGGCGATCAACCACTCCATAGCCAATCTGATATGCCACCAAGATACCCCGAATTGCACGTGAGACACCGGGTGGGATCCCATTCCGCATTCAGGGAAAAAACAAGTTCGAGTTGGGAGCTCCGGGGCGTGCATAACAATGACGGGCGCCCTGAAAGCCCTTTGAAGCCCCTGCTTGGACAGTGAGCACCAGGGTGGGCTCCGGGGGGGGCACCCACTGACCGCACAGTCCGCAATCCACTGGCCCAGTGGCCACCTCACCTTATTGCAGCCCGTCTCTCCAGCCCGCCCCAGCCAGCGCCAGCCTGTCCCTTTTGCTCGGCCACCACGCGCAGTACATGCCGCGGTGCCTTAGAGCGGCCCTATTTCAAAGTACCTGCCTGTAGGTACAAGGCGTAGGTAGTGGCCCCCCTTGGAACCCCCCCTTACCAAGTTACCCCCCAAAAAGCCCCTTCTCAATTTCCATCCATCCATGTTTCTTGCCCACTCCCCCAACAACCCCGAAGCCCCGACCATCTCTCTGTAGGCTCCTCTTACTCCTACTCCTGTCCTGCTTCTTTCGCATCCACAATCGCACCTCCGCCGTCCCGCAAAACTGATTCTTTCTCTCAGCCCGCTGTCGCAACCGTTTTCCCCTCCTCATCCCCGAATCCCTTCCACCCCTTCCACTAACATCTAACGACTACCGGTACGTACGTTGCCTGCTTGCTTGCAGTTGGAGATTTCTCGTCGCCTCTTGTTGTTGCTGTTGTTGTGCGGCTGTGTGCTGTCTTTAACCCCCTCCCTCTGTCGTCATTGCCTCCCGAGGGCATCAACTGGGCACGCATCTCTCTCCCCCATTTTGCTTTCTAGAGCGCCTGCACCACCGCGATCCCCTCGTTTGCTCCGTCTTCGACACTTGCCAAGGACACGAACCGCAGCTGCGGCATTGTCGCACGCCAGTTCTGTTGCGCTCGCACAAAGTGTCGTGTCGAAGAACCCCGCCAACAACGGACGGGCCAGGAGCGGGGAGCCTCACCGAGTCGTCTTGCGTGCTTCGCCGACCTACAATTTACACCACTGCGCAAGGCGCATCCCCTTCTTCACTCCGCTATCATTTTTTTGTGTCACTGCCCATCTCCGTCGTCACATTTCAGCCGCAATCGCACATCGACTCATCCTCTTGCCTCGCTTGCGCCTACTTGTCATCTCCACGATCTCTTACCGCCTCTCCAACCAACCGTCTGCAACCCCCTGACTAACTCATCCACTCAATCTAGTCGTCAAAACCGTCAAAATGGGTCAAGAAGATGCTGTCTACCTGGCTAAGCTTGCCGAGCAGGCTGAGCGCTATGAGGGTACGTCGTAAACCAATTCCCTCGCCCTCGTGGCGACGGTATCGTGACATGCGAGTTTCGCGCTGACACTGGCCCGCGTTGGTAGAGATGGTCGAGAACATGAAGATTGTCGCCTCCGAGAACCGAGATCTCACCGTCGAGGAGCGAAACCTTCTCTCTGTCGCCTACAAGAACGTCATCGGTGCCCGCCGTGCCTCCTGGAGAATAGTCACTTCTATTGAGCAGAAGGAGGAGTCCAAGGGCAACTCGTCCCAGGTCACCCTCATCAAGGAGTACCGACAGAAGATCGAGGCCGAGCTTGCCAAGATCTGCGACGACATCCTCGATGTCCTCGACAAGCACCTTATCCCCTCCGCCAAGTCTGGCGAGTCCAAGGTCTTCTACCACAAGATGTGCGCGCAATAATCTCCTCTCCCATCTCCCACGGCCTTGATGCTGATACCAGATAACAGGAAGGGTGACTACCACCGCTACCTCGCCGAGTTCGCCATTGGCGACCGCCGCAAGGACTCTGCCGACAAGTCCCTCGAGGCCTACAAGGCTGCTACCGAGGTCGCCCAGACCGAGCTGCCCCCTACTCACCCCATCCGCCTGGGTCTTGCCCTCAACTTCTCCGTCTTCTACTACGAGATCCTCAACGCCCCCGATGAGGCTTGCCACCTTGCCAAGCAGGCTTTCGACGATGCCATTGCTGGTAGGTTTCCAAGCGGATAGTGAAATGCAAGATGCAAGTGTCTAACGCGTCATAGAACTTGATACCCTAAGCGAGGAGAGCTACAAGGACTCCACCCTCATCATGCAGCTCCTCCGTGACAACCTCGTACGTTTTAACCGACCCCCGCTGCAAACATTTTTGTGCTCGTATGGCTAACATGGACTACACAGACCCTCTGGACCTCTTCAGAGGCCGAGGCCGCCAGCCAGGCTCCTGATGCCCCCAAGGATGATGCCGCTGCCGAGGCTCCCGCTGCCCCTGCCGCTGAGGAGCCCAAGGCTGCTGAGTAAATTGACAAATATCATGACTCTGTGCGGGTGTCGGGTGGGTTGGTGTCTACGGAGTGGACGGAAGACCTCGTTTTTGATCAATAGCTTCGGCATCGTTTCGGTACACAAGCACCATGGAGGGGCTGACTTTTTTTTCCCCGTGCGGACTGCAAGAAGGCCGAAAGAAGAGCATTTTGTAGGTTCTGCTTTTAGACTTCTAATGCGTGACCGTCTGGACAAATAAAAATACTAAAATTGCTTTCAATACCAAACTCGAGTCCCTTCTCAATGTGCTAGCTGAATGTTTTGTTTTGTTTGATGACTTGGCATGGCGGGGTAAGGAGGGGTACTTGGTTAATTTGTTGACTTTTGCCATGCCACTGTCCCGGAACGAACCTCCGCTGAAATCTAGCCGCCGCAACAGTAAGCACGGCGATGATGCAGGCGCTTTTTCATGAAAATGGTGGGGAGAGCGATTCGTTTTGATCCACCATGATAATCACGGACATGCCGAAGTGAATGGATCGCCGTATATCCTTCTTAGTTCAATTGACATTATTACTGAAAGTTTCAGCTATGAACAAGTGCAAAAGTTATGGAGTCTAGCCGTGTACATGACCGTTGCCCCTAGTTTAAAAAGAGAGTCCCCCATCGGCATTTGATGAGCTAGTCGATTAAAAAGAGGCACAAATGGTTGAGAGCGGAGGGGCATTCCTCAAAGTCTAAAGATTCGCCCGCGTGCTTGGCCCTGTAACAGGCAAAGAGCTCATCTAAACAACATGCCTGTCCTCACTCTAATTTATCAAGGCGGGTCTAATCTGTAATACAGTCTCGGTCGTAGGGAGGGAGATACCTTGTCACCTCGGGTGCGACCTTGAGACCTGCCTCTACTGTATTAGGGCCCATTATTGCCGACTGCTTCATATAACTTGATTTGACTTCTAGACACATGACCTGTGTAGCTCATTGGCAAAAAGGAAAACAAAAACTGAACGACGAATAGGGGCGCGAATATGACGGTACACGGGATAGAACAAAATGACGCTTAGCAATTGCCGAGGCACTACTCTCACTTCGATTAAAGCAATGAGGATGCCATGTTGAATGAGGCGTGCGAGATGATGGCTTTTTTCTTTTTTAGGTACCATCACCCCGGTGGAATCTCGAAAAAGGGAAATTGCAAGGAAGAGAAAAAAGAACAATAGAACGGCACTTGCATCCCCGGTCCGCCCCCCCAAAAAACAAAAGGAGCTTAAGCGAGAATGCTGCCCTGCCCGCCCTGGGTGGTGGTGCTGCGTGTACCCAAACCAACGGTGTTCGGGCGATGCCGAATTCACGTTTCAACATTGGCTGGGGTGCTTTTTTTTTTCAACTCCCTGCTCGATCGGAGCTGCGCTGCAACTGCTTGCTGGGTTTGCCTGGCACATTTTATGCATTGCGGTTTCCCTCCTTGGCTCGCAGCAGCAATAACAGGATGGCGTATAGGCTCCCTTTCGTAATCCTATTGGCGAGACCCTAAGAACAGCTAATTACTCGCAACGACCTCTGTGGCTGTTAGCTCAAAGGACCTGTCCCGTCTCTTCTTCCTTTCTTTTCGTTTCCATGCCCCGGTAGTGCTGGCATCCAGAGCTTCGTCTTGGCCGAGCGTGGTGAGAAACCCCAGCACTCGGTAATGAGCGGCTTCTCAAGGGATAGCATTCATCATGCACGTGCAGATGTGAATAGAGAGATATGGTTACAAGTCAACTTTTCTCTTTTGGTATATCTCCTTCTTCCTCTTCCTCGACAACTGCAAAGTGCACCCTGAGCCACAGACTACAGTCCAAGCATCCAACTACCAGTTCGCCCTCATCTCCCACCTCCTCCAAATCCGCCTCCCGAAAAACGTAGCTGTGGTCGTTGCCGCAGCGGCAAGACCGGTACCAGCACTCATCCTCGTCATCATAGTCGAGATCGTCCAGGTCGATGTTCTCAACGCCGGTCTGGAAGGTGGCATCGCCAGATCCGACCGAGGGCCGAGACACTCTCAGGGTGGCGTCGTAGGCAGCACGCGATGAAGAACTAGAGAGCACATTGAGTGCGGTGGTGATTTGATCGACTGTGAACAAGGATGCTGGGGTTGTAGCGGCCTTGTCAGGGTGGTTTCGGAGGAGAGCGCGGTGGTAGGCGCGCTTTATGAGGGCCGCTGGGTTGTGTTGGGTGTCAAGCAACGTAGGCGTGAGATTCAGGACATCGTAGTGCGTTGCACCCGCGGCAGGTTGTGTAGACACCATGGCGACAATACCTCAACTCACGCCTCTGAGAAGTTTTTTTTTTTCTCATTGGGGATCCTAACTGAGTGTTGAAATTCTCAACTCCATCGAAGTTTTTGATATCACGTGATAGCAGGAATAACTGGTCAAGGTTTTTCATACTGAGCTGATGAGCGAGCAAGTCGCAACATCAGCACAAACTCTTGGTTATATAAGAAGCCATATGGTAGAGCTTTGATTCGCAGACGATTGAGCCACTGGGCCAAGTCTCAAGCGGATATGGCCTAGTCACAGGTGAAACATGAGGTGGTGAGTTGGTTTCAAAGCCTAGCTCCGTCACTCAGCGAGACCCGAAATCGACAATCCATGAGATGGAGCAAGTGATTCAACAAGAAATCCGTAGAGATTCTTGTACATAGAAATACATGATATATGTACAGTTGCCAGATGGCTTTTTTATCCATTCTCTCATTATTTTGTTTATTTTGGAAACTTTGACCAGTTTCGCTTGCCAACCTATAAGCTCACAGTTAGCACTATTGAACCCAATTGTCAACAACAAGCTAAGAGATTTCAATCTTACCCTCTTCCAGGCCTTGATGAGCTTGGGCATCTCCAACATAGCCTTTCTGCGCTGTTCCATCCTGTACCACAGTTAGCCACTGTCCACCTCCAAATTCTCGTCGTCTGAACCGCAAGCTCTGCTACATACTTGGCAATCATATGTCGCTCGTGAATGTGACCCTTGACCTTTTGGCCCACACCAGTACCCTTGACTCTCAAACCATGTTCAACTCGGTGGGCGAGGCGATACTCGGTGCCCTTGCGTGTCTCGGGCAGAAGTTCCTCAATGCCGTTCTCGCGGGCCATCTTGACTAGCTCAGCCTGTCTGCGCATCGAGTATACGGGGTCCTGCCATTTTCCTGTCACGGGGTGCTTGTAGAATCGGAAAGGGTTCTGGCGCTCCTCTTGGAATGGCGTCTTCGGGGCGTTCTCGGGGAGGATGGCAGCGGGCGGGTAGCGGGCAAAGAAGCGCTGCAGCGGTGCCGGCAGCGACTTGGCTAGCGATATGAGGTGTGCCGAGGAAGCCATGGTGCTGAAGGGGCGCCGTGGCTGTTCAATCGCATGTCCCGTAGTTCGATGCAAGAGCTCGTTGTTTCTCGAGGCTACTACCGGCTGTTGCGACTAGGCTGACTAAGAATTTATTTTGGCCACGTGACCCTCCTTCGCCATGGGTCTCTGATCCGATGCGTCTTGAAGCTAGCTAGCTGCAGTCATGACCAACTGATTGAATTAAAGGCTGTTGCAAACTTTCGCTCTCCCAAACCTAGCTACCTAAAGCAAGATCCAAACATCTTTCGCGATCCATTGCAGGCAGCAAGGTGAGGAGTCAGACACAGTAATCGAACGGGAACAAAACGTACTTCCCTCTAATCTGGTTCTTGCTTAGCCTTGCCAACAAGGCTGCGACTGCCTAACAACATTCAAGTGTTGATTCTGCGGCGCACAGTCTCCCACCAGTTGCCGTCTCTCGTCCTCTTCCAAACAGAGACCGCCCAACATGCCCATCGATATCGAAGAGATCCTCAAAAAAAAGAAGGCAGCAGATGCCGCCGCTGCGAAACCCAGATTCATCCCCAAAGCCGAACGAGAGCGCCTAGCTGCCGAAAAGGCAAAAAAGGATGAGGAGGAGAAGAAGCGCAAGGCCGCAGACGATATCCAACGCCGGCGCGAAAGTGAGAGGAAATGGCTGAACAGCTCCGCCCAAGATTCGCGCAATGATTCGCGCCACGATCCACGCAATGGTTCCCGCAACGATTCGCGCGATCCTCGCGGTGACCCACGACGAATTCCCACAGGACCCATGGCCATGAACAATCACCAAAACGGCCGCGGGCGGGAAAACAAGAATGGGGACAAGAGTGGTGCGAACAAGCGCTCGGCCGATGAAATCGAGGAGTCTCTTCTAAGATCACGGTATCTCGGCCCAGAAGTCAACCAGCAATCCACATTTTCAGCAAACAAGAAGCGCATGCGCACGACTGAGAGAAAGTTCAAGTTTGGATGGGATGATGAAGAAGACACAACAAGAACAAATGACCCTATCCATGAAAACCCCATCAGAAGAGCCGGCACCTTTGCCGGAATCGGAGGCGAGTTCGACGAAGCCGCCGAGGAGCGCGCTCACAGGCTAGCACAAATGATTGAACAGCGCGATCCAGAATCAGGCAAGGAACGAGCAAAGGGAATAATAGAGGATTTCTACAGAGCCCGTGACAAGGCCCAGATGAAAGCGGACAGGAGAGGACTGGGCAAGCGCTGGTCAGAGAAGGCTCTTGGCGAAATGCGTGAACGTGACTGGCGTATCTTCAAGGAGGACTTTGGCATTGCGACAAAGGGTGGTGCTATTCCCAACCCGATGCGCAACTGGAAAGAGTCCGGTCTGCCATCACGGCTGCTCAACATTGTTGATCAGGTTGGCTACAAGGAACCTACGCCAATTCAGCGCGCCGCCATCCCCATCGCCCAGCAGGCCCGTGATCTTATCGGTGTTGCCGTCACTGGTTCAGGTAAAACGGCAGCATTCCTACTGCCTTTGCTAGTCTACATCGCCGACCTGCCCCCTCTAAACGAAGCGAACAAGAACGATGGCCCATACGCCCTCATCCTCGCCCCGACTCGAGAACTGGTCCAACAGATTGAGACAGAGGCCAAGAAGTTCGCCGAGCCTCTCGGATTTCGTTGTGTGAGCATCGTGGGTGGTCACTCAATTGAGGAGCAGACCTATGCTCTACGCAACGGTGCCGAAATCATCGTTGCCACGCCCGGTCGTTTGGTCGATTGTATTGAGCGCCGAGTGTTAGTGCTGGGCCAATGCTGCTACGTCATCATGGACGAAGCAGATCGAATGATTGATCTAGGCTTTGAAGAGTCAGTCAACAAAATTCTTGATGCGCTACCCGTCAGCAACGAAAAGCCAGACACGGATGACGCCGAGAATGCACAATTGATGAGTCGTTACCTAGGCGGCAGGGACCGCTACAGGCAGACAATGATGTACACAGCCACTATGCCACCCTTAGTCGAAAGGATAGCGAAGAAGTATCTCCGACGCCCGGCTATCGTCACCATCGGTAACGCAGGCGAGGCAGTTGACACAGTTGAGCAGCGTGTCGAGTTCATACCTGGTGAGGACCGTCGCAAAAAGCGCCTGCAGGAGATCTTATCATCCGAGGCTTATGCCCCGCCCATCATTGTCTTCGTCAACATCAAGCGAAACTGTGACGCTGTGGCTCGAGACATCAAAGCCATGGGATGGTCCGCCGTCACGCTGCACGGCTCCAAAACGCAGGAGCAGCGAGAGGCTGCCCTGGCCTCGGTGCGTGCCGGCCACACTCAAGTCCTGGTGGCAACCGATCTGGCTGGTCGTGGTATCGATGTGCCGGACGTTTCGCTCGTTGTGAACTTCAACATGGCCACCAGCATTGAGAGCTACACTCATCGTATCGGTCGTACCGGTCGTGCTGGAAAGAGTGGTGTGGCTATCACGTTCCTGGGTCCAGAAGACAACGATGTGATGTACGACCTGAAGCAGATCCTGACAAAGAGCTCCATATCAAAGGTTCCTGACGAGCTGAAGAGGCATGAGGCTGCCCAGTCAAGGCCAGTACGAGGTGGCGCAAGGAAGGATAAGGAAGAAGGGCAAGGAAAAGGTGGATGGTAGTTGCGGAACCTGTCAGATATATCGATACCCCTAGAATAGACGCCATCAATGAGAATGCCCCGAAACGCCTTGGGTTTTTGGAGCGAAGCAACAAAATTTGCACAAAATAACACTCCCATCTACCATTAGAATCAAATTTTCAGATGAGATCTGCACGTTAAAAAATCGTACTTGAATGTTCTATGGCCTGAGAGGGGCAAGTAATGGTATATATTTCCCATGGCTTATTTCAATTTACCGCAATAAGCTGCAAAAAGGCCGTGGTTAGGTTTTTTTTTTTTCTTAATACCGAGTGGCACAAGATATATTCTGCCAAAAAAACAAGGACTTTATTCGTTATAGCAGTAGAGAGTTTTACTTTTTTCTTCCATGACCGTCTCTCCGATCTTCTTTTTTAAAATCCTCCCCCTCCATTGTGCGCATCAATTACGCACACATATATCTAAACCCGCGCCCTTTCATGCTGTCTGTCTAGACGATCTACTCTAGCTTGAGCTGCTCAAACTGCTTGATGGTTTCCTCAAAGCTCTGCACCTCCTGCTTGGCGTCGGCCAGCTTCTTCTGGTCGGCCTCGCGAACGGCGTCCGAGACCTTCTCGACGTAGCTGGGGTCGTTGAGGTTCTTCTCCTGCTTTTGGACATTGGCCAGGACCTTGTCGAGCTTCTTCTGGGCCTTGGCAATCTCGGCGTCAATGTCGACGCGGCCCTTGACGTGCAGGAAGACGGAGGCCTCGGTGGAGACGGGGTAGGCGACGCAGCCAGCGGGTCGGGCAGCGTCGGGCTTGAGGACCTCAATGCCCTTGACGCCCTTGCCGCTGAGAGACTTGACGGAGCTGGCCTGGTCGTTGACGGTGGACAGGGCGGTCTCGCTGAGGGCGTGGATAATGACTGTGAATGTGTTAGCAAGTCTGAAAATTGAAGGATGCGGCAGTAGAAACTCACCATTGGCCTCGTCCTTGAGAGAGTACTCGGCCATCAAAGATCGTGTGGCCTTGACGCAGCCGAGAACAAGCTCGTAGGCAGCCTCAGACTCGGGGTCTTCCAGTTCAGCGTGGTGAACAGGGTACTTGGCGACCATGATGGACTTGGTCTGGTCCTCGGGTCGTCGGGGCATTCTCTGCCACATCTCCTCGGTGATGAAGGGCATGAAGGGGTGGATCATGGTAAGAGCGGCCTCGAGGGCAGTGTAAAGGGTCTGGATGGCGGACTGGCGCTCCTCCTCGGTTCCATCGCGGATGATGGCCTTGGAGTTCTCGATGTAAACATCGCAAAGCTCGTTGTACCAGTAACGGTAGATGAGGAGAGTGGCCTTGGAGAACTCACGGTCCTCAATAGCCAAGTTGATGTCACGAGCTGCAGTGTTCATCTTGTGGAGAATCCATCGCTCAGCCAAAGTCTTGCCGCGGACAACGCCAGACTTGGCAGGGGTAAAGTCCTGGGGGAGGCTGCCCAGCACGTACTTGGTGGCCTGGAAGATCTTGTTACAGAACTTGCGGTATCCGTGGATAATCTTAACATCCAGGTTGATATCACCACCACCGGTAGTAGCGTTGATCATGGTGAACCGTAGAGCATCGGCACCGCACTGAGGGATACCCTCAGGGAAAGCAGTCTTCTGGTACTTGGTGGCCTTCTGGATCTCGTTGGTGGGGAGGTTTCCGAGCTTGAGCTTGTCGTGGAGATCCTGGAGCTCAATACCCTTAATGACATCCAGGGGATCAACGACGTTGCCCAGACTCTTGGACATCTTTCGGCCTTCGGAATCACGGACGAGACTGTGGCAGTAGACCTCCTTGAAGGGGATCTCTCCAATCATCTTCAAGCCGAGCATGATCATGCGAGCAATCCAGAAGAAAAGAATGTCCCATCCAGTCTCCAACACGGAGGTGGGGTACAGGTTTTGCAGATCATGCGTCTTGTTGGGCCAGCCCAGAGTGCTGAAAGGCCACAGACCAGAGGAGAACCAGGTATCCAGAACATCCTCGTCACGCTTCAGAGTGAAGGTCTTGCCAGGCAGTGCAGCTTTGGCCTTCTCCTCAGCCTCCTTCTCGGTACGCCCAGCAAACCATAGCTTGTCCTCGGGGATATCGCCAGCACCTCCCTCGATGTTGGCAAAGTAAACAGGGCACTGGTGTCCCCACCATAGCTGTCGGCTGATGCACCAGTCGTTGATGTCCTCTAGCCATCGGAAGTAGCTCTTCTCGGCAGTTTCGGGTCGGATCTTGATTCTGCCATCACGCACGGCTTCGACGGCGGGCTCGGCCAACTCCTTCATTCGGACCCACCACTGAGGCTTCATAATGGGCTCGATGATATCCTTGGACTTCTCACATAGGGGAACCTTCATGGCATTGTCCTTCTTGTCAACATACAGACCCTTGGCTTTCAGGTCGTCCTGGATCTTGTATCGGACATCGAATCGCTTCATGCCCTTGTAGGGGCCGGCGTTCTCGTTCATCATGCCATCGTCTGTGAGAATGTTGAGGAACTCGAGCTTGTGCTTCTGACCAAGGTTGAAATCGTTGGGGTCATGAGCAGGGGTAAGCTTGACAGCACCGGTTCCAAACTCCATCTCGACGTATTCGTCGGCAATGATAGGGAGCTTTCGGCCCTCAATGAAGGGGTGAACAGCATTCTTGCCGACAAGGTGCTTGTATCGATCATCCTTGGGGTGGACAGCAATACCAGTATCACCCAGCATCGTCTCGATACGAGTGGTGGCGACTTCAATGGTCTCATCAGATCCCTCGATGGGATACTTGAAGTGAACGATGACACCAAACTCAATCTTCTTCTCGTAGCCGGGAACGTCAAGAAGGGTGCGACCCTCGAGCTCCTTGTTATTCACCTCGAGGTTAGACAGGGCAGTGTTCAGCTTAGTGCACCAGTTGACAAGGCGGTTGGCTCGGTAGATGATGCCCTCCTCGTGCAGCTGAACCCAAGTCTCCGTGACGGCGGCAGTAAGATTGGCATCCATGGTAAAAGCTGCGACATGTTAGATACCGAAATGACTGTTCAATTACGAATACTCTTACCCTCTCGGCTCCAGTCAAAGGAGCTACCCAGACTGGTCAGGGCCTTATTGATGCGCTTGTGGTACTCATCCTTCCAGTCCCAGATGGTCTTCACAAACTTCTCTCGGCCAAGATCATGTCGAGTCTTGCCCTCGCGCCTCCACAGCATGTTCTCGACGACACTCTGGGTGGAAATACCGGCGTGATCGCAACCAGGAAGCCACAGAGTGGTCTTGCCGTGCATACGGTTCCATCGCACCATGAGATCCTGCAGTGAGTCACCAAGAGCATGGCCCATGTGCAGAGCGCCAGTGACGTTAGGAGGCGGGTGGACAATGACGAAGCTTCCCTCGTCCTTGACGGTGCCATCGGGCTTGAACTCGGGCTTAAAGAAGCCCTCCTTCTCCCACCAGCTGTACCATGCCGACTCGACAGCAATGGGGTTGTAAGCCTTGAAGTGGGGGTCCTCGAACGATCGGATGCGCTTCTTCTCGCCTTCGGGGGTATCTTCGACGTATTCGGGCAGAGGCTCTTCCTCGGGCCTCTTCTCCTTGGGCTTCTTTTCCTTGGCGGCCTTGGGGGCAGGCTGGCCGGCCTTCGCCTTCTTGGCCTCAAACTTGGCCTGCTTCTCGGCCTTCTTTCGCTCCTTTTCTACTGCACGTGCCTGTCAGACGATTGCGCACGAACAACACGGCATTTGGTCTCGTTTTTAAAACACCACAGGAGAACTTACACTCCTTTTCCGTCTTCACCTTGGGCGCACCACTGGCGTCGGCGGGGGCAGCACCAGGAGCGCCTGTCGCTGCGGGGGGGGCGCTGGTCGACCCCTCAGTTGCCCCAGCTAGATGGCACCAAAGTTAGAGATGTTGTCAATCAGCAGTGAAACCGAACATGATCTTACTTGGGTTTCCGTGGCCGGTGTTGGTCGCCATAGTAACTCGCGTGATTCTCAAGGGTGGTCTTGGGGAGAGAGGACGCACCCGCAATGCTCGAACCGCGAGTCGAAACGTCGTGCCGGGAATGACTGGTTGAAGCCCAGAAAAATGGGGCTCCAACACTGACTACAGAAAAATTGGCTTAAAAGCTACAAGCAGTGACTCAGCGTCGAGCCTCAAGACTGGATGTCAAACACCCACACAAATTTCAGTCACGCCCAAACGTCGAATGTGCAGTGGGTGGGATGAGGGGCAGGTGCATGTGTGGCGGTGCAAGGGTCTGGGGTTCGCATTTGGAAAGAGGGCAGCTTCAGCCACATGGAATCGACAGCCAAATTTTAGGTACCGTGAGTTGCGGCACTCGGAATGTGTCAGGGCATCTCACTTAGGACTCTCAATCCGAATATTCTTCCATCGACCAAGTGGCTTAGTTTAAAATTGCTCCCCATTCATTTTGATTGAGCGTCTACGCCTTAGTTAACTACATCCTCTGTATCCGACGCCACATGCCACTGCCATGGGGGCTGTACGCTTAGCATGGAGAGCTTCGAGGAGAGTCGCGCCTGCCTCCAGCAGGTTCTATTCATCTAGAAATGGCCCCCTTTCTTTCTCTGTCGATTTAGGGACGGGTAGTAAGGTAGTTTACTCTCAGGGTAGCTCTTAGTCTTCACCATTCTGACCATCTCATAGGGCCCTTCCTCTCTCCTTCACAGCATTAAAAAGCAAGTGGAGTTGGCCAATCCTAGCCGACATAATGCAGCAGTCATTCTTGCAACGCCCCAGTATGCCAAGGTTCTGGACGACGAATCATTCATGAAGGATTTTGTCGAGTTTATCTCTGGGCCCGAAAAGCCCGATCAGTTCCACGTCCTTGGTGCTGTCGTTGATCATGTGGCTCCGTCAATCTTCAGAAACAGGCCCATTCAAGGTTTTTCTATTCTACGAGGGGATAGCGATTCAATCCTACCTGGCCTATGGAACCCATCACCTTCCAAGGCAATTGAGGACGCCGATAAGGTTGCCGCCCTTACTGTCAACCTTGGCAACCCCCAACTTACCATCCCGCTTGCAAACACCACTTTTCTGAACCACCGGACCTCCACACTGATTGCCTGCCGATTCGACCTAGGTCAGGGATCTACAAATCTTATCGAGAAAACTGAGAAGAACTGGCAGCAAATCACAGTGCCCCTCGAAGACCAACTGCACTCTGTCAACGATCTAGGTCTATGGGCCCCTCTGGTTCCATTGACACACCCACGCGTAGTAACCGAGAGTTTTGGTAACATTGTGCGGCGCATTGATGTCGATAATCAATCAACCCCTGCGTCTAACGAGCTCGAGCCTGCCGTCGACGAGCTCCATAATAAGAAGTCATATCTCGTGCAAACTTCCATGGGTGTTTGGGCAATGATCACGCCTCCCACATATTCACAAGATATCGATCTCACCAAATCGAATAACCCAGATCCAGCAGCAACGTTTGACGAAAGCCATTCCGCCACTGAACTGGTATCGGCAACCTCTAACCGCCTCAAGGAACTTTATGGGCAGGGGGGTCGCCTGTATCAGATTTGTATGTATTTCGCCCCTTGACTATTGTTCTTATTCTAATTCGATGTACCAGTGAGTGGTGGCGGTGGATGGGGTGTAAAGAAAGGCCTACTCTCTCTCGACCCCCAGCGAGCACATTTTGCTCTGTCGGAGGAGGAGGAGATGCAGAGGTTTATTCAGGCAATGGAAGGAGGTAACTTCGTTCCCGTTGGCTCCAAAATCCAGTTCTTCGCATCAACAGAAACGGCAATTGACCCGCCAAATGGGTCCTTTTCTGGGATAATATTTGGAACGGCCGGAAACAACTCTGTTGCCGCAGAAGATTCCGCCAGCGATGATATCAGTGTGCTGAATAATCATTTCGGTGCCCTGTCAAACGAAGGCATATTCGTAACCTCATCAGACGCTGCTGCTGAGACGACACCGGGATTCAACAACGACTGGAGGTTGAATGTGCCTCACTCCCGAATTTTTGTGGGCCGGGTGGAATAGATATAACGTTTGTTGTCACGTATATGAGTGTTAAGCCGCCTTGTAACTCTAGTTCTATTAGGAAGCTCATGTATAGTGTTTCCTAAATGTACAAAGGATGTATAATAGAGCCGTCGAAATCACATCAATCGGTATAACTAGTCACTCGATCTGCAGTTGCAGCTTAGTAGAATATCACATCATGATGACAGCTTGCGATCAATACCAGAACATCAAACATGCTCTCATATCCCCATGAGCACGACTCGGCTGATTTTGCGAGCCTGGGTATATGCATTTTGGGAGACCCGCCGTCATCAAATCAGCTGGTGAGATGGCCGAGTTGGTTATGGCGTCAGGTTAAGGTCACCTTAACAACCTAAGATTCCTGATGGAGCAATCCTCCTGGGTTCGAGTCCCAGTCTCATCATGATATTTTTTTGTTTGTTTCAGCTTTTTTTCACACTTGTTTCCAGATTGCGCAGTGTCAACTTCCTCTCTTCAATTAATTACACCAAGCTAGGCTTTCGTTTTTTGTTTTGTTTTTTAGGTTGGTGGCGCCAGGGTACCAGAGCATGCAAGGTTAGATCGGGTTTCAAACGCACCCGGGAATTGTTCTCGAAGTCATCAAGGTTTATTGTGCAGCTCAACTGAACTTAATTTCATGGTTTAGCCGAGTCCCTAAGCTTTCAAAATTGAAACATGGAGATACGTCATCATATCGCAGACCTCCTGTAACCAAATGTATCAATCGCAAACGAACTGGATCTCCGCGCAAGACTGTTTATGCCTATGGCCATATCCCCAAACGCATATAATCGGAGTTTCGTTTCAGCAAGCACAAGATAATGCGCCAAAAAAAACCCCCGTGGCTCTCGCCCCATACATAGACGAATTTCGAATTGAACAAATGGACATACACAAGCCAATAAGAAACATATAATTGGACCCTAGCTGAGAGGGCATCAGCAGACAGATGATTCGGAAGCGAGCTGAAGGGTGAGAAAGAGCAAACAGCCGATCGGACCATACGGAGCCATCGATGACGATAACCAGAGAGCCGAGGGGAATTTATTCGCGACTAGTATCGCAGCTCCAACCCTCCCTCACGAGCTTGGTAGACGTCACCAAACAAGGGTGCGGAGGGGGTGAGCAGCCAAAAAAACCAGATTTGGCCATCGCGGGGGCCTTCAACCGCCCGACCGTCTCAGCAGGGTTACATGATGACGATTACAGGCAATGCCGTATTATAACCCGCCTCGCCCAGAAACCAGTGTTCCTCGGCGACTTGGTGTCAAACCCTGCGATAGCTGTATTATAAAATCTCGAGTCGAAATATATAATCTCCTTCACTGTCCATCGACGGGTCGTTCCACATGGCGCCAAAGCAACCCAGTACAGCAACGCCATCGCAAACGGCGGCGCAATCGCAAAAACAGCAGGATCGAGCCGCTGCCAAATCAAAGTCTCGAAATGTGATAAAACCGGATGAAATTGAGACACCGAGTGAAGTTGGCGAGTCGAGCCGTGGCGAAAACAGTGCATTAATCGTGACGGGCGAGGATGAGGAGAGCGGAGTCTCATCGGATGAAAACGATGAGGGTATCGAACTGTCAGAAGATGAAGAAGACGACGAGGAGGAGTATGATTCTGACGATGTCGAAGAATACGACGAAGACGACGAAGATGAAGACGACGAAGATGAAGACGACGACGACGATATAGAAAGCGTTTACTTGTCCGACTCAGACGCCCCCGAGCAGGAGAATACCAAGGCCGTAGCAAAAGCATCGTCATCGTCGACGCGGAACAAGAACAACCCCGTATCGAGACCGCAATGTACATACACCGAGACCCGGTCAGCATCGCAGTGGATGATTGCCCGCCAGCGGACTCAGGGGTCATCCCGGGATGTCACCATCTCGCGGGGAAGCACAGTGACCCGGCAGCAAACCCTACACCAGCACCACCAGACATCATCGAGCGCATCAAACACCAATACCCAGGGCGGCGGGCTGCAGAGGGGGAATAGCATGAGGCTCAACATGAGCTTGAACCTCGACGTCTCCTTCAGTGGCTTGGTGACGGGGCGGAACCTGTCACTGGCTGGTGTAAGTTGCAGCGTGCACCTTATTTTCATGGCGCGAAAACATCATCTCACAAGAAATCACAGGGGCAGCTATCTTATTCATGGGCGAGAAGCCGTCAAGGGTAAAAAAAAAACCACGCTATATGCATCGTGATGTATTAAGCAGGCCTGGTGATTGAATAAGGGATGAATAAATAGCATGTCTAAACTAAAAGGATGGGTTTTTGAGTCTTCGTTTCTAGCATTCTAATGATATAATGATATACAAGGCCAAATATTTAGCCAGACAATTATTCAATCATGTCAATGTCATCTGTAACTGCAGGGGCCGGGGCTGGGGCTGCGTCGGCGACAGGCGCCTCGGTCTCAGCAGGAGCCGCACCGCTTCCGCCAAAGTAGTCCTCCATCTCTGCGTCGAGCTCCTCCTGTGTCTTCTTGGAGCGAGGGTTGGCACGGCCGCCTCGGCCGCCTTGTCCACTCTCTTGGTCTCTGCCAACCTCTCTGCGAGCACCGGGGCGGCGTCCACCACCGCCAGCACCGCCACGTCTTCGAGGCACAGGGCTCCTCGATCGACCCCCTTGGCCGGGAATATACCTATCTATTCCTTTGCGAGCCGCATCTTCAGCCTCGATTTTACGGCGAGGAGACAGAGATCGGTCCCGGTCTCCGGGAGCAGAGATGCGCTCTGCCAAGGGACGGCTGGGCATCACGGCTGTATCGAAAGGGTTTCGGGAGGGCAACAAAGTCAATCGAATTGGTTGTCCTGTTTTGTACTCAGTAATTGAGCCAAATGTGTAGGTTACGATAAGACTTACCGTTAGCGTTGGCACCATCAAACTGTTGAATGGCGTCCTTCGCGTCGTCTTTGGACTCGTATGTTACGAAGGCTGTGCCCTCAGATCGGCCAGCGCGATCATAGCGCAACTGAAGCCGAGTAACTGGGCCAATCCTCTTGAACAGCTCCTATGCAGATATAAGTCAAGTGGCCGGGTAGGCATGGTGGATGAGACCTACATTCAAATCCTCCTCATTGAGGTCGTAGTGGATGTTCTCTACACGAATCTTCGTGCCTTTGGGTTCGCTAGAAAAAAATCTTTATTAAAATGGCGGACCAGTCTGCAAAGCGCGATGTTACGTACTGCTCGGGCGACTCGCGGCGACGGCGAGGAGCAGGACCTCTACGGGAGTCTGGAAAGAAGAAAAAAGGTGAGATGATTGCGACAATGAAAATAGAAGCGAGTATATTTACTGTGCTCCTCATATCGGTCATGAACCCATTCACTATTGCATGTTAGGAAGAGCTGGCGGGCAAAAATCTGTGACCAAGCACTGACCTGTCGAGGTTTCGGGATTCGTCTCGGAAGGACTGTACGAGGGAGGGATGCTCTGGTCAGCAATGAATTCCTGAGAATGAGGCCGTCTCTATCGCCAAAAGAAAAAAGCTCCGGGCATCGATCGATAGAATGCGAGGATTATTGAAAAATCGAGTAGGCATCATCAGAGGATTGGCGGGAGGGAGGATGGATGAACCTGAAACCAGCATGTTAGTACAGATTCCTGCGCAAGAGAAGGCGGACGGTTGGTTGGCAAGGGACGAACCTTTCTTACACCGTCACGCGGGTAGTCCTGGCGAGGTTCGCGACGGCGACCACCACCACCACCGCGTCGGCCGCGAGATGAATTGTTGGTGCGCTGGCAAAGCAAGTCAGTCGGGGGCGTCGGGCTGGCGCTGGAGCGCAAGGCGAATGCGGACGTACGTTGTCGGCAATGATCTCGTCGAGACCGCGATCCATTTTGTCAGCCATTGCGGCGGGAAGAGCAGGGCGGGCGGGCAAGAGGGAGGTGTTGGTCTGGTAGCTGCGATGCACCAGGAGTGTCGGTTTGTGCTGGAGCAAGATCAACGCTGAGTGCAGGAAAGCTGACCGAGTGATGAGAAGGCTTCGTCGCTGTGACCGACAACGGGACGCGGTTGGGTTGGCTCTGCCGCCGGTTGGCAGCTGGCGCCAAGGAATACGTACCTTGGTAGCTTGGCAGAAAACTTTCAGCCACAGTTCCAGAACGAGCCACACTTATTCAGGGACAGGTTGGTGGGGAAGTGGGGACGGCAGCCGGCATCCCTCCCAAACTCTTGTCGCTGCTGCTGCAACAGACATCATCCAGGTACCACTGATCCTTGCAGCAAAAGGATCTCAGATTGTGAGATTAGAATACTTGCATCTCTGTTCTCGGCGGCACGGGTCGAGGACGGCGCAGCGGCGGCGGCACCCAAAAAAGCACCAAAAATAGCCAGATGTGCTCTGTTTCGCAGGCGTAATATTGCAGGCTCGGCAAGCCCGTGTACTCCGACGCTCGCTGTCTGACCTGACACTCGCCCCTTTCCCAAGGTACCTCGCCATGATGCAAACCAAGCCTTGCGGCGCTGCGGTCCGGCATTTATCCGCAACAATCAGTGCGCTAAACTGCTTTGAGACATCACATTCAACTCTAATAAGCTGTCCTCCACGAGGCGAGAGCGCCTCCATCCCTTGTTGGCATGTCTGGCAGCCCGGCGCACTAGACGCAATTCCTCCACTCGTATATTTGGTATTGTCTCTCTTCTTAAGAGTCTGTCGCGGCCCTGCCTCTCCATGTTATTCCGCCTTTAATTCCCGCCGACACCCGCTCTCAACTCGCTCCTTGATTGCGCTTGCGCGAACGCCTCGCTCCTCGCTTTAGCACCCCCCCGATTCAATTCGATTCAACTTGATGCCGCCGTTCCGCCCTCGATAATCGGTCTCATCGCCCGGCATCCATCGCCAACACCCGAAAACCACCTCCGCTCGCTGATACCCGACTCCAACGTCTCCCATGGCTCGACCCATGGGGTCGGTCCGTCTCAAGAAGACGAACCCTCTGACCCTCGCACTCGGCGCCGTGCTCTGCGTCTTCATCATCATCTTCCTCATTTCACCGTCCAGCTCCTCCACCACCTCGCGCCGACTCGAGGCCGTAACCGCAGAGCACCACCTCTCCCCTCCCACATCGCCTTACCGAAAGCCCAGTTCGCGGTCTGGTGTCAAGCTGAAGCCCCCACCCGTCGCTCACTACAACCTGAACAATGTCACCATTACGACCTCGCCAATTGAGAACCGTGAGATGGTCTTGATCTTAACCCCAATGGTCCGTTTCTATCAGCAGTACTGGGACAATCTGCTCAAGCTAGACTACCCCCACGAGCTCATCACGCTGGGTTTCATTCTTCCCAAGACCAAGGAGGGCAACCAGGCCACGACCGAACTCCAAGAACGAATCCAGAAGACACAGAAGCATGGCCCCGAAAAGGATCGTTTCAAGAGCATCATCATCCTCCGGCAAGACTTCGAGCCAGCTCTCGTATCCCAGGATGAGAGCGAACGGCACAAGATGAAGAACCAGAAGGCAAGGCGAGAAGTCATGGCCAAGGCGCGCAACTCGCTCTTGTTCACAACCTTGGGACCCGACACATCCTGGGTTCTCTGGCTCGATGCAGATGTTATCGAGTCGCCGCCCTCTCTCATCCAGGACCTGGCCGGCTTCGACAAGCCCCTCATTGTGCCCAACTGCTTCCAGCGATACTACGACGAGGAGCACAAGACCATGGCAGAGCGCCCATACGACTACAACAACTGGCAGGACAGCGAGACGGCTCTGGCCATGGCTGCCAAGATGGGACCCGACGAGATTCTGCTCGAGGGGTATGCCGAGATGGCAACATTTCGCACATTGATGGCATACCTAGCGTCGGATGGAGGCGATCCCAAGCTGGTGATACCCCTAGACGGAGTCGGTGGAACCGCTTTGCTAGTCAAAGCCGACGTGCACCGTGATGGCGCTATGTTCCCTCCCTTTTCCTTCTACCACCTCATCGAGACAGAAGGATTTGCCAAGATGGCAAAGCGATTGGGATGGCAGCCATACGGTCTACCTAATTACAAGGTGATTATTCCATCCCCTGCTGATATTAAATTGATCGCCTAACATGTATCCATCTAGGTGTACCATTATAATGAGTAACCGCCCCATATCCCAGGGTTGTCGACCAACCCCGTGCGGCGAACCTGACCTTATCACGACTTGTCATGCCCAAAAGACGAGCTACGCTGCATTTCACCCTACAAAAAAAAAAAGGAAAGAAGAAAAAACGGCCGCGCTCACCACCACCCCCTCCTTCATACTCGGCGACCGTTTGGGTAATTTCATCCATCTCCACATTTGGGCGGGTCAAAGTTTCTGGCGTTTCTTGTAGTATATCTATCCATACACACCCCACCAAAGAACATGTACAATCCACAAAGGGGGTGGGGGGGAAGGAGGATAAAGAATCGGGACTAGACGTGTTTTTTTTTCCTTTCATGTATTTCTTGATCCCAAAGGCGGAAATGATCCCCAAAGAGTACGGATGGGCAATTCACCAGAGGGGGCGGGGCTTTCTCGGGCTGCATTGAACGGCTACTCACCGCTGATGGGGGAGGTGTTTTCTTTTCTTCTTCTTCTTCTTTCACCTTCTGTTTTGCCAATTCTTTTTATTGCGAATGTAAAGATACACTCATCCACTGTGGTGAACGCGCCCACGGACAAAGGGAGGGGGAGGGGAAAGGGGGACGATGATTTATAGAAAGGGGAGGACAGAGCACGTATATGCATCATGTGTGCGCCGTCGTCAGGCGCAGAGCGTTTTCCAAGGCTATTCAGACTCATGATCAATCATGCTCAGAGCGAACATGGTGCCTTTTTTTTTCCAATTGTTACAAGATATGATCTCAACCTACGTCTCAACTTGTCCAAGTGTATGTGAATATAATAAATGCGAATGCGAATAGATGCGAGTTTTGGTTTTCTCTGGTATCTGATTTTTGTGTTTTTGTAACTAATTGTTCGACATCGCTCAACCCATGCATATCCGTGGTACATCCAATCCCCTCCGTGTTGTCGACATTCTGTGCCGTCGATGAAAGTCCTAATAATGGTAAACCCCCACGATTCCCAAAACTCCAGGTAAAACGGTAACTCCCATCTCCAATCCAACCGCGCCAATGCTGATTGGTCCACAATAGGGACCTGGTCCCGATCCGACTGCATGGCGTGCCGTCCCAGCGCATTCCAAGCTGCCGCCCCCATGACCCCAACTTCTCAGTACCAACCTCCAAAGGCGGCCCGGACAGCCTTCGCCCTCTCAAGGGCCGTCATATCTACCATCGGTGTCATGGACCCAGAACTCGACAAGCTTGCGGGTGCCGATGACGTCGCCGCCTCGCAGGAGGGCAGCGACGTCAACGTTGAGGGGGCTGTCCGTCTCGGGGCAGCTCAGGAGCATGCGGACAGCGCGGACGCACTGGAGGACGCTGTAGGCTCCTGACCATTTGTCCTTGAGGAGATCGAGGCATATCTCGCCGGTCTGCAGCGCGATGTTGGGGTGAACGATGGGCGTGACGAACGTCATTTTCGGGGGCTGCAGCGGGTACGTGGAAGGAATGCTAATGTTGAGGAGCCAGCGGCCATCTGATAGGGATGCAAGTCAGCAAAAGGTTTACAGGGTGGACCATCGCATGGTTGGATATTCAAGAGGAGCTGGGATGGTCGCATACCGTCATAGCCGCTGCCAATGCCCTTGCCGTTGATGACAGTCTGCCACTCGAGCAAATCGCTCTCGTCGATGGGGCCGAGGCGCTCGATGCCGACCTCATCATTCTTTTCGTCGTTCCACGTATCGAGTTCCTTGATGAGCCGCTTGATGGCGAGCTTTGGTGAAGATGCGCTCGATGGCTTAGGCATTGCTGTGTGTGAGAGTGGGAGTGGGCGCCAGCGCGGTACGGGGTGAGGGCGTAGCGTTGATTTTGCGATGCGAATCTCCGTCGCAGCGATCGTGAAAGCGCGGGTGGGGGGCGTCGACGCAACAGGACGGCAAGTAGGCGCGACGTCGACGATGATTGTGAGCTGTTGGCGCGGCTGGTGCTCAATGGGCGACAAGTGGTGAAGCGATGGTTCCAAAGGTGGGAGAGGGGATGGCAAGTGGTCGAGTTTGGTTGGAGCTTATGACCAAAGGGAACGACTGACGACGCTTCCGGGGAATAGAAGGGTTGTGGCTCCGACGTGCTCTGTAATAGCTCCAAAGCTGGGCCAGTCCGTGACAGGCTACAGGGGTTTCCAGCGGGCAGGAGCCGAGGCCGCCTAGCTACCCATGTGGTTGGGCCATCGTGGAGTACGTACCCAGCGTGCATGTGCCCAGCCAAACAAGGTTAAAAAGACGGCCGTCATTGTCCAGGATTAGCATGGGAGGACACCAGGCGTCAGTTCAGCTGTGAGATACACCGCCTATCTCAAATGTCACAATAAAGACCATGTCTACGATGGGAGCAAATTCAATGTGAGAGGAAACGATTACGGCTTCAATTAGTCTATAACAATTGACCCATAGTCCCAGTGCATGTGTTGAGTAGTGCTATTTTTCCTGTCCTGCAAACGCCTCCCGGTTCATCATTTCTTTCGTCGGGTTGTAGTTGTCGTAGTTCTCGTTGACTTGCGCTTCGAAGGTGATACGTTCTTGGTCTTCTTGGCTGCCTTGCCGTCTGTTCCCGGTTCGGCCTCGACGATAATGGCAGAAGGTCGACCTCTCGATGCCTCTTTGCCTGACTTGTCGCTTGAACATTCACCCTCTTCCGAGGTCTGATGCCCCTCGCTTTCTTCATCACTCGATCCAGAGTCTGGGTACGGCCGATTGCCTCGACGAGCAGCGTAGGCCAGCTCGGCGGGATTTGATGTGTGTCGTCGTGAGCTGCGGCCACTACCCGTTTGGAATTGGAAGGGATCAGATGAAAGCGCAGTCACCGAGTCGGAAGCGTGCCGGCTAAGCATGGGGTAGCCTTCATCGCCCATCCCGCTGCTCGAGGATGCGTGTCGAGATCCAGACATCGAGTAGCCTGAATTTTTGCGAGAAACAGGGTCCAGCTGGGTAAGTGGTACCGCAACCCGCTGGTCCTTTCTCTTCTTCTTGCTTCCTCCCTTTTCCATACGCTTGCGCCGTCGGTCCAGGGCAGCCAACTCGAACTTGTTGAGATTCACGTCGTCCCGACCGCGAGCCCGGGCCCGCTCGATCCGAGCCATTGCCGATTGAACCAAAAACTCTTCTCTCTCCTTGGGTGGCACTTTGGCCAGCTGTCGTTCCATATCCTCTTCGCCATCAGACGAATCCTCTTCCTCCTCATCTTCATCAGAACCTCCAAAGAAATCACCTCCGGGACCCATATCAGAGCCAGCCAATGTCAGAGCACTGCTGCCAAAACGAGTGAGGGCCCCCGAAGCGTACCCAACACCCTCACCTTCCGATCCCAATTCTTCCACCCGGGCATCGCCGTACCCGGGCTGCGCAGAATCCCCACCATTCCTCCGCTGACTGCGCCGCGATGGTCTTCCCCATTGGGGCGCGAATTCGGGAGCTTGCGGCCGACCACCTAGACCGCCTCCCCTGAAAAAGCCTCATCGATGGGCTTGTCCATAAGAGCGGCGTGACCGAGGATGGTCACGCCGGAAGCGCCGATTAACCACAGCAGGGTCATGAAAGGCGAAGCAATCAGACCCAGAGGGACGGCGACACAAATCATTCCAGTATAAAGCTGGGATGTTGTGGCACGAAACGTGCCTAGTTCGAGATCAGCTCCGTCGAGGCGGCCGATGATGAACATCATGCCCATGACGAAGATAATATCGAAAAGCAATAGCCAGTTGGTCAGCAGAGCGTAGATGCTCAGCATCACAAACACAACGGCATAGTTGCTGGAGAAGTGACCCAAGTTGTAGTTGACTCGAGACTGTGCCTCCACAAAGTTTGCGGGCTTGGAGAGACGCTTGAAGTCGAGGAACTCGGCCACGGGGCGAAGGTTGGAGAATCGCCCGCTGAGAGGACCAGAGCGAAGGCCCTGGAATCGTTCGCCAAGGTTCAGGCGGGACGTGAGAACGTCCAAGGGAATCTGAATGCGAGCCATTGTGTTGATGTTGATAGGGGTTGTCGGTGTTGGGTGGGCAAGCAAAGTGTTTTAAGTCTTCGCAGGTTGCGTCGTTTTGCTCTTGGCGATTGTTGAACCGTAGGCAACAAAATTAATCGACTGGGGACGATTACGACGCTGGGTAAGAGTGGCTTGTTTGGTGGATAAGACTGTGTAGGATGCAAGTCAGCCGCAGTTCGATCGGGTACGAGGCGAAGCGCAAAAAGTGTGCATGCAAGAGGACAAGCTGGCCAGAGAGCCAATAGGGAGGTGAGACCACCAGGCCCTCCAACTCGAACATAGGCATACAGCTAAAGGGAGTCTTCTCATCTTTTTTTTTTGGCTTCCGCCACTCTTGAGAAGCAGCCCCCTTAAGCTAGCTGCCTGGATTCAAGCGGTGGGATGGTGACAAAAACGGCTCAGAGCAAAAGGAACACACGTACTTACACGCAAGGTGCTCGCTAGAGGTGATGCGAAAGAATGCGAAAAAAAGATGTGCTGTTCAAAGACACAAAGGGGGAAATTTGGGCTTGGAGCTGGAGTTTCTGGGTCCAGAACCAATTTACTGCAACGCGTCCTGTCGTGTCAGCCTTTGGCTCGTTCAGGGGTGGGTAGCCACTTTTTGTCTCGAGGAACACGGGGATCCACCAGAGCAGAGCAGAGGGAAGGTGGCGTATTGGCGAGGGGCAGCGGTACATACCCAGATGCAAAAGGCACAGCAGTCCAATTCCAGGCGGTGCCGGCGAGATTGATGAGGTTGTATGGCAGAAAGCTGGGTGCCTGGCCCCTTCTTCGTGGGAAGAGGCTCAGTCCCCCCCCTTGTACGAAGCGACTGCTCTCTACGAGCAGCGTTCGTCAAAGGGGACTCGGATGCCAGCACCTGAGGTCCAAGCTCTCAGTATGCTGGCGGCCCGTGGTCTGGGCTATGACGTCGGATTGGAGTGATTCTTTCAAACCCCCCTTCTCCAACGACCCCCGGAAGAAAGCAAGAGGGCAGGATGAGTGAAGGAGCGAGAGAGAGGGGAACGAAGAGGCGGTCGAGGGCCGCCTTTTGAAGGACAGGTCCAAAAGCCTCCGCGCCCAACCACGCTCACCGACATCCTGACGGAACGTATGGGATGGTACGGGGACCCGTGCTTGCCGTGCAAGAGGTGCTAGGTATCATCTGTGCATCTGTATGTACATGCTGTACTTCGCCAATCCACCACCAAGCATCTGCCCATTCGCCTGCAGCCAATGGTTTTTCCAGGGCACCCCGCCTAACAACGTCCATCATCCCATTGTCGCGGCCCCGCCCCATTGATTTCAGCCAACCCGCAACCGTTGCGTTTTATCACTGCCTAACTGCACCGTATGCACGCGACACTTGGATCAACCGAGTTAGGGCGGGACAAGTGGGAGTTTGCTCCGCTTTGATGGCCTCCAAGGTCGTTTTTTTTCCTCTCTTTGATCTTGGGCTCTGCATCGCCTATTTCGGTGCGTTGTTGTTTTTTTCAACTCTGCCTCTCCCTTTGGGCCGTCCCGGAATTCGGAATCTCACAGTGCAGCCCCATGTGCAGGCAGACTTTTACAATCGGCAAGGCGGAGGTGGAGAGGTGGGGTGGCTCTGGCTTGGAGGGCTGGTCCTGGGACCGTTCGCAACAAGCACAAAACAAGGCGTTCGCTAACAGACACCAAACGTCAGACATTTGTTGTGCTTTGTTGTCTTTCACTTGTGAAGTTTATGCACTCCTCTGCCCTCCAACGCCCGCCACGAAGCATCAGCTTGGTCAGAATTCCGTCCCAGTCCCGGCCTAATCCTCCACCCGCCCCGGACAGCACGCCTCCGAGCTAGTCCGGCATCCGGAGCGTTAGCCGCATGAAACGATCGCTTTGCAGATCCTGCTCGCTTTGGCGGTGCTTTGCCGAGCTGCTTCTGCTCTTCCGCCAGGTTTGCAAGGTCTGCCAGGTCTTGGGGTGCTTTTTTTCTTCTTTCTTCTTTTCCTGCCTTCATCATTTGATTCTCATCCATGGGTCTCCCTTGCTACGCACCTCGTTCGGGGGCCTCAGCTGGGCTCCGTGGATCTGCTCTCGACGTGGCATACGCTGAGCGCTTGGCTACCCTGTGGCGGGGTGGGACATTTTGCAGGACGATGCAGTCATTCACGGAAGGGACAGTGCACAAATCCCCCGAGGTTCGTATGCCGACCAAGGTGATGGCCGGCTAGCGTAAGTGTGGAAGCATACTTTCCCCTCACTATGAAACATCTGCGTCGCCCTTCTGAGTTATTTCGAACCCATTCTAAAACGATCCATGTCCAGCAACATGTCCCCACCAGAGCCAATGCACATTAAGCCTCCTGCCCAAAGATATGGCAGAGATGCATTGTAATCTCCCTGCAACGGGCGTCACCTGCATGACAATCATATCGCCGTGGCGAACTTGGTCGTGGGCCTCCATGTCTCATTCAGTAAAAAAGTTACACATCATAAATAGGTATCAGGAAGTAAGCATGAGGATAGGAACCCGATTCCAACCACAGACCGAAATTATACGCACACCAAATTTTCATAAAAAAACGCCATTGTCCAATAAGAAGCAATCGGAGTAAACACCCACTCACCCTAGCTAGTCCTGTGCGGTGTGTTGTTTTCTCAGCTTGCGTGTCAGTTAGTGTCAATATCGCTAACTGCAGAGCGAGTGGCTGGAACGGATAGAACCGTAACATTCGGAAGAGGAAGACAAGGAAAAAGAAAGAAAAGGTCGGAAGAAAAGAAAGAAAAAAACAGCAACAGGCAGTTACCTCGGCAATCACTAAAATTAGACCATGGCTGAAATAGATTTTTAAGTTGGTGCCTTTTCGTCTCACGACCAAGCCTCGGAAAGGATTGGGGCTAGATACGGGAGATATGATTTGCCTACAGGCTCCCAACCTCTTGCTGCAGCACGGAATTGTATGCAGGCCTTAATCTCCCGGGCAATGGCTGATGGTGAATCTATTCGACATGTGTGTATGTATGTAGGGACACGTAGAGAGGACATTGGTGGCGTGGCCCCCAAGGTCGGTGATGCCCATGGTCGAGGTTCATCGACCCAAGATCCACTCCACCACCTTTGGTGTGTGCATCGGCAAGCACACTGTCTCAATTTGGCACAACGGGAAACATGCTCCGAGGAATGAAAACGCCGCGCAAGGATGGCTGGGATGGAGGAGGAGGAGACGGATGAATGATAACGAAAAAAAAACACAACTGGAGAGAGAGGGAGTCGAGAGCGACGCCGAAAGATTGGAGCGTGTCTCTCCCAGCCGCCTCTCTAGGGTATGCTGATTCGGCGTTACTCTTCAGCCGTGGTTAATACCTCACATTGTTCCCTCGCGATGCCAATCAAAGCGCACTGATTCATGCTTATCGGTTCACGAGTCTTGCAGGGGCATCGGGGTGTGATCAAGCTGTGTTTGCCGGGTAGATCAGATCGAATGCTGGGATTCAATGTCAGCACACCATTCCAACGCGGCGTCCCGCTGGGCCATCGAGCAGGTCGCCCTAAGCTTGGCCCCAGGCAGCGTGTCGACCAATTCTCGCCTAAAAAAGATGGAAGTTGACCGTATCCAGCCCCTCTCCGAACGTGAGGCCGCTCTTCAGTGACCATACTGAATCCCCCCAAAACCGCCGGTGTGGCTTGAGGCTTGTGTTCACCGCTCGATACCGGTTTGCGTCATGCCCCTCCTTTGATCGTCAGCGCCGGAGCGGTTGGAATGCGGGATGACCGAGTAGGTGAATGAATATCGAGTCCGGCACGTTAGGCATATTAGCGACCCCCCCGTTAGTCCCAAGCTGACACGCGCCAAATCAATTGGTTCAAACTTGTATTTTTACATCTGCGCTATCTATATTTTCTCCAGGGATCAATCTCATCAGTCTACCAGGCCGCATGAAGATTGTAGACTCCCGTTCCTTGACCACCACTATATACTTGTACACTAGCCTCCTCAAGACACCGGTTCAGCACCCACTCTATCAAAGCACGCTCGCTATGCCTGGATTAGATCGTCCAGCGCAAAAGTAACTGAAAAATAAAAGTATATGAATGAAAAGCCAAAATGAGGCTTGGTGTTCCCTCCTGGCCGAGGACGTCATCACCAAAAAAATAATCATTAGATTTCGAAAAAGTAGTCGTCATCCAATCCCTCGCGACTTGGAATCACTCCCGCACCAGGTACGGGGTTTTCAAACGCAGAGTCCATTCGCACGTTGAGCAGGCGGATTTTGAGGCCATACTCGCCCACCATGGTAACTAACTTATTTGTCTCCGCGGTGATTGGGGCTTGGTTAAGCAACATGAGCAACCCATCCAGCCACTCGGATGCAAGGCTGTGGCTTGTTGGCCACAGTGACAGAATCGCGTGTTCCTTGGTATCGGGTTCCTTCGTTGTGCTCGAGGGACTGATGAAACTGTAAATCGTAATCTTTGTCGTTGTAGATGGCTTGGGTGCTGTCCCGCTGGCCACGCTCTTTGCATCATCTGAGGCGGAAACGTTGGAAACAACCGAGCTGATAGTGCCGAGGTCGACATATTCGGTCAGAATATCAAGACCTGGATCCTTGGGCGATTGCGTTTTGAAATCTGCGTAGTGGAGATAACGGCGATTGTGAGAGAGCTTGGCATAACGCCACGGTGTTGGTGTGAATAGTTGATGCTTGGCGTTGTTGTTGTCTCGCTTGGGTGTTGGTCTCGTGAACCACGACCCCTCGAGAAGACAGCGAATTCGTTGTTCTTTGACAAACTGTAGCGCTTCTTGCTTCAGTTCTTCTCGCACTTGGAGAAGATGTTGACCCCAGGTGCCCTCGAATGACATTTCGAGCAATCGCATCTGCAGCTCCCGCAATCGCGTCACGTCGAACTCCTGCATGTCATCTTCCACCTCCAGTACGTCTTTGGTTCTCGAGGACCTGCCCACAACCTGGTCCACCAAAATTCGCACAAGCTCGACAACCTTTTCGAAGTCGCCGTGCTCTGCACCTGTTAGTTTCCATATCCGGAAAAATGCATGTAGAGCAACGGTGTGTAGCCGAGACCACTGCAGCAATAAAGGCCGGAAGAGTCTGTCATGATCCTTGGAATCCACTATCTGGTATCCCTTGGTGTCCTCTAGATCGGCCTTGTCTACTTCAAAGTGATCAAAGAGAATAAGGGTGACTGCAAAGCTCGCCCGAACAATTGGGCAGCGTTCGAGCGCGGGTTTGGTCGCCTGCTCCATCAAAAGCTTCTGGAAGCCGTCCTCGTGCTTTCGAACGTAATCAGTGACGTCCATCATACCCAGGTAGCCGGTCATGCTAAATTCCTGCGCTGGGCTTTCTGTCTCAAAGCCCAGCCTTCTCCACTTCTCAGGATTGTGTCGTCGGCTTCCTTTCTTCGCCGCAGTGTCGTCCTGGTCGCTTGCCGAAACACTGTTCGCATGTGTTCTGTCGGGATTGCTGGCTAAATGTATCCCCTTCAGCAGGCGTCGGTGATCTGGCCGCTCTAGATCAACCTCGACTTCGAGCCACTTCTTCAATAATATCTTGGTCAATGACTGAAACTCCAATAGAGGATGCGCCAAGTCCTGCAAAGCGGAGCTCTGCATTAGCCCATAGACGGCTTTAATTAGACCCAGATCTTGTAGTCGTTTCATGAACTTGGACCATTCCTCTCCGGCGTATCCATGGAGTTTTCCTTCTTCGCTAGTGCTCTCGGCCGATGCAGCATCTCGAATCAATGAGTTGATCAACATAAGTGCATTGGCACACAGCGCATGGTCAGCGCTCTGAAGTTGTGAAATGACGAGCTCAAAGAACTGCGGGTAGACGGCGACGGCGGGTTTCAAGGCGCGGTAGCCAAAGGCTCCCAGGTCATCTGTCACACCGGATTGAGAATGGCTCACGAGGGCGACTAGGATGGACATGGCGCCCCTGAGAATGTTGACAAGCGGGTTTGTGACAACGAGCTCTACAATCCGTTCGACGAGATCGCCGGCTGTCGGACCCTGGAAAATATCCCACCCCATGTCCACTTCGAGCAAGCGGGTAAGACTCTGCAAAGAGTAGGCGAGGGTGTTGCCGGCGGCCGTCATGATGAGGCGGCGGAGGAGGATGAGGCCACCGGAGGAAATGAAGACATCGGCAAAAGCAGGATCGTTGATGGAGTTTTGCAGCTTGAAAACGGCCATTTTGCGCGAGGCATCTTCGTCGCTAGCCAGACGCGCCAGCAGCGCGGGGATGTCTGCTTGATCCATTGTCTCTGATTTTTTTCTCGAGGGGGGGTGGGAACGAGGAAACGGTTGTCGAGTGGGCGTCGCGGAATAGGAGGTCGGTTTAAGCTCGAGTGATCATTTCTTGGAAGAAAACAAGTGTGTGCAATGCGCGTTTGCTGTCGTCACACTCGTCACAGTCGCAGATGTGATCCCGCGTCGTTCCGAGTCTTTGCGAGACCGTCAGATGAAACTGGGACGCTGCGGAAGCCGAGGAGATGGTACCTTATGCCCATTCAATGCATAGAAAGTTTGCTCCTAATGATGAACCATTAAATGAACCGCTTACCACTTTATGGTTAGACAAGGGGAACGGTCTCAGCGCCACACGTGTACATTTAGACAATTGGCTAGGGCGGTTTGAGGGGCAGGGGTACCCCTGTTTCATCCCCAGTCATAACGTGGCGGTGCGTGGCTTGACCATCTTCTCTGGAATGCTCCAGAGTTTTAGCTCCAAGGCGATTGCGAGAGCAGAAGCAAGCCTGACAAAGCAGCCACACACGTGATCCAGCCTCATCCGGTGCTGTGGCGCAAGGCTATAGAGATCCGGCTGTTCAACCTCCCAAATCTTTCTTTGGCAGCTCTTGCTTTACGTCGCCAAATCCATCACCACCGAGCATCCCCTCCCCGTCGCGTTCACAATTTCGCAACCATGGCCAACTTCCTTGCCTCCATTTTCGGTACCGAGCTTGACAAGGTCAACTGCTCATTCTACTTTGTAAGTTCCGCCCTCTTTTTCCCGGCTCCCCCAGACGCGAAGCTCCCTTCGCATCAGATCGTTTTCGCCCATTCGCGGGATGCACGATTGCTAACCTTTGCGCGCTTCGCATTAGAAAATTGGCGCCTGCCGACACGGTGACCGATGCTCCCGAAAGCACGTCAAGCCTTCTTACAGCCAGACCATTCTCATGCCCAACCTATATCAGAACCCGGCCTACGACCCCAAGAACCGCATGAACCCTTCGCAACTCCAGAACCACTTTGATGCCTTTTACGAAGATATTTGGTGCGAGCTCTGCAAGTACGGCGAGCTGGAGGAGCTTGTCGTTTGCGACAACAACAATGACCGTGCGTATTGACCATCTGCTTGATTTCGCTGGATAGCTGAGCTGACGTGAATGTGCTTTGTAGACCTCATCGGCAACGTTTACGCCCGATTCAAGTACGAGGAATCTGCCCAAAAGGCCTGCGACGAACTCAACAGCCGGTGGTACGCCGCTCGCCCCATCTACTGCGAGCTCAGCCCCGTGACAGATTTCCGCGAGGCCTGCTGTCGTCTCAACTCGGGCGAGGGCTGCGTTCGTGGTGGATTCTGCAACTTTATCCATCGCAAGAACCCTAGCGATGAACTCGATCGCGAGCTTCAGCTGAGCACCAAGAAGTGGCTCAAGGAGCGCGGCCGCGACGAGAAGAGCGCCAGCCGCTCGCCGACCCCCGAGCCCTCGCGACGACGATTCTAGTTCATGTTCATGCGCGTTGCATGTTTCGAACCCAAGCGAGGAAGGACGGGTGGAAGAAGAGAAACAATTACCAAGGGCGGTATATGGTTACGGCGTTAAAGGAAGGGGGTATTTGGGTAGCTTCATTAAGGGTGTGTTGACGAATGTCGCATTTGCTGTTAAGATAATTCACGTGAATACAAAACGAGACCAGTTTCCCGACCAGATGCAAAATGTGTGTGTTTGTGTGTGTGTGTGTGTGTGTGTTTCTATTCTTGTCGAGTGCTTGATGAAATTTTTTCATAATGTTGAAGCATGTTATTACTCATTGCCAACCCACTCATCATGCAGATATGTACAATGGTATCCCTTCCTTTATAACCAGTCCCCTGACGCGCCAATGTTTGAGAAATGCCAAGCCTGAACCGTCGCCTACCCGTCCTTTTAACAATTGCCAACCGTGCCTGTCCGTTTGGCCTTCCGTTCTAACCCGCTCATGTGGGACAGCCGTTTCATTGCTTAGAGTCAGATGGCAGGTCCTTCTTCATGTCATCGGTAAAGTCAATGAGAGGCCCTTCTGCGGGCTTTCCCGTTGCGTTGAGGATGTTAGTGATTTCCGTCTGGCTTTTCGTGGGCTCTTGGGCTTGGGTCGTGGGTGCGTCACCGAAGTCGATGAGGTTGTCCTGCGTTTCTTCCTTGTGCTCGGGCTTCTTGGCTTCTGCCTCCGTGACGGTTTCGATATGGCCCAGTTGCTTGTTTTCCTCTGAAGAAGGGCTGCGGGGAGGAATTTGATGTTGTTGGCTAAGCTTCTGGCCCTTGATAATGGGATAGATAGCCATGACCTCTTGTGCCTGCTTCTCGGGAGGTGCCGTGTGATCACTATATGTCCGTTAGAAAAGCAATGCCTCGCACTGAGCAACGAAAAGGATCACTGTACATGTTTGCGTTGATCACCCATTCAAGGTCTTCCTCTCCCTCTTCAAGGCCGCCGGGACCGCCCTGCACGCGACGGAACAATCGGGGAGTCCATTCAACATTGTCATGTGCCCTTGCTGCTGCTTCTTCTCTCTGGCGATCCTCGATCTTGGTCTTTTCGTCGGTTGCGACCTCATGGTTTCGCTCTCTGACGGCCTTGGCCGTCTTCTCCCATAGGCGCTGGGATTCTCTCTCTTCTTGCTCTTCAATTGGTTGGACCAGGGGCGCTGTAGGCTTGGAGTGTGTGGCATCGAAAAACATCTCTCGGTGACCAGTCTAAATGCTGGTGGTTAGTAATCTTCAACCTTCCTGCAAACCAAGCGAACCCACCTTCACATCCTTGATGAACATTTCCTCGCTCCACAGACCAGACAGCTCAAACAGGACCTCGCCGGTGCTCTCTCTCTTAATCGATCCGCCGATGGCGTTGTAGGTACCACCAACCCAGCCTTTGGTCTTGAAATCGACGTCGGCGACCAGGTCCAGTTCTGGACATCGGACGAAGCTGTGATCCCCAAGCTCATATTTCATCTTTCCGAATAGAATGCCTCGGGCGTACATGTTTGGTTGTGTGATAATGCTAGGGTTTCTTTGTTAATACTGAAAGACAAAACGAACAGACCAAAGGCTCTGGGGATGATTTGACGCACTATCGCTCTCCTTGGCTAGGGTCGCTCCCCCGGTTGAAAAAGGTCAGAAAGGCAATGCCCTCCATGAGACTGGCGGCAGAGTTGCCTAGGAAGCGACTTCGGGGCTTGAGGGTGCCATCGATGCGGATGTGGTGATCCGGAGCGAGGTAAAAGTAGCTGGACTTGGGAGGGTGGTGGGAGGTCTGCTCAGAAATGTAGTAGGCTCGCTTGCCGTCCTCTAAATCCCAGTAGCAGGTAAAGATTTCGCCTAAGATCGGGTTCAAGGGTTTCTTGACGCCCCTTCACCATCGTCAGTCAATGAATGCATGCAAAAGTTGTCGGGGGAAAAAAGGCACTAACGGAGGACGAATGTGCCAGCCACTCAGATAGAATTTGACTACTGAGACAAATCGAATGACGGGATCATCTATGGTGGGAATGTGGAGGAGCATCTCGGGGTGACACATGAAGCTATCAGCTCGAGCGTTAGTTCCAAACATCTATCGACTGGTTGCGATGTGGGGGGAGGGAGGGCTAAGCACTTTGTGATTCTCTCGAGCATGCTGCGGGGCTCGAGAATAAAGGTCGGCAAGACGACTCGACTGAGGTCGGCGCCTGGACGGAGCTGGGAGATGATGTGGGAGAGGACTGGGAGCGGATTGAGCTTGTTAGCCGCGGCTTTGCGAATGCGCCTTGGCGGCTGCTGGAGAGAAGCGGTCGTCACTCACCATTGCCCTGGTCAGGCTCGACTACGAGCGTGTCATCGTCACCGTCTGTGCTACGGATCTCGTCGGCCGAGGATCGGGCGCCTGCAGGTTGGGCAAACCAGTTGGTTAACATGTCGACTCTCGAGGCAGCTCACGAAGCGCACTGGGAGAAGAAGGATGAAGGAGAGGGGCGGGAGAAGGAGGTGTAGTTAGGCGCTTAGTTCGCGGAGCTTTCGGAGAGGTATTGGCGGGGTGGTGGGATGTATAGTGGGCTAGCTAGCTGGGCGTGTGGCATCCAGGCAATGAGTGGAAGAGTGGAGGCGGAGGGCAGATATGGCCTGGAACGTTCAAGACGCAGCTGAAGGCCCTTGATTTTTTTGCTGGTGGGATTTTCCTCGACTCTCTTGGTTTTTTCTTTCTTTTCTCTTTTCTCCCTATCTCTCACCTTCTCGCTGATTTTTTGGCCTTTTCTTCTTCTTTTTTTGCGGGATGGGCTGTGCAGGGACATGTGCATGTGCGTGTGTATATGAAAGGATTCACAAAACAGGCACCGATTCCTGGGGGAGCTGTCACAGGGACTTACTGCTGCTTGTTCTTCTGCGCCCGGGCACTACTGAGGCCAGGCCCATAACCATGCTGGGCTGTATTGCTGCGCCGACGCTTGGGACACGATTTTGCGCCAACGTCTGCTGACGATGGATGGGTCTCGCCGCTGATGGTCTTCCTTTGGTTGCCTCCGAGAAGCGAGAGGCGCCGGCACGTTTTGCGACAACCTGGTTAGAAACGGCTGTAGGCAACACAAAATAGAGCCGAAAAAACACAAAGGCGTGGTGGGTGTGGGTGTGGCGCGGGGCTGAGTCTCTTGATTATGGCGAAAGTCCCCAGGGCGGGAAGCTGTTGGTTGTTTCGTCGTTGAGCTTGGAGGGGGGGCTGTGGCAGCGTGGGATGTGAGATGGATTCAGGGCATAGCAAGTATGTGATTTTAGGGGGATGGGAAGGAAGAAGAGGAAGAGAGAAGAGGAAGGGAGGAGGAAAAAAAAAGCGTTGAGAAGGCAAACCACAGAGGCAATGAATGGATGACGAACGGAAGAGCCGGCGGGCAACCAGGTCACCTGTGTGACGACGTTGATGGGCTTCAGGCCATTGCCAGGCGGGCGGTGGGTAGCCTGGGCCTGGCTAATGCCGGCCACAGCTACCAGGAGACATGCAAGCAAGTACCTCCACTGCCTGGACCAGGGCTGATTTCTCGTCTACCTAAGGTGCTGGTTGGGCGAGGGAGAGGAATGCATGTATCTATTTAGAGTCGGGACAGGGGGGCAGCCCAGTACCGTTTGTAGGTAGGGTGTCAACTCAAAGTAGTGGGTGGGTTGTAGAGAGGTTAATAGGCAGATAGATGGAACAGGCATTGATGGACAACTGGGGAGATAGGCCGGAGGCGGGGAAGAATGCTTTGCCGTTAAGCGTCTCCTTTCGAGAGAGAGGGAGGGAGAGAGGCCCAACTGTCCCCATCTGTGCCGAGAGCACCTCTCTCTCACTGTAGCTGCCCGTGCTCGGGATGCCATGCAGGCGTCAAAAACTAATAAGCTGACGGCCAGACGAAAATGGGCAAAGAGGAATTGGACCAACGCTTGGTCATTACCCATGCAGTTGGTCAGTGTCTTATCTTGGCTAGGCTGGGGTGGGCGATCAATGAATAGAGGGTTCATGCACAAAGGACCATGTGGCCGCATTTTGGAACAGTGATTGATTCTGGATAAGACAAGAGGAGTGGCCATGCGGTCCTTCTTCCTAGGCGACGGCAATCGCAGCTAAATCGCAGCTAAATCGCAGTCATGACCAGTGGATCGTCATGGTTCCTCGCGGAAAGGTTTTTTTTTTCGGCGCAAGGAGACGGTGGCACATGGTAAAAAAAAAAAGAGAATTGGCGGGGGAGGCAAGGGATGACGTCGTATCCCAGGTTGTCATCCCGCCCCTCTCCAACCCAGCTCAGAGCTCCTCACAGCTCCCAAACGTTCTAGCCTGGCACCAGCGCTTCGTTTGGTGTTGCTGAGGCTGCCTGCGTTCATCGCCGAGGCCCGCCAGAGCACAAATGCAGCCCCTAGCCAGACCACCAGCACTCAATGGCGCCACTCTGCAGTGTTACCTCCGTTGATGCTATACATGACCTCACATTCGTCATGACCGCGACTCGCCTAAACGCTCGGGCTGCCCAGACCAGTCTTCCTTAAAACCCCCCCCCCCACCCGCCACTCAGTGACAGCCCGGGTCCGCCTTATGCCTAATGTCCAATAGTGTCCCGGAACGCCGCTCTGTCTGGGGTTCCACCACCACCACTCACTGTGCCCCGTGGGTTCCATCCCTTCTTTGCCGTCTGCCTCCAGCTTCGACGATGCGCCTCGTCTTACAGGGAGCCCGAGCCTGCAGAGCAGCTGTGGCCACCCAATTCATGCTCCCCGCCCCTCGTGCACGCGCCCCTCACTTATGGGCGTAGTTAGCATCCAGTCCACTGCCTGCTGGCATGTCACCAATTTCTGACCGCAGTTGTCACCGCAAAAGCCGTGGATGCACGAACAGGGAAACGATTGGCAGCAAGGTAATCTCTTTTACAGCAGATGTAGCCTACCTTATCGCCATCATCTAGATATCTTTCTTTTCCCCTCCCGCTTCGTCTCCCCCCTCTCTCTGTGCCCATTTCTCTTTGCTCATGCTATCTCACACATATTTAACCCTCCAGGGCTCCAAATACTCAAAAAGACACATTATATATACTTGTCCCGCAAAGAGACCCGGCCTATGCGCTTGCATGCGACCTTTCACGCACGTGTCTCCGGTAGCATCGGCATTTGTTTGCCCTATTGCTCCCCGTGCACCCCTTTCGGCCTCCGCGCTCTGCCCGAACCTCCCCACTCATCTTAACCCCAAATCCCTGGCCATGCCTATTCAAATGCCTCTCTGAACGCCACGGGTCAAGTCCCGCCAAACTCCACACGGCTTGCATGCTTTTTGCATGCTATTTGCCGACTTACAAGGTCCGTCTGTTTTTCGGCCTTCCATTCTCGACATTCTGCCAGGCCCTGCAGCTCTTCGGCCTTCCCGTGTTCCTCGGACTTCCGTATATATCTTACGCCAACCAGGCTGTATCCACAATCTCATGTGGTCCTTCTCCTCTCGGTACCAGGGTATTGGGTATATTCCCCATCGCTTTCTCTTGCTAATGCACTAACTTGTTCCTGACAAGGGCTTCAGACCTCGTCCAATCCGACATTTATTCATTTCAATCGTGATGACATTCTCGCGGGTCCTTTTATCGGTGCTGGCAAGAGCTGACACAGCGCGTCTCGGTCTGTCGTTGGCACTTTTGTTAGCATCTCTTCCCACTGTTTCCTTTTGACCGGGACACCAATTTGCTCACCTGACTCCTTCTCAAACATGATGGAAATGTCATCATGCTCTCCCGGTAGATCCGGAAGATCGAGGCAAACAAATGCCATGTCATCGTAATCGCCGTCCTTGTCTGCTGGCAAGCGTGGCAACGGGAACTTGGCATCGACGAACTTGATACCGCACTTGCTACCCCTCTGGAAGCTCTCGTAAATATCTGTGCCCTTGAGGACGAAATTCATGCAGTGCCCATGGTGGAAATCTTCAAAGAAGGCGAGCAGCTGGAGCTTTTCTTCTTGCTTCACCACTTGGATACGCGTGTATCCAGCCTCCCACTTCTTGTGGATGGGTACCACCATACGTCGCCTGGAGATTGCGAATGTCACTGCGAGCGCGTCAAACATAACCTCAAAACCAGTCATGGCAAATTCGAAGTCATGGAGATCTTTGAGATTATTGAACTCGAAAGATCGAATCGTTTGGTTGTTCCGCAGGAGCTGCAATGCGTCTGCCATATTTCGCGGGAGCTCTTTGGGGACCTGGGCCTCAGACACTGACACAGTCATGTCTTTTTGTGGCTGGCGTAGAACTCGGAACATCTTTGCATTTGACACTTCCAGCCTGACCCGTAGTTCTCCAGGCGCGACGTTGATTCGGTCTGTCACGTTACCGTTCTGATATTCGAGCACAACCTTTAATCGATCCGCGAGCACCGTGGGTGGTATATCACCACCGTGGTCATCGTTGACAACTCGGGCTGCTTTCCACGGCATACGGGTGAAAGGGGCCATGCCGATCGGCTCACGCAGACTCTGGCCAACAGTGAAACTCTTGATAGGGACATCGGCGTAAATCTTTTCATCGTGATCAAGTGCTGTTCCGGTAATGAGAGAGTGGAATTTGATCCTGGCCTTCTCCTCGCTAAACACAAACACCATTCGTCCCTTGGATTTCCCGTTGTCAAACTTGATTGACAGAGATGGCGCATCCTTGTCTCCGCGGAAGAATCCAAACTGAATAGGCTGCGATGGGGTGTACACATGGCTGACACCGCTCAGTGTCCTCGTGCGAGGTCCCGTCACGACTGCGATTCGGAAACCAAGATGCCAGACACGCAAACCTGAAGGGCTGTTCTCCTTGAACTGCTTCTCGAATAGTGCCACATCGCACTGCGACACAGACTCCTTCGGGAACTGGCGGGACTGGGGATCGGCGTCCATATATTGAAATGAGCGGAGAGTTGTTCGAAACACCATGTTTTCGTCGGAGCGGGGGAATACTGATGTTTGAATCTTGGTTCCAAAGTCATACATGTTCCAAAGCAGTCTGTAATCTTGCTGGACTAGCTGGATAGCCAGGCAAAAGCCGCGGCGGAGCCGCACGTCCAAAGTACACGTATCGTTCCTCCAACGCACGTCCTCCCAAACCGGTCCAACATTCTTGTTGTCTTGGATAGCAAGCTGCATGTGGCCATTCTGGCTGGCGAGCACGAAGACAAGACCAAGAGACTTCAAGGGCCTAACCATGGAGAGCATACAAGGAAAGTGCAGTTTCTGCGATTCGTGATCCTGCTCCATGAGATACACATCTGCCGGCACACGACCGTAGCTGAAGTTATCTGCGTTGTCACCCACAGGGAATGCATCCAGCAGGCGGAGATTTGACATGGGGTTTGTCATGGCGGTCATACCTGCGCCCCAGTTTCCTGATAAAAGAGCAATCATGTCCTGGCTGAGGGGAGGGTACTCGAGCCAGATAGACTTGTCGATTGTTTGTGGGAGGAATGCTTCCTCGGGTGGCAGAAACCCGTTTCGCTTCATGGACATAGCTAGCTTCTTCAGAGCCGACACCAGGGCTTGGCTGACCTCGACAACTTCGGCATCAGGCGGTAGGCCTTGCGACATGGTGATATTGGGGACAACTTCCTCGCTCAGCCAGTAGCCCTTTGCCAAGTTTGAGTAGGCCTGTTGTCGATCCAGCTCGTTTTGCATTTGGCCCTGGGGCGACGTTGGTCGTTCTCGAACTGCAGCTTCTAATCCCATTCGGCCTTTGAGAAACCACCAGAGCGCCCCGCGGCCACATTCCTTCAACGTACTTGACATTAGGGGTTTGACAGCCTCGGCGTGTAAGCGGAAAAGCTCATATAAATGCTTCGTCCTCGACACAAATGCGCTGAGCGCTTCGTCACCGGATACCGTGTCGTTCAACCTCACAGAGGCAGAGCGAGTGGCCATTGCGGCCGGCTCACGCGAGTCAGACAGTCTGGGATCGGAGAGTCTAAGGGCATTATTTTGGCGAGAAACCTGAGAGGCAATGCTGGCCTGCCGGGAAAGCTGCTCGGATTCGGTGCCTGGAGAGTACGCGCCGGAAGAGTTGGAATGGACCGATGCTGGGCTGTAATCTAGGTTTGGTTTCGTCACTTGGATTTCAGGAGAAGGAATTCGCCGTCGACTGGTCGTTGGCGAAGATGCCGACAAAGGCTCCGCAGAAGGTGGATCTTCCCAATTGTGTGATGATGCTGATGTGGCACTGGCAACGCGAGCAGCCTCAGCAAAGGCCCTGCCTTCTTGCTCACGCATTTCTGCGGAGTGAATCTCTATAAAGGATCTTCGGTTGTCATCCTTGCCGGCCGTGCCTAGAAATCTGGGCTTGGGTAGCTGTAGAGTGTTGCCCAAGTCTGTCGAGGCCGAATTCAGCTCGTCAGACGTGGGCAAGGGCTCCTTCACTGGCTCTTCATCGGATTCGGGTTCGTAGATGGACGAAAAGCCAGTCTGAGCGCGGGACAAGGCCTTGGGTTTAAAATCGTCGACTGCAGGTGGGCTGAAGTCTGCGGCGGGGGGAGGCGGTCTTGCAGGAGGAGCAGCAACCTGGCGGTGCGGGGGAGGTTGAGGCGGACGGGCCTTCTTGCGCTTCGAGATATCGATAACGGGGACCTCAGACTCGTCACCACCCTCGCCAATGACATCGGGATGAGTGTCTGCAAACTTGACAAAATGACCTTTCTTATTCGGTCGTGGTGAACGAGTGGCAGATTTTGGATCGGGTCGGGCGCCTGGCGCTACTGGGCGATTCTGCTGGGCCTGCTGGTTGACGGCGAGAGCCTGTGGGTAGCGGGAGATGGAGGTGGTGTCGAGCTTCGCCAGCTTGGGCAGCGAGGACGGGGGAGGAGGAGGAGCATGGGTCACCGTGAGGTTGTCGGAGGAACTGTGAAGGAAAGCATCGACATTCGCGGCAGATTGCTGTTCGTTGAGCTTGCGGTCTTTGGAGCTGCCCTTGAAGAGCTTGCCCATGAGGCGGTCTCTCCTCGAGGAGCGGCCATCGGGGACCTGTACAGCGGAAACCTCGTTCTCCATTGCTGACATGTGGATGGGGCGAGGGACGAACGAAGGCGCCTGCTACAACGTCATTGACTCGAGGGAAGAAAAATTAACCGTCGAGGGCGCCGGATAGGCCAGACAGGAGGGAAGAGAGCCCTGAAAATGAAAGTGGAAAGATATCGTCGTCGGTGTAGTCTCGATCCTGATATTCGAGGTGCAGTGGGGTCGTCCAATGAGGCTGGTGCAGGCGACACGATAATGAACTGGCGGACATGTGGGGATGGCCACAGGCGGTTGGAGGTGGCGCTTGAGTCGGCCAGAGCGGCAGCGGCTTAGTGCTGGCACTTGGCGACAGGTGATGGAATGTACAATGGAACTTGTAAAAGATGTTATTCCGTGTGGGATCTCACCCGGCAGGTGGAGGTTGCTAGTTTACTGAGGGAGGTCGAGGTCTAGGATGCTAAGTCACAGGTCAGACGCCGCGGCCAGGGAACGTTGCTCAAGAGGTGGCGGGAGTGGTGTGGTGGTGTCGTGGCGCCGCGAGGTATCGGGCGTAGTGCAAGCCTTTAGGTGCGACAGGACCAAAGAAGGGACCAACAGAGGCCTCAACTTCGCATGGGAATAGGAATGGGCATGGAGGGCATGGAGGGGGACCGAGGCCGGGGGCTGCACGCTATCGAGCACTTGGCAACTCGTTTTGCTTTGTCGTCTGGGCGCTTGGCTCCAGTTGAAAGCAGGGGCCGGGCAGGGCAGGGCAGGGCAGGGATGAAGGGTGAAGGGAGCCCGCGGCCAGGGATATCTTTTTGGCGGGTTTTGCGTGGGTGGAGAGAGCCAAAGACAGGTTGAGGTGGTGAATGGGTTGATAGGTGAGATAGCGTGTGTTGAGTGTATAGTGTTGTGGGTAGGTAGGTATCTTGGTGATGGTGGATGAGATGCCGAGTGCTACCTTACCTGCTACAGTATGACAAGAGGATAGGCAATGGGGGCGAGAGCCAGGATAGCACCCTGGGGGTGTGGTGAGGGGCACTCGGGAGAGTGATGCGGTGCAAAGCAGAGGGGAGGAGGAGGGAGGGAGAGCAAAAGGAAGGAAGAAGGGGAAAAGAGGCGGGAAAGGAAGAAAGAGAATGGCAGCGGGTGCAACACATATGTTAAAGAAGGAGAGCGCGTGCGCGAGTAAACCACGACGAGATGATCCAGGGGAGTTTCAGGAACACAGGGATCAACATGGAACGCCCCAGCGACAAGCAGCCTCCTACGACAGCATCAAGGCACGAAATCCACGTCAATGTTGTGCGGTGCCGGGCCTGCCAATGTGCTACGGCCTGCTGGAGAAGGGCCGGTAATTAATCGCAGATCCCTTGACATCTTCACCAACATCGTCACGGCCACCAGCGGCGTTTGGGGCTGGCGGTATGGGCTGGCCCTATTATCTCCTGCCAAGAGCCTGCACCAGCGCCTAAACAACAGATCCCATTCCCTTTTCTGCTCGGGGACGGCTTTGGGGGAGATGGTGAGGGGACGGGACCCTTAACCAAGCCTCCACTTCGGCTCTGCCAGGTTCCCTTATCCCCACGCCCCTTCCAAGCAGGTACATGTCTGGAAGCTACCTAGTAGCTACCAACCTACCGATGTGCGTACGCACGTCTGTCCTAATTAGCTTGCCTTACCGGGCTCCCTGACTGAGATAACCACGGCGCTCTCTTTTCGGTCGGTGCTATCCGTTGCTTTTAGCCCTGAGCGAGGGACCCTCCATGACGTGGTGCCTCCCAAGCGTGGCTTGCCCGTCCTGTGCTGAGAGGCCGTCGAGGCCACGCTGACAGGCGGCGGGAGGGAGGAGGCATGGGCTGTGCGGGCCATTTTTGAACATTGATAGCCCTATCGCGACTAAAGAGGCTCCATGAAAATGCCCGATGGGGAGGGGAGGCTGCCCAATAGAGCACCCATTATGATTAACCGTCCAACCAAATGCCCCATCGGACCCCGAAGCTTCAATGGCATGAGGGAGGGATGGGAGGGAGGGAGCACGCTATTGCAGGGGCTTCCAGTCATTGACGACGAGTCCCCTGGGGCCCTCCCGCCCTTCAGTAACTCTGTAACAGCCCCATCGGGCTGGGTCCCTGGAACACGCTCCAGTCAGTCCCGTCGGCTCTCCGTCTCCCTGATTCCCAAGCGCGCCGCCTTGGGACGTGGGGCACACGACCCTCTCAGTTCCCTCGGTCGCGCCTCAGCGGTCTCTTTGCTCCTCTGAGAAACTCCCTGACCTTAGCGTCGACCGAGTGACGTTGTTGGCCCCGCTGATGTACGTATGCCATGGATGGAACGTCTTTCGCACAACAGAGGGGCTTTTGGAGGCAATGCGACTCCTCCAAGGCAGACCGAATGCACGAGTGCATATGAGTGCATGTGGTGCATATGTGCGTGGCGGCTGTGTCGACACCACCATCCGGACAAAGGAACCTGCGGCGCCCGAAACATCTAATTCTGGATGCCAAAAAAAAAACCTTGAACTTGAAACCGGGGTTGTGACCTGCGATGCTCATGTTAGTCCTGTGGCATGCGCCAGTACGCCGTATTCGCCTCTGCCATGGTCGGTCTAGGCGCTCGGGCAAGGCGGCAATTCTGCATAACCTCTCAGACTTTTTTGCTTGGATACGAGAACCAGCCGCAAAAAGCACAGTCCTTGGCGCTTTGTTTCCATTTTCCCTCGCTTGGCCCCAGACGTCGTCTCGTATCGTCATCTCCCTTTTTGGCATCAACGAACACAGGTCTTACCCCCATTGACTCGTATTGACTTCGTACTCCCCGCCCATGTCAAGTCTTGTGGTTCAGGTCCCCGGTTCGCCAGAAGTGATTTGGACAACATTCCACTCAACATGCAGTCTTAGGTAAGAGCTAGAACGGTCCAGTCGCCGGAACGACATGCTGTTGCAAATGTCGCCGACCCGTTCGGTTACTGGAGGACGAATTCTGACTTGCGGCCCCCCCTGTCTGGAGATCAATGTCCTTCGTAATAAAGACTTCAAACCAGTTCGTATTACAAAGGGTATCGCAACGTCCTGGCCAATTGTGCAGGTGCTGTGTTGGCCACGTGGAAATTAAGGATCGCGAGAGAATAGTATCATGGCCGTTGCCACCTGACCGTTTTTTGAAGAAGAAAAGTCTGTGACTTTGACAAGCTTCCCTTCATCAAAAGGGTGATTGCATTTTCCTGTGCATAGCACTTGACCCATCCATCTGGGTATCTCCCATAAACACTCAAGTATTGATTTTTTCTTTTTGTCCAGGCACTTGGCATCCACGTTGTCGTTGATGAGTTGCTTTTTGTTGTTTGTGGGGTGAATTCCCCAGCGTTTGTCAATGTGGCCAAGGGGCCCAGGAGCTGTCCGGCATTTCGAGACGACCCATATTTAGATCGGAATCAAGCACTAGGATTTGACATTATCGATAAGAGATAAGATAACAGAAAATCCCACTTCATCGCTTTGCCCCCATCGCATCGTGATAATTTATGAGTCGTCTCGTCTGGGCATGTGAGTCCGCATCCAAGCAAGCCGCAACTCAGGAATGCTCCTTCGGCTCCTTAAAAGAATCATGACTTCTGAGGTCAAGCGAGTCCCTATCCCCCCAAAGGGTGTTGACTACCGGGGCAAGGTTGTTCTGGCCCCTATGGTACGCTCTGGGGAGTTGCCTTCGAGATTGATAGCACTCAAGTATGGTGCCGATCTTGTATGGGGTAAGCAGCATCGTATGACCTGTATGAATAAAATTCTGATTTTTTCTTCGAAACCCTCCAGGCCCCGAAACTGTTGACTACTCCATGATTGGCACGACTCGGCGCTTCAACGAGGACTCGAGAACTGTCGAATGGTTCCGCAATGCCCACCAGGGACATAAAACCCCGCCGGTCGATGCAAAGGAGAGCATAATCTACAGAATGCACCCTGAGCTCGAGAAGAACAAACTGATTTTCCAAATCGGCACGGCAGACCCGGAGCGAGCAGTCGAGGCCGCGAGACTGGTTGCTGCTGATGTTGCCGGCATCGACGTCAACGCCGGTTGTCCCAAACCCTTTAGTACCAGCGGAGGTATGGGCGCGGCACTTCTGAGGACTCCAGACAAATTGTGCTCCATTCTCGAAGCTCTGGTTAAGAATATCACCCCCGAGTTTGAGATCGGAATCAGTGTGAAGATTCGGCTATTGGAAACGGCCGCAGAGACCGAAGCCCTCGTGCGGCGACTTTGCGCAACAGGAATTACCGGACTTACTATTCACTGCCGTACTACTCCTATGCGACCCAGGGAGAGGGCAATCCGGGGACAGCTTCGCATGATCACCGACATTTGCCACGAGTATGGCGTGGCATGTTTGATGAATGGAGATGTCGAGAATCGTGACCAGGGCCTTAAGCTTGCCGAGGAATTCGGCGCCGACGGTGCCATGATCGCCACTGCAGCTGAGAAGAACCCCAGCTGTTTCAGAAGCAAGGCAGATGGTGGGCTGGCACCCTGGCATGACGTTGTAGACGACTATGTGAAGGCGGCTTTGGATGTTGACAACCGGTACGGCAACACAAAATTTCTCCTTGCCCAGATGGTCCCCGGGAAAGAGAAGCTGTACCAGCCGGTCAACCAATGCAAGAGCTACGCCAGCACTTGTGAGGCGCTGGGCCTGACCCAGTACCTTGAGCAGGCCCGGGAAGTGGACAAGAAGCGAGGTTTGGACCAGCCCCCCCAGGGAAAGGCAGCCAAGAAGGCAGCGGCCAAGAAGGCCAGGGCTAACGCAAGTGCTCTTGCAGCTGGAGGCCAGATGTCCAAGGCTCGAGATGATGTCTCGCAGAAACGAAAGAAGGCGCTGTCCGAGAGGACAACAAATACTCCAATAGACACGACAGACTCGCCACCGGTTGCGCTGGCGGGATGAGTAGATGTGGAACAAATAATAGATGCACAGGCAAGGCAAAAGGGTTACCCAGAAGGCACATCATCATCATCATGGTTGTCCAAATCGCATTTTGTGGAGTTCAAGGGAATGGAGCAAGGGCGGGCAAAGCATAGAGGCCAAGCACATTTTTTTTCGTCTTGAGAGCAGCATGCATCTCGTATATCACTAGCTTAGATGGCCGTATCACTAGCAATTTGCTGGACTCAACCCAAATCAAGAAAATATCAAAAGCTTTTCTCCTCACAAAGCTAAATCTAGACGATCAGAGCCACCGATCCGCTATGTGAGGTTATACTTGTTTGTGGTACAAATGAACATTGTTCAGGATTCTCTATGTGATGATACAACCTCGCTTCTTCGTCTCTTTATTTGCCCTTCTGAACCCAGCCCTCCACAGTCTCTCGTGCATCCGTCACCTTCTCATCGACGTAACGCACGCCCAGCTGGCTGTGAACCTTGGCAAAGCTGATGCTGCGCGAGAGGCTCTCACGCAGCCTGACGTGTGATTCGGCAACAACGGGGAACCTCTGCTCGTACTTCCAGGTGAGGTCGGAAATGTTGCGCATGGTGACGGGGATGACGGCCCAGCCGGCGCCGATACCGAAGGCCAGTGGAACGGAGGCGCGCAAAACGATGCCGCGATTGCGAGTGATGATGCTTCCAGCCATGGCGGCGACGAGGACGTAAATGGCGCCGGGCATGAGCTGCTCGCCGCTCTCTCGGGATGGGGCGAGGGAGGCAATGGTGCTGGTGAAAGACTGCTCGAGGTTGAAAGCCTTGTCCATGGTCTCGTTGACCTTGTTTTCGCCGGTAACAGCATAATCGTAAAGGCACAGGCGCGCCTTACCGATATAGACGGCCAGACGGTCAGTGGGAGTAGGTGCTCTGGGCTTTTGTTCCTCGACGGGCTCGACGGGCTGCTGCGCAGGAGGTGGTGGTTTCGCCGGTGCGGGATTTGAGGCGGGAAGATCGAGCTCGTCGTAGATGGGCTTGCGCTGCAAGACGTCGAGTGAGCAACAGCTCCCAAAGCCATAGTCGAGGAGGAGGACGACAAACCTTGAGGTCCTTGATGGGACCTTCGGCGAAGACAGTAGCCGGAGTCAACACCATGCCACCGAGGGCCAGTGATGCCAGCGGCGCGACGGAGCGCTGCAGCAACCAATTAGCATCATCGAGCTCCTAGACAGCTCAGGAAGGGGAGCTTACCCGCGAAAACAGCACTCTTGCGGCCATTGTGGACTCAATTGACGATACAAGGAGAGGGCGTCACGCGAGACGAGATCAACGGTGATGGACGCAATCACCGAAAAGAGCACACCACGAACAACGGCCGGAAAAACGGAGGCGGAGGATCCCGGAGTCTCCCACGTTGGGCCAAAGCTGTGCGATGGATTACAGTGCACCCCTCCAGTGTGCCAGCAGCGAGTTAGTGGCTCATCCCGCTGAATTTGGCGGGAGTGGGCCGGGGAGGGCGGCGATTTGCTGGAGCAGAGCAGGGATGCGCTATAGCCGCAAACCGCCGACAACGCAGTTGCAGAGGAGGAGCCATGGTATCCATACCTGGTTTTGGACATTCCCCATCTTCAACCGTTCTTTTTTCCCTTCTCTGTTTTAGATGCCATCCCAAAGCGCAATTGCAGCTATTCTTCCTTTCTCGTTGCCATGATTTGATGTTTGCGCTGTATCCTCCATGACCGCTGCATTGCTCGCTGCGCCCTGCCAACTTTTTCTACAAGCCAACAATGCTTAACCCGGCAGGCCGTCGTGCCTGGGTATGCACTCGATGTGTGCGACACGCGACCAAGCCTCTTCAGCGACGATGGCTGTCTACCAACCCCGCTACCTCTCAATCCGATCCCGGGAGTCCGCTTGTTGATCATGCATCCAGCATCAACCACGACGACCATGTTCTGCGCAGCCTTTTCGATACCCCGGCTGGAAGATCGTTCCCCAAGTTCAGCCTCAAAAAGAGCCAGGGCCTCTTCAAAAATCGATACCTGACTAGCCCTGAAGGCTTTCTTCGGTTTGCCCAGAAAAACCTGCAGCGAGCCACCAAAATTGTCCAGAGGGTTCTCAATGCTTCAACAGTGGAGGAATACCAGGCAATCGTGCGCGACCTCGACCGGCTAAGCGACCTTCTCTGCCGTGTCCTTGATCTCTCCGACTTCGTGCGCATGACGCACCCCGATACCCGGTTTCAAGATGCTGCCGCCGGTGCCTGGTCTATGGTTTATCAGTACATGAACCAGCTGAATACTATGACAGGTCTCAACGACCAGCTTGGCAAGGCATTGTCCATGCCAGAGGTTACGAAAGTGTGGTCGGAGGAGGAAAAGACGGTCGCTGAGCTTTTGAAGCTGGACTTCATGAAATCTGCCGTCAACCTTCCGAAAGCTGCACGAGATAGATTTGTTGATCTATCGTCGCGCATTAGCGATATTGGGTCGGCCTTTGTCCAAGGCATGCAGCCGGAAACGAAGGAAATTACTCTTCCAGCCCATCGTTTCTATGGCTTGTACCCCGGCCTTGCCGCGGCCTTGAAGGTTCGATCTAATATCAAACTTCCTATTCTTGGATCAGAAGCGGCTGCGGCTCTACAAAGTGTGTATGACGAAGACACGAGGAGAGAAGTTTATGTCGCCCAGCGTACTGCATCGCGGGAAACCATTATGTACCTGGAAGCGATGCTTAAGCTGAGGGGTGAATTAGCTGAGCTGTCTGGGTTTGAAAGCTACGGCCACATGGCATTGAAGGACCGCATGATGGCAAAGTCGCCCGCATCGGTTATGCAGTTCCTCCTTGCCTTGAGAAATCACAACGCTCCTACTATACAACGGGAACTACAGCAACTCATCGAGAAGAAGCGCGAGCGCCTCAACATTCCGGATGTACAGTTTCAAGCCTGGGACAGGGACTTCTACATGGAAAAGATCAGAGCGGATATGAGGTCAAAACAGAGAAGAGAGGACCAGCTTACTGCGTTCTTCTCTGTCGGCACGGTGATGCAGGGGCTATCGAGACTGTTTAACCGGCTTTACGGCATCCGTTTCGTTCCTCGAGAGACGCTCCCTGGCGAGACCTGGCATCCTGATGTCAAGCGGCTTGATGTCGTTTCGGATGATGGCGAGCAAGTCGCTGTTCTCTACTGCGATCTCTTTTACCGGCCCCAGAAGTCTCCGAACCCCGCTCATTTTACTGTTCGATGTTCGCGAGAGATCCTCCCCAACGAGATTGCCGAGGTAGCTGCCGACCAGAGCGACGATATGCCGAGTTTCGAGTCCGCCGAGCTGGCTGCAAACGATGGTATGGAGATATCGATGCGAAACGGGAAGCTTAAACAGTTGCCGACGATTGCTCTTGTTTGCGATTTCCCCAAAAGCGAAACAGCAAAAGAGCCGGCGTTTCTGTCCTTTTACTCGGTAGAGACCCTTTTCCATGAGATGGGCCATGCCATCCACTCCATTTTGGCCCGGACAAACTTCCAAAACGTCAGCGGCACTCGCTGTGCCACCGACTTTGCCGAGCTGCCATCCACACTCATGGAGCATTTCGCCGCCGATCCCACAGTGCTCTCTCTGTTCGCCCGCCACTGGAAATCCGATCGACCCCTCCCCTACGACATGGTGGCTGAGCGCATTCGCTTGTCGAGGCGGTTCGAGGGCATCGACACCGAACACCAAATCCTCCTTGCCATGGTTGACCAGGCATACCACGCGCCTAATGCCACGCAGTCGGGATTCGACTCAACGAACATCTTCCACGACATCCAGGCCCGTTTCGCCCACGGCCCCAAGGATCCTCCGGGGACTTGCTGGCAAGGTTTCTTCGGACATCTGCACAGCTACGGAAGCACATACTACAGTTATCTCTTCGATCGTGTCTTGGCTGAGCGAGTCTGGCGCGTGGTTTTCAAAGCCGGGGAGGGTGGTGCTGCCATTAATCGTGACAATGGAGAGCGACTCAAGGAGAATTTACTTAAATGGGGCGGCGGTCGGGACCCCTGGACTTGTCTATCGGATACTCTACAGGATGAAAGACTTGCGCCTGGCGACGAAAAGTCCATGGCACTGGTGGGGAGTTGGGGTATCAAGGATGACCTGCATTGTGCAGAGCAACAGTAAGAAACTTGAAAACGACTTATGTACATGTGAGACTAAAGGGGTATGAATAAAGACAATGAATTGAATAAACCACTGGATGGTGATGATGCGCAGCATTCATATCCGGTTTATATTGGCCACGCATGTAGATTCTTCCTAAGGGGCTATTCTCATGACATCAAGACATTATCCTTCAACGCTCAATCGCCAAAACGCCAATGCAGTAAACTCGAGACAACTCCAGCACTGAAAGTTGGGAAAAGGCGCAAGTAGGTCGAAATGTGAAATGGGCTTGAACCCTAGTAGGCATTGTCGTGTGGAGACTAGATTCTCTGAATCATGGGTATGAAAAGATGGTGTCACCTACAGGACACTAAGAGTAACTGTTGAGGATGGCGAGCAAGAAAATTCGAAATGCCAAAGTAGAATAGACGAAAAATATAGTTAAAAAAAACAGAAAAAATCGCCCATCGCTCAAATATTTCATAAGTCAACTTGGGATGTATTATTGTACATCAAAAAGCGTCCTCAAGAAGGTAATGTGTAGTTTGATGGAAGTTTGGATAGTGATTTGCGGTGAAGGCGTATCATGATCATGTAAGTGACAAAGTATATGTATGTGTAAGTATAGAGCCGATTAAAAGGCTTGTGGTAGTGATTGCGAGACCGGCTGGTTTTTGCGGGTGATTTGAGACAGGGACAGCGTCCTTGCTGACTTCTTTTGTTGATTCTCTTCTCCCAAATCCTCTCCAAATGCGCCAAAATTGTAGCCTTCCTCACGAGGTGTCTCAAAAGTCTCTGAGTAGACACTTTCGTCGCCATGGACGGTACCAATGCCTGAGTCTTCGGGATCGACAGGCCTGATTCGAGGATCAATCATCAAGGTCATTTCGCCTTCATCTTCATCATCGTGATCAAATGCCGATCTATCCCCAAAAGACTTTGCTGTCGGTGGGGGGTCATAGTGCGAGCCTGATCTCATGGCATTGGTTTTGGCGAGAATGCTGACTTGATAGCCAAGGCGTTTGACCTGAGCTTCCAGTGCTTCCCGAGCAGATCGTTCTGTGTGGACAAGAGCCAGAAGGGTGGCGTAGTGATCTGTAGTGAAGGGGCCTGAAACCTCTCTTGATAATGTGGGAAGACTGCTCACCCCACGAATCGTCGTTATCGACGTCGGACGGTCTGAAGGGCGCGGAATAGGAAGAGAGTATGAGAGAGGTTCATCGAGCGAATCGTCCAATGACAGGACGGAAATGTCTCGCCTATGAGCCTTGGAAGGATGAGAATGCTCTGCTTGACCCATTGATAGTCTTGATGGAGATTTGCTATCATAGCCTGGATTCGTTCCTTCGACGGGCACTGGAGGCGCGCGTCTATCCGGAGGATCCAGTGGGGGGCGAAGGCCTGGGACCGCATTACAAACCTGGTTGAGTGCATGCTCCAATCGTCGCACTCTGGATTCGAGGCTGGAGACACGAGACTCCAGGCTTGCCGCATGCGTAATCTTCATTTGTCCTATTTCGCGGGCATTGGCGAAGCTGTCGAGTTGAAAAGATGGGGGAGGAGACTGAGGCGGGGCATGATCCATATTTTGCGCCGTTTCAGCGTTTTCCATTAGACCACCATCATCCATATCCGGGGCATTGGAGGACACCGGGGAGGTGAAGGCGGGATCGTAGCTTTCCCTCCAATAGCGAATCTCGTCGCTTCGCCTCCGGCTCTTGGTTTGATCCTCCTCAACCTCAGGCAATCCCGACAAGCTTCGAGACCGCCGCCGGTAGCCCATGTAATCGCTTGTGATTGCACGTCCAATTTCTGCAGGGTCGCCGTCGTGTTGAGCTGCTCTGCTGTCTCGTCCTTGGCTGCTTGCGGGACGAGGCGAAAGACCAGTAATATCATCCTGCTCCAACGCGAGCGAGGCGGTTTGCCTTCTGCCAAAGTCAGCGCTAAGTGAATTTCTCGCGCTTTCAATAGCTCGAACATCTTCAGGGCGGATGGAATGAGATCGCAATGCTCGGTCAAATTCAGTGATAGGAAGAGACGCAGAGCGTTTCGATTCAGCGCCAGGGAAGGGGCGGCTGCGCGCTCTAACATCTGGCTTATTCGTTGCTCTGGAGTCGGTTTCAGATGGATGGGAGGCCTTGCTATCGGCACTGCGATAATCAGCGGGTCTATTCATCGAGGACGGGCCGGTATCTGAGTCTGTATTGTTGGGGCTGTCGTATGGTTGTTGTTTTCTCCTCCGGCCTAGGAGCTTGCCAATGGCACCGCGAAGCTTGGATTGTTTTCGATGAGGGCGGTTATCTTTCATCTGGTTGGAGTCTGGGGTGACTATTGAGCGTCTGTTCGCGTTGGACGAATTCGTCCTGGGAATAGTTGAGGACCTCATTTCAGCTATTGGTGAAATGACGCGCTGTGTAGTACGTAAATTGTCATTAGGATGGGCCGACATGTCATTGAGTGGACTTGGGGCGGGCGGCAGCGCCATCAGCTGCTGGTCTTTGCCCGACAGAAGCGATTCAGTACGCGAATCCTTGAATTCGATGCGGACAGGCGTGGTAATGTTAGGCCCGGGGCTTCGCAGAGGGAACTCTTCGTCTAAAGGGCTAGGGACAGGGACCGGACCAGAAATCCGACCACGAATATGATGGGGGCCGGTTCGAGGCCGAGCATCACCACCCGCGCTGGAAGCTGGTTTCCACGACTTCTTCATCGAAGTATTTGAGCGGATTTTTGGGCTGGACCAGTCGGCGATTGAAGAGGGCGCCGGGAAGTGAAGTGAAGAAAGGAGAACCGGAGAGGTGAATGAGATGGAGGACGGATGGAGGACGATACGAGGCCAAGATGCATATCGATGGAGGGTAAATCAATGAAGAGGCGCTCTATATGTGTGATCGTCTACACGGGGCAACCAGGCCTTTCATGGTGCATACGATGAAGAAAATGGTAAATCGACGAAGTTCGCGAGCGTCGTCGAAGGAGAAACGGGAAAACCTGAGAACAAAAAAAAAACGAGTGTGAGAGGTGAGAGTGATCGAGTAGGCTTATGGCATGGCGATAGGTGCGCCCTTGCCATGCATCAAGCAGAAAAGGGCTAAGTGAAAAGAAGGCAAGACAGCAAGAGGAGGAGAGGAGGCTTGAAACAAGAATGGGATTCGAGCGCGCGAAGGGGTGGTGTTGGCAGTGGTGGGTGACGGGGACCTATTAATGTCCGGTAAGCAGGGTGTACATGATGCCGACGGCTCACGAAGGTGTGCTTGTAGGACCAGGCTCTGGGGAGGGCAGCTCCAATGCCACGTCGGATGACCAGGGACGGCGAAAGGGGGCATGGACAAGGCAGACGACCAGGGATGGGGAGCCACCAGAGGTTGGTCGGGTTGCTTTGCAGCAGACGCAGCAGAGTCGCAGCAGCGGTGAACCAGGTATCAACCGTTAAGAGCCAGTTCCAGTTCACGTCCCAGACAACCGTGGGGCGAAGTGTGGAGATTGGTCAGGGCGTCAGGTGTCTGGCGTTGAGGCTGGCCGCCGCGGCGTTGATCCCATATTTGCAGCGCGGAGCTAGAGACGGTTTGCCATGTGTTGAGGCTCGCTTGGGCCTGGTTAACCCAGGACGGGATGACAATCTTGGCCGGGAGGCACGCAGGGGGTTTGAACCCGTCGCGTTTGGGCTGTCTCAGTGGATCGATGGCGTGTCATCTCACTGACCGAAGAGGTAAAGCAGTGGACAGCTGGGGGCGGCTGATTCTAGTGCCCTGGCCGTATCCGTCGCCCAGGGTCTGTGTGAGATCAGGGAGCTTGGAGCTTCGTCTCCAGTGCGAGATGGCAGACGACAGACAGGGTGCAAGGGGCGCTCTGGCTACGGAGGTGAGTCGACACTTGACAGACCATGGCTTGGATGCAAAGCCACGGGCGACGGGTCCCCCAAGGCCTGGGTGACGAGGAGACCAGTTGGCTCTTAGATATCTCGTAGTTTGCATAATCGCATAGCCCAATCGTGGCTCGACCCCAACTAGGAATAATTAACATGTTTACTCCGGACCGGCTTCCCCATGGCTGTGCCATTCCTCTGCTCGACTGCGGCCCCGCTGCTCGCTAGTGTGGTGTAGCCCAGGTCATAATTAGGCCCGGAGGCTAGATGGCGCGAGGCTTTGGACAAGAGATGGGTTTGCGGTGCAGAACCAGGGTTTTGGCCACCCCTGCGTGCTACTCTTCTAGCTTGCCCTCTTGTCTTTGAACACCAAAAAAAAAAATCAGTAGCCTTTTGCTCTCCGGCCTCGCATCAAGATGGAGGTGGCTGCAACTTGAAAAGTCTAAAGTCTTGTTTGCGGTGAGCACAGCAGAGCGCACGACTACAGCGCCACAATGCCGTTCCTGCTTCACATGTCTTATTGCGCTTTTTGGAGGAGAGTGGCGCCACGTGAGAGACGCGAGTCCCTCGCTTGCGCATGTCTGGATGATCAATAATTCATGACGCCGGGCGGCTTTGGGTCTTGCTTTTAGAGGTAAGACGTATCTGTACCTGCCTGCTAATGGATGGTGTACCTGCGGACATGTGCAAGGAAAAGGGGAAGGCGTCGATGAAGAAGCCCGCAACGCCTGCCTTAGCTCCCCCAACCTTCCTAGCTCCCACCTCCATCACACCTCGAGTGTGCTCCTCACATGTCCCTACCTCCCTACCTTGGGTAAGCCCATCGCGGGTTGCTGTTCCTTCCTCAGGTCAACCAAGCGACTACCCACCGGAGCCATGAGCCCGTGTCTCGCGACGGGACTCGGCCGACAAAACTCCACCCCACCTAATGTCCTCATCGTCACCACCATATCCCGCTTGATACCTAAAAAAAGCAACTCTTTCACCCAACCGATCGCTTCAATCGACTACACGACAATGTGCTGCAACCACATGCGACACATCTTTGCAAGTCTAGGCTCACCAGGCCCCGGTCATTGTTGTCGCCAGCCCCCTTTAAAAAAACCCGACTGGATGTCGTTGACTGACTTGCATCAAATCAGTGGCGCCGTAAAAAGCAATCATCATGTTCAACGTCCGGAGTCCCTGCTTCCTCCCCGTGTTCCCGCAGCTTACTGGACGCCCGAAACTGCAGGGTATTGCAGGGCATTGGAGCATGCTTCCTTCAATGTCCCAACCAAATACTGACTTGGCAAGATTTTTTTTCTCTCAAAGTTGATCATTCTGACCTCTCATCCTTGCTGGCAGGTTTCATGCAACACCATCCGCCAGGCAAAAAGTAGTTACCGTGCAACAGATCAAGGCCCAGCTCTCTATATCTAGCGCGCCAATTGGTCTTTGTATCTAGGTTTAGACTCGCAAAGCGAACCAATATTAGAACACCATCTTCCAATATACAAGCCGGTCTTGATGTCAACGACCGCGAGTGGGATTTCCCCAGCCACTTCAATATGTAATCCCCACAATATTCATGTACTGGCGCGGCACTCGTCAGCTTGAGCTCGCTTCTGCGCGGTTTGTTCCCTGCCGCATCGCAAAGATCTTCTAGCCCGCAGCGTCTTCCCCGTTCAATATAAGTGGCTGTCTTAAGCGCTAACTATGCTGTGCATTGTTGATGGGACAGACCGCAGCGACTCGTCAATGGCATGCCACGTACCTCTCACGAGACCAGGGGTCCTGGAATACGATGCACCCGCGTCTTTCCAAACTGCATAATGACAACACCACGAGCGAAATTCTGAACAGACGACAATTCGCCTCCGAAGTTCGGTGAGTCGACCGTCCGTCGCCTTTGCTCCCGCTGTACATCCGGAAGTCCCTGTAACTTCTAAACCCCTGCCCGGGCCGGCCAGGGCCCTGGCTTCATCTACTTAGTCTCATCCGCGCATTAGATACTGCACAACTCCGGCCTATTCGTAGTACCCTCTGACGGATATTCCAATCCTCTGACTTTGCCGGTTTGGGTGTGAGGCAACAATATGTCTCAACATTCCGCAGCTCAATCATGCACGACAGTGTCTCAAGTGGAAAGTGCCAGCCGTGTCGCAATGCTGTCGCTCGTGTGTCTCGCACCAACGCAATTGCAGTACGGGGTACGAATATCGCTTCGAGGAATAGCTTGTAGCCGGCCTTACAAGGTCGAGTTCTTTCAGGCCCTTTTTCACTTTCTCCTGGGTTCGAAACCGTTGGAAAACGGCGTACGAACCGGAACAGGGATGGCAAGCGCCCCCCGCGACGGCTGGTCCCACAAGATGACCTGAAACAAATGCAGGGATCACGAGCACGACTGCTTGGGCAGCTAATAAACGCACACGGCTTCCCATCATGGTGGGCGGCACAGCGAAAAACAGAAACGATGGCGCCTCCTCAAGGTTACCAAGAAATCGGTCGACAGTTTCCCAATGAGGAAGTTAAGTATCCTCAAAAGGCATCAATCTTCAGGTACAGAGTATTAGGTTTGAGAGGTCAAGATGGTGGTTTGAGCACGTGGTTCAAATCGGGATCCGAAGGCAGCGAAACTCAATGTCAAGCCAAGACTTCGGATCATAAGCCCCAGAGATATGCCTCAGATGCAATTTACGCTAATTTTACCTCGCTTGTGTCAGCATAAAGATGGAAAATGCCATGGACATTCCACATAGGCTCAATGAAGCCTCTTATGCTTCCTGGGTCGCTGCCGCAAGGTCCGGATAGCGCAGGTCAGCATTGTCCTCGAGGAACTGCATCCACTTCTTCAAGAAGCTACTCCCTCTGTGGCACAGTTCCGTTAGCAAGACCCTCTTCCCGGAGCGAGCGGATGGAACCATGGCGGCGGAATATGGTTGAACCAGGACAGCAGCAGCAAGGTAGAACACGGGCAAAGGGGCAATAGGGCGTTCTCACCTTTGAACAGTTTCCGAATCTCCGATGATGGTCAAGGAACGCTTTGGACGTGTCATTGCCACTATAGCATCCTCGCATTAGTACCGAGCTCACGTTCACCCTTGAATGTTTCTCCTTTCGAGAACAAACAAAAAAAAACCGGGGCCGCGAAGGGATCCAGGGTCTGCTCACCATTAAGTCGTCGCTTCTCGCCTAGAAACCCAACTTCGCCCTCAGGATTGCTCCGCACAAGGCTCACAATTACTGCCTCTTTTTCGCGGCCCTGGAATCCATCGACACTTCCCAGCTCAATGCCGGGAAATTGCTCCTTGAGGGGCGCCAATATGGCAAGCTGAATGCTGATATATTAGAATGACATGTGCAATTAACATGGGTTCCCCGGCGTCGCAGCATACCTGAGCGTTGTACGGCGTCACAACGGCAATGTCCTCTGGTCGCACCCCGGCTGTGACCAGCTGCTTCACGTGCTGGCGCACCAGTGCCGCCTCCATCTCGTTGCTTTTGCTTTCGCCGTGCAAACTTGCCCTCCCCTTCTTGGGGTTCTCCTTGTCGTCTTCTTCGTTTCTTTCTGGAAAATCCCCACCTTGAGTATCAATAAAGACGAGCGGCTCATTGGTATCTTCTGTATCCTGGACCTTGTAATCCAAGTCCCTGAGGAGGCGCTGTTTCACGGCGTCGGCAGCAATCAGCTTGGACTCGTATAGTTCGTCAGAGGGAAACCGCATGATGTTTTCATGCATGCGGTACTGCGTAGTCAGCATCCGTTTGATTGAAGGTCCATGCAGGGCCAGAAGGCGATCAAATAGTGTGGTTTCTAGTGTCACCCCCTTGATAGGCTTGACGCCGTCCTTGACTTCCAGCTTGACCTTGGAGTTTGTAGACTTGATTGTTGGGGGGAGCTGCAGGTGATCGCCGGCGCAGACGACCTTTTTGGCCGAGAGCAAAGGCACCCAGCACTGAGCCTCGAGAGCCTGGCTGGCCTCGTCGATGATGACGACGTCGAACTCCTCGTTGCGCAGCTGGTAGCCTCCGGCGCCGTGGAGAGTGGCCAGGACTACTTTGCTACCGCCAACCAGGTTGCTGACGCACCGGCGCTCGCGCTCGCGGAACTCCTTTCGCAGCTCCTTCAGGTCGGCGTAGATGGCCTTGCGTTCCTTGCCGCTCTTGGTCTTCTTGATGGAGGCTTGCTTGGCGTCCATCTCGGCCCGCACGTCTTTCACAATGGCTCCGGCTTCGGATGTCTGCGTGAGAACATCGAGGGAGTGGCTCAGCACCGAAGGCAGCAGGCGCGCGGGATGGCCGAGGCGAAGAATGGGGATCTTGTGCGGGGAGAGTCTCTCGACGATGTTGTCGACCGAGATATTGGACGGGCCGCAGACGAGCACGCGCTGCTCGCGCTTTATCATCTGCAGGATTAGCTCAATGAGCGTGTGTGTTTTCCCCGTCTAGCAACTTGTAAGCAACAGAGGCAGGCCTTTGGACGTGTCCATCGAAGGGGGGGTATTCAACTCACGCCCGGGGGACCGTGGATCAAAGCCACTTCGGGGGATGCTAGGGCGAAGCGGATGGCATCCTTCTGCGAGTCGTTGAGCGCAGGATCAACCCACTCGAGATTTCCCACGTCTTCGTGCTTGGTCAAGTCTCCCGAGATGGGCGACGGGCTTGACAAGCCGAACAAAACCCTGATGAAGATGGAGTGCTCTGCCTCGGTCATCTTTTGCAGCTTTTCCATGGTCCAGTTCATGCTGCCCGTCGGAAACAACAAAAGCCGTCAGCTCACAAAGAAACAACAACTGGGCAAGATGCATGCTCCCCGTCATACCGTTTATAGGTAACCTCGTCCGCCAGCTTGACGGCCCAGACCCTCGCGGAAAACGAAGCGTCCTCCCTGCCCTCGTCCAGGGCCACGTTGAGGTGGCCCTTCTGGACGCGGGTGACGACGCCCCGCGCGCCCTTGCGCTCCAGGTCCTTGATCTCGCGCTTCTTGGCGCTCCCCGCGGGCTGCTCGGCGACGAGCACGATGTCGCCGGTCCGGAGGCCGTGCTCCGGGAGCTCGTCGGCGGCGCCCCGCGAGGCCGTCGCCGGGTCCGGCCCCAGCTCGACCACCGTCCGGCCCCCGAGCCCCGTGCGCTGCCCGGCCACGACCAGGTTCGTCAGCGCCAGGCCCGCCCGCTGCAGGGCCGTCGGGCTGTGGCTCGACACCAGGCTGCTCGTCTCGGCCACCTCGCTCTGCAGCTCGTGGTCCAGCAGCGCGAGCTGCGTGCCAGCAAAGGCGGAGACGTCCACGGGGTCTTTGGCGGGCATGGTGCCGGGCTGGAGAGAGAAGGTGTACAAGGATTTCCCTACCCCCTTGAAAAAGAAAATGAATGAATGAAATACTGTGAGTTACGAATTGACGTCACAGTGTGCAAAGGTAAAAGTGCGACTTTGGTGGGATGTGCAAATGCGAAGTTGTAAGGTAAGGATGGATCTATCTACCCCACTCATCATTGCAATGTCCCAATAGGCATCACTACAAGTGCCAACGCCATGAGCCATTGTTTTCCAGCCATACGTCATTTTAAACAAAGTATTGGCACAGGAACTGTAAATTACGTTGCATGTATTTGAGATGCTGTAGAAATTTTCGCCCGCCAAAAAATATATCACACCAAAGTGCCCTGGTATCAAATGCTACAACCTAAACAGTGCCCAGTTACTCTCCTCTTGGAGATGATCAAAATACAGCCCGAAATGTGAAAGAAAACCGACCTCATTATTCCGAATCAAATTTCCCATGCCATTACAACCATACGAAGGCACATACAAATGCATTTCAGCATAATATTAACAGTCTACACCTCGACCGTGGACGGGTGTATCGCAATCACAACGACCAGCGATGCGATCATGATAGCAAAGGCGACAGCAGCAACAATAGTTATCGTTCCACGACTCGCGGGGAACTTGCCCTGCATGACCCAATGCTGAGCCAAGAAGTAGCGCTTATACCCGAGGAAGAGAATCAGGATACTGATACCAAGAAACGTGGAACCTAGGGGCTTGCCCATCTGTCGCAAGGTACTCAGATGCTTATTGTGCTCCTGCCCCTGCTCCAGGGAAGTATTAAGGCGGAAGAGTTGTGTAACGGCAATGCCAATAGAGGCAAAAGCGAGGGAGGTTCGGAGCCAAGCGAGAAAGGTTCGTTCTGTGGTCGAGTATCATATTAGCAAGTGACATGCAGCGAAGAGCGAGACAACGTACCGATGGCAAGGTGATCTCGTGCCACACTGCCTTTGTTCTCCAACTCAACCGACTGGAACTTTTCCAATTGCGTCTTCCACCAAGAGGGATGTTTGTCATTGGAGTCAACCTGCCGGGAATAGTCCATATCGGGAATCGTCTGGGGCAGGCGGCTGTCACCCTGGCGTGAGGGAGGCTTGGAGTGGTTGGAATTGCGGGAAGTAGTCTTCCGGGGGCGAGGTCCGGTGCCGTGGGTGCTGGTGGTTTGTATGGCTTGGTAGTTTATATCAGAGCCACGAGAGATGATGCCCGTGAGCTCATCGGCGCCATGATCCTCGGGTATCGGGGCCGGATTGGCGGACGGAAGCCGGAGTATGGGGCTCCCAGGAGCCTGGGGAGATCGTTCGGTGCCCATGACTTCGGCGCGTTCGCGAGCGTTCTGGGGGGCAGCGAGGAAGACGGTCAGCAGTTTTCCCGGGTGTCTGGCAAGCAAGAGAGAATGTGAACAGGCGAGAAGGGGGGTTCCGAGAGAATCAAAAGCTGGAGATGGAGAGCAACAAAGCAAAGTTTAACATGGCCGGGGCGCGGAAGGGGAGGTCGGCAGGTGCACGAGCTAAGCAAGCTAGAAAAGGCCCCCCCTCCCCCAGGTCCACGTTGGACCTAGTATGCCATGCCGAGAGCTGGCAGCCAAGAAAAAAAAAAGGGAAGCCACCTCGGGAAGCGAAGGCGCTGGGTCTTCCGAGACAGCATCTTGGGAGGCACGGCAGGAGAGATAGTGGGAGCGGGCCACAGTGCGCCACTGCTGATGGGAGCAGGGCCAAAAAACTCACCTCGAGAATGCCGCTGATACGTTCGCTGGCTGCAGATGGACGGTGAAAGCTGGCCCAGGAAGATGACCGGCCGAGAGATGCGCCGGTTGAGGAACGCGTCCTGGAGGGGACAAGAGGCTCCGGGGCCCTGGGTGGCAACGATGGAACAGCGCCATCAGCTGTGGCATTATCGTCGTGGGCCATTGCGACTGCAAGGTGCCTGCGTTGTGATTGTCGCCTTGCAGCCAGCAGATAGGGAGGGGAGGGGAGGGGGGCCTGCGAATCGGGTGACCGTCGATGGGCTTGAGTCTGCAGCTGAGTCTGCGTTCTACGGCTGAGCTGAGTCTGCTTCTGCGCCCGTGTTGCAAATATTGGGCCGCGGCCAATGTCGAAGTCCAAGCCGGGATGGCGTCTTGTTCGTCGTTGGTGGAGTGAAGGGAACGAACGAACCGACGTCAATCGCACTGAGAATACTGCTGCAGGCGGGCCAGCCGCCGTCCAATCAAGGCCGCTCGGCCGCTAAACCGTGTCCACTGTAGTCCGTGTTTTTAGCCTTCCCAGGTACACTGCGGGGGGATTGATGGGGAGAGAGCCCGGGATGCTCACCTCGCGGGCGGCGACTGGGCCATGGCTCCAAACACATGCCGCTGCCAAGTCTCCGATATCTGGGGATGCACGACATGGACTGCGAAAGGTGCCATCGGGAGAGGGGGGGAGAGGGATCCATGTGCTGATATGCAATGTGCGCGCAGTGTGGTGGGATGGCACCAGAGAGCCTGGCGAGCACGTCACCGCCCGTCAAGATCGCGGATTGGCTCCGGTGCATGGCGGCTCTGATGCCGTATCTCAAGTCGCATCAAACTAGCTTCAAAGCGTCATCGTCTCCATATGCTCGTACAGCAGCTTCGTCAAAACTTCGTTTTTCTTCCTCTGCATTTTTTTCTTTCAAAATTGCTTCACAGAGGCCAATGCGCCTACCGACGAGAGTTGAGGCCGAGTTCCGCCCATTCATCATCTGACGTACACGGCAGACCACACAAGTCGGTCCAATCGTGCCATGTGCCCACACAACGCTCCCCTCGTGACGTGAAAGTTGCTAGGCACATAAGCCGAGTGTATGCTTGATGGCCCGAACTGGAAAGCCAAGCAATGGCATGCGTTTTGTGAGACTGTTTCCGATAGCCGTCTATCCTCTTTAATGGCATTCCTGGCTTTCATCGATAGCCGTCCCTTTGTCCAACTCGCTGTGAGACAGACCACCGTGCTGCTTCTTAACAATTCTACTCTTGGTCGTTTTGGGCTAGGATTCGCGCCTTGTGTTCGAGCTCTCCCTGCGGCTTACAACTCCACCCCGGCCATCAATCGCACCCCTCTGTTACTGCCTGTCTCTCCACTTGTCCAGCTGGAATGTCGTTGAAGAATGAGGCCGGACAATCCACAGTCTCAGTCTCCGTGAAATTGTCCGTCAAACTCCATCCAATCCTTCGGCTCCCTGCCCGTTTCCAGCACCGCCATCCCATCGGCCGGGCAGTAAAATAAAGCCCGTGAGAAACTAACGGAGTTAAATGGGCGCCTCCGCTCTTACATGCTGGCTACCCAGCGCATCCCCTGCGTGTGGTCCACTGATTCCCCTTTTAGGAATATGGTCTCCAGCCACATCTGAGGCTCGAATCCTACTTGCGCCACAAGGATGCCGGATTTTGAACCTTAGATCCGCATATACTCCATAGTCTATCATGAGAAGTCGTCAGTAACAAGTGGGCATCTGGAAGTAGATAAATAAACGGTTTCCTCGAAGTCAAAATGAGACCATCACTCTTGTCACACACAGCATTCCGAAAAGCATCATCAACCAACAAGCCATCAGCTTCATCCCAGTTTACACCCCAGCACAACAACAACAACAACAACAACCATCATCATGACTTACACCATTGTTGGCAAGGAAGTTGGAGAGATTGGCTTCGGCCTTATGGGTAAGCATTGGCCCATCCTAATACTATCTTCACAACAAAACATCCCTTTTTTATATGCTTGCGAGAATCATAAAGAGCAAAATGTCAACGCCAAGAGATTGGATAAAGATATATGGGCCTCTCAATTCCGCAACTCACAAGTCCACTCAAGATTATATAGAACTTGTCAGCTCACAAACCAAACAGGTCTCACTGCCAAGCCCATCCCTGATGAGCAGGCCTTTGCTGCCATCCGCGCAGCTCTCGACTCCGGCAGCAACTACTTCAACGGCGGCGAGTTCTACGGCCCTCCCGACGCCAACTCGCCAGCCCTGCTGCGCCGGTACTTTGAAAAGTACCCCGAGGACGCATCCCGCATCGTTCTCAACATCAAGGGTGCTCTGGGGAGCGACTTCCAGCCGCGCGGGACCAAGGAGGGCATCAGCGAGAGCATCGAAAACTGCCTCCGCACCATCGGCCCCGTCGGCCACATCGACCAGTTCGAGCCCGCCCGCAAGGATCCCAAGACCGACTTCGACGAGACGCTGGCCGCCATTGACGACTACGTCAAGGCTGGAAAGATCAACGGCATCTCCTGCAGCGAGATCAGCGCCGAGACGCTCCGAAGTGCCGCCAAGAAGCACAAGGTCACCTCTATCGAGGTCGAGATGTCCCTCTTCTACAACGATCCCCTGACCAACGGCTTGGCCGCGGCGTGCGCCGAATTGGATATTCCTATCCTCGCATATTGTAAGTCCATGTACCAAGATGGAAAAGAAATGGGAAAAAAACAGCCGCCGAGATACTAACCAATGCGTCTTCTTTTCTTTAGCACCCCTTGGCAGAGGTCTCCTAGGCGGCAAGATCAAGTCTGCTGCTGATATTCCCGCCGGAGACATCAAGCTGCACCATCCGCGATTCCAGGGAGATAACCTCACCAAGAACCTCGAGCTTGTCGCCAAGGTTGAGGAGATTGCCACACGAAAAGGCTGCACTGTTGGCCAGGTTGCCATCAACTGGCTGCTGGCTCTGTCCAAGCGCCCTGGCATGCCCAAGATCATTCCCATCCCCGGTTCCAGCAACCCGGACCGTGTTCGAGAAAATTCCACCATCATCCATCTCGATGAAACCGACATGGCGGAAATCGATGAGATTCTAGCTTGCTTCACGGTTGCGGGAACTCGATATCCCGAGTCTCACATGAAGTTTGTTAACGCATAATTTAAGGCTCACTTTCATACGAATAAGGGTGCCTCAAAGTTGGCGTGTATCAAATATACTTTTAGATCTTAGCAAAATCATAACTTTTATTTAATCAACTTTTTTCCCCTCATTCTATCATATCCGATATAGTTGCATCATTTATATAACAGCCGTCTCATATAAAGCCACCATCCTTAAGCGTTCTCCAGACGAAGACCATATGGATCGGCATGGTATCATAGCCAGACTATTCGAAACGCCATCATCAAAGCCCCACACGGCTTCAACTTGAGTAATATCTGCGTAAATAAGATAGGGCGTTTGAGTAGTCATGTTCACTCCCCTCAAATGGAGACGAAGGGACTCATGGTAGGTTTTGCCCATATCAGCAATCAGAGACTTGAATGCTGGCTTTGGAGATTGGCTCAAACTGCACGACACTGTGGAGTAGACAACACTTGAAGTCGAAGTTTTCACAATTGAGTGCCAGGCCTTGAAGTCTGGAGTCCCAACTTCAGGATCCGCTGTCAACTCAAGACTGCTCTCATCCATTTTGGAGAGGCCGTTATGAGCATGCCACTCAACGGCTGACTGCCGGGGAAGCTCCTCGACTTCGACCGCGAACATGGGAGGAATACATGTGTTGGGTTCGTTTTGCTGACGGAGCGTGAGAGTTGACCAGTCTGGGACGGAACGTTTTGCTCCTTGCGCATCAGTCCCCGCTAGTGATTGATAGGCAGGGTTGTACTTTAGATCCCAAGGGTCAGGTCCGTCCAAGTTATCCTCATCGTCGGCTGGCGCATGGGCCTGCTTCCATACAAGCCCTGCAACCTTGGCATTGCGTTGCATATCGGCCGACGAATCACATCGAGCAAAGTAGGCAACTGAGCTGGTCCAGTATTGAACCCCGAGTTCTTGTGCAATTCTCCACAGATGCTGCAGAGATAGCGCCACCTGTAACTCATACGGGGTATCAGACGGGCCCGGGAGCTGCATGGTGGCGGGAATCAGAGGAATCTGACCAGCGATGGAGATAGTCCGTAGGCCGGTTTCCTGCTGCCGCACAACGACAGGCACGTCAATAGCCTGGCTGTACGGACCAATGTTTGCGGGCGCCCAGTACGATCGTGACTGTACGTGCAATCCATTTCGGTCTACCGCCATCTGAGGCAGCGGCGCCGTGGTGTACACCGCAATGTTGGTGCCGGGCGGCAACAGGTCACCGCAAGAGATGGTCACACGGGACGGAGGGTTTGGCTTGACAAATAATTTGCCGTATTCACCATTCACCTTGGGGAAGTCGGACATACGACGAAGTACGATGACGGTGCTGGTGATATCAGACGGGTCCAGGGATGCCGCAGAGGCCAAAGCGCGAATCTTGCCAACCACTTGAATCGTCTCATCCTGGATGGATCTCTCACTCGAGCCTGGGTCCGCGAGAACAGACCAACGAAGCAAATCGACACCGGCACTTGCAGGCACTGAATCCCCGCTGGACAATACCGACCGATGAGGAGGCCAAGAAGCTGGCAGCGAGTCCTGGTCCAGGGACGCTGACGGGAGGCCGTCCAGGATGGCTTTGAACTTTGGATCGAGCAAGTCGGGGGTCCGCACGGCCTGCTCGCCTGCAGCACCATGCGGCTTGTTCTCGAGCCGTGCGCCGCTCAAAAGCAACCACGAAGATCCTCCACCCTCTCGAACGATTCGACGTCCGTTCTCAGGTACGCCGATCCTCCGACTAAACAGCTGCGCAGGGCCATCAACGACAATGGTCTCAAACTCGCCACCCTCCCCAAGAGCGGCCGCACCCTCAGCCGAGCCGAACTTGCGGAGTGCACTCTTGACTCGGCGGGCCCCATCGTCACTCGACACACGCTCCCACAGGTGGCTCTCGTCGAGGCCCGCGCTGGCAACTTTGATGATCCGTGCCTCCAGCCCGGCGCTGGCCATGTCAATCAAGAGCTGGGTCTCGGTGGCGACAGCACCGCCGGTGGCGTATGGGGGTGGGAGGATCGGATACTGCCAAAGGTAGGCTAAAGGTTGAAGGCCAAGGCGTAAGGCGATTGACTCGACGCGAGTCCGCTGGTAGGTTGAGAGGATGGCGCCGGCGCAGAGAGCATTGGCCTCGGGATGGCGACTCATGATGGCCCGGAGCAAGGGCATCATGGACTCAGTCTCTTCGCTGCCCTGGGCACCCGCCGCGTTGTAGTCCCGCTCATGGTGGACAGCGCTGCCGCGGATGGGCATGCGGTAGAGTGGCAGGCCGGTGGCGCTGGCATAGAGGGGCAGGATCTCGTGTCCGACGGTCTGGTACATGAAACTATTCAAATCTTTCGGTGAAGGTTCCTCGTCCGCCTGCCCCTGGTCTTGACCCTGGCTCTGACCGGCGCCGTGGTCCTCTTCGGCTACACCAGCCTCCCAGGCGGCCGGGTCGATGATCTGGAGCCCTGAGGGAAGAGACAACGAAGAGCCAGGGTCAGTGACAGGTGGCTGAGATGGGAGAGAATCCCTGGTATCGGGAATTGCAATCCCACCAGTCTCAGTAGTGTCGGTTCCAGGGAACAGGTTAGCCAATGCCACCACGCGGTGGCCATGTTGAATGCAGTGGAGCAGGCTGTAGAAGCTGTCCTTTCCGCCTGAGATTAACGCAATCACATTGAGGCGTTCGGACGACATGGTTCCCGGGATGCTGTCAAGCACAGCGGGCTGAGTGGTTGGTTGGTTGGCTGGCTGGCTGGCTTGACGAGTCAAACACCACCTCGCCGGGTGAGGGGAAACTCTGAGATGGGATGGGAATGAGCAAGGGCGTTTAGGCAGTGGTAATTTGGCGATCCGTCAGGCGTCTGGGCTGCCACATGCTCAGCACCGACCGCGATTGGTATATGGTCTCTTTGTCGATGTCGAGTGGAGGTTTTTAGGTTGGGCCCGGATAGTCTGTGGGGCCATTCGTCAACCGCCACCAGAAACCCAGGCACGCTAGCAAGCTAGCCAACATTAGCCTCGTCGATAGCTGGAAGCCCAAGCCTCTGGTCCATTTCGCAGCTAGCAGAACGCCTTGGCCAAGGGTTTTTCTCGTCAAGCGCAACGGGGGCTCGAACCCGATGGGTTTCGGGCCTTTGACCAGGATTCCAGGCGCTGTCAAACTCGCTGTCCGCGCCGAGCCAGGCCCTTGACGCAATCTCCCGCTGCCGGCGGAGTTTGTCTCAGTGTTCCAGTTTCATAGCGGGGATAACTTCCGGACGACGATCATCCCGGGAGCTAACTTTGGTCATAATTTATCACTCCAAATGAACGAGCCCGCCGATTGCAACCGTCCCAAACCAATTCCCACACCCGTCCGCACAGTCAACGTGCGAGCATGGACCCTGATTGTCCCAGAAAACCTAGCCGAGGCAGCTTTGGCAGCTTGATTGTTGTTTCAATATTAGATGGACCCTGCACGACCGGCGGATTTCCTCCACAAATCCAACTTGGCCGCGACTGAATTATCCGTCGACCCTCAGGCTACCTAGATGCCTGTGTGTGTGTGCGTGTGTGTGTGGTATGTGCAGAGGCGTGTGTCCCAGGCTAAGGCGTTCATGTACGGATCGTCCCACGTTTGTGCTACCTTGGTTTGCGGACGCCTTTTACGCCCGCTGGGCTGCTGACTAGTGACCTGACGTGCCACCAAGCACAATAGATGGCCATGACTCGATGGCCGTGTGTAACAAAGCTCCACATCCAAGATGGCTTGTACGGTCCAGCCATGTTTAATCTTGCACAAGACTTGAGCTGGAAGGGGAATAGAGTCTTGGTGAGATAATAACCCTTCATTAGAGCATCACTGAGATTCATGTCACGGAGATAGTGTGGAGATTCAAGGTATGGCAGCATTGGAAAATTGACCATTGTCAAACTGTTCTAAAAAGTGTACATGATTGTTGTGAGGAATGAGGTGCCTGTCAATGATTGTGACCAGCACACTCCTGCTTCCGACAGCTCTGATCCAGCAACAGGAAAACGACAGAAAAAGAAGTAAATAAACACAAGAATGTGGCTATTAAGATAGTCCGAAAAAAGACACCTTCCACGGGTTCCAAGTGTAGCGTCGCTCAGGCAATCCATAGAGTCCAGCGTCCAGATGCCCAAGTGATTACAACGAGCGTAAGAACGGCAAGCCGCCAATTTTTTTTGGTGGACGTCATTGTCGTTGCCAAACTCATCCTTCAACGTCTCCCACAATGCAAACTTGTATCCCCAAATCGGGAACCATTCATTCCCACCCATCACGCCATATATGTCCCTGAGGACCAAAATCAAAGTGTTTCCGTGCTGAGGCCCAATGGGGGCAGGTTGTTTCGACAGCCATAATGCAATTTTGAGAAAAAATATATCCAAATCAAACAAAAACTCGCATCCTCCTAGTCGTTTCTCGCATGCCAAGCAGACTTCTCTGATGGCTGTTGATACAAACTCGAAAAGTGTAAATGCATTTCATAACCGCTTGCACTCTTTTTTGCTTGCTCCGTTATCCAGGGTGGAGTGCCCAAAGATGTATGATGAATGACCCTACTGCCAACTCGCAAAAGTGAAGACGAGTGGCCCAAGAGAAGAAAGTAAAAGAAGGTCGTCAGCGTCGTGTCGGGCATACGACGAGGGCGTCGGTTGACGGTCCCAGTCGTTATTTGTCGTGCGGTGTGCAAAGTAGCCACCCGCTTAGTCAGAGCGCTTGCGCTTCTTCTTGCCCTGGTCGCTGCCATCATCGGAAGACAGCTCGCTGGCGCTGCCGGGAACTTCGGAGGCAATCTGGAAGAGAACCTTGCCATATTGGCTGTAGTCATCGGCTGTGGGCTGGACCATTGAGGCGTCGAAGCCGTGAGCTTCGGCGTCGTCGATAAGGTTCATGACAATGGCGCCACTGCCGTGAGTGCGGGCGTGTTGAGCAAGGTTGTCGCTGCGGGAGAACTTCTTGCCGCACTCGTTGCACTCAAAGGGCTTCTCCTGAGTGTGAAGGGATCGGTAGTGTCGCTTGAGGTGCTCCTGGCGACGGAATCGTCGGTTGCAAAGATCACAGACGAAGGTCTTGGAAGGATCCTCGGTGAGGGACTGCTTGCGACCGCGGCGGTTGGCGGGAGCGGGCAGAGCAGAAGAGGTGCCAGCCTCAGAGCCAGAGGAAGCGTTGGAGTCGGAGTGCTCGCCAGCATCGTGGGAGCAGTCCTGAGCGTCATCAGCCTGGGAGCCAGCGGCAGCAACGTTCATGACTGGGGCAGGAGTGCGGTCCTCCTTGTTTCCGTTGTTCTTCTTAGCGCGCTTGTCCTGGTGGGTCTCCTCGCAGCTGGTAGAGGTGGGAGGGCTGGGAAGGACAGGGAACTGGAAGCTGTCGTTCTCCTCGAAAGAGAGCTCCTCGTCACCAATGAAGCTGCCGTGGCCAAGAGAAACGACGGAAGAGCCAGTGCAGGCGCGGGGACGGCCAATGTCGGCAATGTTCTGCTCGCCAGTGAGGTTGACCAGGCTGTTGACGAAGTCGTCCTCAGACTCAAGATCGGAGAAGTCAAGGCCGCTGGGCAGGGCAGAGTGGAAGTCAAAGGTGGGCTGTGCGGGGGCCACGACAACGGGCTTCACCTGCTCAATCTTGAGCTCCTCCTCACCGAGGGCGAGAGGGAACTCGGGAGCAAGGGTGGCGGCAGCGCTGGCAGAGACGGTGAGGTTGCGGGGATCGCAAAAGTCCACATCCAGGTCTGGAGAGGTGACTGATCGCGCATAGGGCGCAGGCGAAGGCGAGAGCGAAGGCGTGTTGCTAAGCGAGGGAACCTTGCCCAGTTGAGATTGAAGGTACACTGCCAATCGTGGTTAGCTCCAATTATCTCCACAAATGACAGCGCACGGCACCCGGCGGCGCCGCACCACTGATTTAGAAAGCGGCAGCCAACGACGGCGGATAAAGCCATGACAGTCAAACCGAAAATAGGCTTGAAACACGGTGCATGAATGGCTGTCGCGGGCGAAATGCAATTCAAGGTTGGGGACAGTGCGCGACGGGCAAACGCAAATCCCATCAAGGAAAGTGAGGAGAAAGACGAAGCCAACTTACCAGGTGTCATTGGTGGGGATCCGCAGCTAGACCAGTCCAGGACGGACGTCTCAGCAACTTCGAAGCCTTCCTTGAGGCCGTCGGCGCCATCCATTCCCGAGAACATGGGGTTCATGGGAGTCTGGAGGATCTCGCAGCTGTTGGGGCTGCCAATGGTGCTGCCCGAGGTGGACAGGGGCGGGGTCGATGGCAGATATGACTGCTCGTAGAACTCGGTCTCCAGCATGATGGCGGGCTTGCAGTGAGCCATGGGCTGAGGTGAGGCAGAGGGTGTCATCACCGCGTGGCCATTGCTGTAGAGAGTGTGAGGGTGCGAGCTGGCGGAGTTGGGGCGCGAGTAGGCAGGCGTCGAGGGCAGCGTAGGGACCATGGGGAACATGATGGGCTGGGACATGTGCTGCTGAGGGAAGTTGTGATGTTGTTGATGGCGGGCGTCAGTCTTGGACTCGGGGCCATAGTAGTAAAAGGGAGCTTGGCTCATGGCCTGGGGCATCATGGTAGCTTCCATTTGTGCTATAGCATTCCACCGATGTCAGTCACGGATGCTTGACTCAGGGCACTCGCAGGTGCCACGAACCTTGTTGTTGAGACTGGCACAATGTGAGTTTGGCTGGTGTTGCGCTTGTTTTTAGATATTAGGTATTTGGTATTGTTGTAATTGTACAATTGCTTCGCAGTGGGCGTCTTTTAAACGATGGTGTACTGGTCGGTTCCTGGACGGAAGAGAGTGGACGACAGAGGCTGTCTGCTGAGTGACTCGGCTAATTGCAAGGCTGGCAGTGGTTGTTGTACATGGGACTCGAGGGTCTTATAGTCTTGACTGGTGTGGCTAAGACTGGAGACTGATGTCGAGATGGCCGCGATGTAATGAGTGTGGAAGGAATCCGGGGAGGATATCCAGTAAATAAACCAAAGTCACAAAAGAAGGAAGAACCGAGCGGTCATAAAAAGAGAAGACTGATTTAAACAGTGTCGACGCGGTTGTCGATCATACCTAGGATGAAGAGGAAAACGAACGTTGGAGGGCACGGGGATCATGGAGTGATAAGTAGGTACGAGGACGACTGCGAGCGTGTTGGACACCCGGGTCTGCGCAGAGAGGCTCGACAGGAAAGTCTCCCGCCGCCGCCCTCCTCCACGACCTGTCTCACTCGCCTGGGCCAGGGTTAGAGAGGTGGATCCCACGACACGCCCACCCAGAGATCCACATCCACCACATCCCAGAGGCAATACCCACACCCACGCCCACACCCACATCCCACCCGGCGGGCCAGACGGCAGAGTCCCCCAGACCCCTGTCCAACCGTGTCTGGGGCAAGGGAAACATCAGAGGCGGCCTGAGCTGGGTTGGTCCTGGCTCATCCAGGCTTGCCCGGTGCTGGCCCTGGCTCGTCTAGGTGGAGGTCCGGTGATGTGGTCCGTCCACACCACCCATCATGGCGCAGCCACTAGCCTTTTCTAATTCTGGACGGCCGTCACGCCCGGATGGGCCGCGATATGAAGAGCTGCCCGGGCCCAGTCCTGACTTGTACACACGGACCCATGTCGGACTGAATATCGAGCTGGGCAAATTAGTGTACCGTAGTATAGTGCAAGTGCATTAGTAGTGCGCGGCGTCGGTCGACTGTAGGTTCCCTCCGTCCCTTGTGTTGCTTTTGTGCAAGACTTGTCTTTTTTGTGCAATCCGTCTGGTCGTCCGGTCTCGCACTTGTGCGCGCGTATGCATGTCTATGACCACGGCCACAATCCAATAATCCACACAATGCAATCCACACACCTCGCCTCGCGCTTTTTTTTCCCTTCCTGCTGCCCCCCCTTCACAATTCCACCAGTCCAGTGAAATCCATGGATGCCAGACGCGCTCTCGAGTTATGTCGGAATCCCAACCAGAGCGCGCAATGGTGCTGTCCCACTCGTCAGTTTTGGTCCCATATCCTCAGTGGCACGCAAACCGCGTCACAAGGGCTGCATAATACCCTCTACTGATAGGGTCGCGCCCTTGACTCCCTCTGCGAATCACCGCACAGTACCACGACTCGCTCATCACGGCCGTGCACAACTGCAACTTGTCCACTCGGACTGTTTTGTGCACCACGCCGGGCGCGACATGTGCACAGCCATTCGCTGGGCTGATGTCGCGTCACACCCGTCCGTCCTCGAGCGCCGTGTTCCGACGCATCTCCAACCCACCAATGCAAGGTACAGAACGAGGCGTCACGCTGCCTCACTCGCCGATCACACAAAACGCCGCCCTCTGCTTGGGTGCATTCGAGACGCCGTGGGGCTCCCGACGTCACCGACTCGCGATTGGGGGGCGCTGCAGCGGAGGGAACCCATTTACGATTGGTGGTGGCCTCTGTACGGTTTTGGTTGGTTCAGCAGTCCGTGAAACTGGTGCCGGCAGTTGATGATCTTGGTCCTGGCTGGCTGGGCGCCCATCAGTCCGTCGGATTCAGGCGATGCTGCGCCTAGAATGATGTGCCTAGCATGTATGTACGGCTGCTGCTGGTAGGCAGGTTTGGTAATTAGCGACTCAGCTGGTTTTTTGGTCACTGGAGCCGTGGTTGATTGATCCGTTCTCTCGATTGCCCAGCTGCCACCATACCCGTTCGTAGTTCGCTGACTGAGTCGCTCACCACCCGCATGGACGATCCAGCCGGGGACGAGTTCCGTCAATGCCTTCTGTGGTGGCTTCCAGTCGCAACAAGTCTTCTACAGCGGTATACGAGTCCACCTACCAGGCCTTGCTGCAATGGCGTCACAGAGGGTGACACCCGTAGCTTCATAATACGAGTCGTCATGCCACGGTACCCTCGGTGCCCATATACAGCACCGATGGATTTGGATAAAAAAATCATTACCCCGCCAGCATTTTAATTTTATGCGCCAACCCCGGGCAGGTTTTGGCGTCGGTTGCGCACAACGGTTGGTGCATTGCGAGCACACGAATCAAGAGGCCTTAGGCACCTACCTAGTTGGGCAGTTGATACTCACTATCAGCCTAGCGGCTTGTGCTTAATCTCAAGGCATGCTAGTTATCCAACGCTGTGCACTGGCTACCAACGCCTGTGCCTTTGGGAATCGGTGGATAACCGTGGGATTTGTGGATTTTGCGGAAAGTGAAATGTGGGTATTGGATTGGATGACAGCCCAAAAAGAGTGCCGGGGGATGAGGTGAGCGTCCAAGCATTGCGTAAGTGCTTTTCGCCCAGTGGTGGCATTGCCCCCATCTTGCTAAGCGGCAAACACCCGCTCTCGGTACAGCCTGCTGAGCACCTGAACCTCAGCGGGTAGAGAGGCAGCCATTAGCACTCCAGCATCCCATGGAGGGGTCGTCAGCCAAGGTTCTGCCCGTGAACACGAAACACACAAAAAATCTGACAGCAGAACAAGTTGACCACTCACGTTTACAGGGCACCCTCCCAAGAACTTCGCAGGACCCAAAAAAAAAATCACCAAGTATCAAGTAGCCGAGTACTTCGTAATGCAACCAACATCGTCCCGGCCCTTATCCCAGCCAATTGCGGATTTTTGGCATCTCGTTTTGGGCCATCCTCCAGGAGGGTCCCTGCCGTCCAGTCGCCTTGAGTCGTTGCTTTTTCCCGCCTTGGATGGAGTTTGTCGTCTGCTCCAGTGCCTCTTTGGGTACATCCCATCCCAAATGCCAGGTCCCAGGATGGCCTAGTGGCACTGCCGCCGCCAGGGCTGCATCTGCTCAGCTGTCTTCAACAGAGCCGTCGGCTTGTCCCCACGACCGCACGAGACCGATGCAGCATGCATCGCCGGCCGCATTGTCCGCAAGCTGTGCATCCGGGGGGCGATGGCGGCGGCGGCGGCGTCGGCGGTGACTTCGCCTGTCAGGTCGAACACACTGGCGCCTTCTGCACTGGGCCGACTGGACCCATTCCTCTCCGGCTCGCCTTGACGATTCCCCGAGCCCACAGGCAGGCTAACGCCGACGGCCTCCCAGCCGGGCCCCAGACCTCTGGGTGTCAATCGCCGGCTGCTCTCGTCCCCCCAAGCGCAGTGACCGAGTCAGATCAACCAGACCACCTGGTGAGAACTACTGAGATCGAGATCTGCACTAAAACGGACGGTCCCACGCTTTCGCGCCGGCACGCACTGGTCACTCCCAATCCCGCTGCCGCTCTTGCCCTCGTGCCAGCTGATATGCTACCTGGATCTTCCTTGGAGTGCACAGAGGACCTAAACTCTATCAAGAATGCGCCTGAATGTCGCCGTTTGTGGCTTCGCCTGCTCCCGCCCCCCGTCTGTCGATGGTGGTGTCATGTCGTAAGAGAGTTTGGAACGACTCAATTGAGACCTCACCAGCACGCTTAACGGGCGTCCGGGGTCTTGGACTGCTCAAGAGCCGGAACATCTAGACCCCTTCAAGGGCCCGTTCCCAACTGACTGGGAAGTGGGCTGTAGAGCATAGAATTGAGCCCTGACCCCGCCCATTATTAACGACCTGTCAAGCCTGGGAGGCCCGGTGTTCAAAAGGGAATTGGAAGCCGTTCGGTTATTCCCAGGTGTCTGGGTCGGCTCGCTCAGCGTGGAAATGCCACCGAACAACCACTCTCTTCACCGGGGCAATTACTTTGTCGGAACGACAGTCGTCCATGCGAAGGCTACCGATGCAAAAAAATTATAGACTGGCCACGTTGCTGGCTTCGGTACCTCGAAGTTCCAGAAGCTCCCGAAGCGGTGGGCGGGGGCCAGTCGTCATGTTATTTGCTGGTGAAACATTTCTTCACCAACTCGTGGATCAAGCGACATCAAACGCGTGCCTGAGTCTAGCGCCTGTGCGTAAGCGACCCTGATGACACGATACCAGGTCTTTCTGTCATTATCCTCATCCAATGTCTCTGTCCATGTCTCTCTGCTTGCTCGTGGGCTTTCGTCTGAACTCTGAACCTGGGCAGATCGGCGGGCGGCCATATCATTGCACCTTCCCTTCTCGAGCCGGCCAACTTTAAGACCAGACGAAAGCCATGTGGGGGACACAGTTAATCGCAAGCCAAGAGCAAGATGGATTGCGAACGGCTAGGCCGAATTGTGACCGCTGCCAGTTTTGGTAGGCTGCCCCCCGGATTCTGTCCCATTGGCCAGCATAAAGACCAATCGCGAACATGAAACGTAGCGCTGCATAAAAACACCCGGTTGGGCTATGCTCGACGTTGCATTAGCCAGGAACTGTGCATGCTTGATTCATAGCGCTCTGGGGCAATGACCCATGGTGGCTGCATTGCGAAATGAGCGCGTCGTTTTTGTGCCATGGTTGTGCGCGACTAATGTCCACCCGGGCGATCCACACCCAGCACCACCGCGTATGTGCCGGAGTGCGTACGCCTGCATAATAGCGGTGATGCTGACGGTCTGGGGGTTAGTACTCGACTCAGGCAACTGCATAACCTTTTTTGCTTCTGCCTGAGTTCTGAGGGCATGGGGCTACGAGACACCTTGACGAACCTTCAGGGCCCCCGGTGCCCATCCCACTGGACCCTCAAGACCCCTCTCTCCAAGACTTCCAGGACCAGGGACTGGAAACCCATCTGCCGGCCGTCGATCGTCACCGCTAGAGACAGCCATCACCCAGCGAGCCGAGCCATTTTACCAGCCATCACTCCGATGATGTATGCCTTCCCAGGTCATGGGTGTGTTCGTCACCACCGAGAAAGTATCCATCCTCCTCGCCGCTCTACCTCTCCTTCTGCATCGGACAAATGCCGATCGAAGTTATCATGATTGCCACAGTATTGGTCCAAGCCTAGGTGACGGTAGCGTTCGTCCCGGGGCCCATGTGCTGGGTCTGGGCTGGCCTGGCCGGGGGCCATCGATTGTTGGTTGGATTTGGTCCTGCTGGTCGGCCTTGGTGTCGGCGTCCGTGTCGGTGTCGTTTCTGGCACCGTCCACTCGCAGATGCGTCGGGTCCGTCTGGTGCTAGCCCACCAGGCCCCCAATGACACCTCGTGCGCTGGGTTCCGTACCTTGCATCGGACCTCTGCTGCAGAAGGCACTACGCCCCAAGTCTCAGTGCAGGCTTTGACGCCTCCATTATGCAGGAACAGGAACGGTGGCCAGTTGTGGCCACCCTCACCACTGTGACACCAGTCAGTCTTGTGCATCAAGCACGAACGCATTGCCTGTCACACATCACATTGGACACCTACCTCTGGAATGGTTGGTCAGCGCCCTGCTAACTGCCTCTGTCGGTGGGTAGCTTGCGAACCAACAGCTCTGCACGAGAATACGGTGATGCCGCCCTCATCCTCATCCTGCCGCCCAACCAACCTGCCCGTTCCTGTTGATTCCCGCCATCCTTCAAGCGTGCTTCAGGTGCCTGCCAAAATAGGCAGACAGCAAGTCATGTAATCCACCCTACATACGTATACAGACGTATCATGTTCGTATCGGGCAACCCACCTGGGTCGACAGCCAACCAACAAGAGGAACACGCAACACATGTTTCGGAGAACAGCCTCTGGAAAGCCTCTGTTCGTCATTCTGTCATCGCCACATCCAATCCAATGTCACAAAACTATGAGCATCCTTTAGCTACCTACCTGATCTGGCCCACCATGGCCCGTCTCTCCCGGACGAGTCGCATCAGATTGCCCCAGAATCGGCCGCATGGGCTCACAAAGCACTGAAACTTTTATGCCAAAGTATTGGTGAAAGCATGCGCTTTCGCTGATCCTCCCCGCGGCACAATCGGCCTTCCTTGTACAGCATAAGCTCCAGGGCACGTGCTCTGAAGCTATTGACACCGCCGCCGGGCAGAGGCCGCAAAGCGGCACAGTCGCCAGCCCGGGATGTCGTCAGCTCCATTGAAGTGTTAGTGCTCGATTTAGGTCTCGCGGAACCGGCTGCGCACAGCCTGGTGCACGGCCAAGGAAACGGACTGGACGAATGTATGTACATGCGAAAAACAAGGGAAAAAAAGACAAGCACAAAAAAGCGGCATACACTAAATTACCTAACAATCCGAAACGAGTCGCCATGTTCCCACTCCCGGCATCAATCCGCAGGACGTGGGAGCGTGGGTGTTCGTCTTCTAGCCATATTCGGACAGGCTTTCGCCACCACTGCAATGGTTAGGCCCTCCCCGATCAGACCAGCAGCCCGCAGAGGCAAGCAACAGGATCCGTTGTGCTGGATTCAGTTGGCCTTCAGGCCCTGTCGCCAACCACACCACCCCCGGACTAAGGGTCCAGGGATCTCAACCCGTGCCCGCACTGGCAGGTTGTGTGTGAGATCAGCCTGTTTTGAAGAGATTTTTTTCTTCCCTGCTCCGCTTGCAGCTATGATGCAGTTTTGCCAGGTCCGAGTCTCATGTGTCTGGCTTCTGGCTGATGTCGCGTCCACCCTTTGACCGTGCGTAGGTGTCATCGCTGGCGCGGCTCCCAGACCACATCCAATCAACCTGGAGCCGTAAACACCCAAAATGGTCCATTCGACCCGGTTGTGCGTACCATCATAAGGTCCCAGCGCGCCGTCCTGGAAGCGAGCATGCTTGGCTCGGCCGGGGGTACAGTGAGTTGGGTTCCTGATGGGACCCCGATGGGTGGTCCTGTCTCAATGGTCCACCTGGCAGGGGGGGCCTGGTCCAGCAAAGACTGAGACTTGGCATCCTGGTGCTGGGGATTGGGCAACGGCCCGGATACCTAGCCGTGTAGCCAACCAATCTCGCTGATAAGAGCCACGGCGACAAGGACTGCAAATATCCCTGTCCTCCGGCCATTGGAATGCTCCCCGGATTTCAGGCCGGTCAAGCGCATCCAGTGATAGTCCAGCGAATCCGACACTCAAAAAGTATGGCAATGTTCCATTAGTCGTGGGTCTTAAAGCGTTTTGGCATGATTCTGGAAGGTCCACCGCCTAGATACGCAGCTTTATCTGTTCCTCTGAGCCGACCTTGACCTTTACCGCCGATCGACCTAGCATTCGCACACTCTTCGAACAATAGAGGCTAGTACAAGCATTTGGCTTGGCAAAAGCTGGTCACAGCTTCCCCTGCCGGCGATGGCGGCAATCCTTAGCCACCATCTTGGTTCATGGCCTCGGCTGGACCCTTTGAGCGAGAGAGTGGCTGGACCGAGTCGACAACGTAACTAGTTGACGTCTCCTCCCCGGGCAGAGCGGACGAAGCGATGGGACTCGTTCATGCAATTCTTAACATGGGCCTGCCCTTGCACAGCAAGTCCCACAACACCAACCCCAGAGACGGCTGCTAATGAGGGCTTCGCAAATTAGAGCTTGACAGCTCCCTCAAGGTAGCTCATCCGGCCAGTCGTGGTGTGCGCGCGTGTCATGAATGGTCCGGTTCGCCATGGATCAAATCTATACTCCGACGTAACGACCGACCAGATGTGGAGGCAACTTGAAATCAATCCGTATCCAGCATACCTTGAATGGGTGACCCCAGCTAGCGCTGGCCCTCACCCCTGCCTGGCCGAAAGCATTCCGCCGACCATGTCCCTGGGCCTTCGAGAAGGTTTCAGACCCCACCAGCTCAATCTCAGGGCCCTCGACCCAGCATGACGCGAGATCACTATTCAATGATATGAATTGGTAACCAATTCACTTCACGGTCTTCGCCTCTCGAATCCCGGTTGGCGATCCAACAACCGTGGGAACGGCCGGAAAGCCAAGTATCCTCGCGCTGGATCAGTTCCCCGCCACAATAACGTCCGAAGCCAAGCATTTTTGGCACCCGAGATAGCAGACCCAGTTGACCGTATCTCGCCTAAACCCACGTTGTCACTCTGCTCCCACCGTTCCGAAGCGCCTGACAACCAGACTTCGTAACTGATACACTATCCGATATGAGGGCCCTCGCCAGAAACTTAGGTATCGGCTTCACTAAATTAGCACACGGGCCACCATTTGGCTGTCAAGTAATTGAAACAGCTCTGTATCTGAAGGTGTGCCAGACTTATCACAATCTCTCTCAAACCCATATGTCATCGAGTGGGGTGGCCTGAAATAGCAGGATATCTGCTATCATTTCACGTATCCAGTCAACGTGGAGCATATCAAACATCCCGTGCCCTTAGTATGAAGATGTCATGCGAATGCTTGACCAGCTGCTAATTAAGCCGTACATCCTTGGCAAGCAATCCGCCTCGTGAGTCGAGCAGCAAGTGAAGACACTGGTTTGCCTTGGGGCTGGGCCGCGCTCACGTGATGCAAACCGGCTGAGACAAGGGCCGTGTTTGTGGCGATGTGATTGCGGGAGACAAACAACCTAAGCAGATGAGGCACCAGCCCGCAGATGCCGACCAACGGGGACAATTTGCTGTGCTAACCCCCTTCTTCGCCTTCTTTACGCTTTACGCAATGGGCCTTGTGTTGGGGGCTGGCAGTCACTAGCCACCTCTCGAATCCGAGTGGTTGGCCTTGATTCCGCACGACAATCTCGACCCTCTGAGAGAACAAGAACCTGACCTGGGACACCGGCTTCTACGCCACTGAAGAGGCCGGCAGGCGAAATTTGCGCCAGAATTGTGATCTCTCATATTACCAGGAATCAAAAGAAAAATTGACCCCGACAGCGGAAAAGTGGTCCCGGACCAAGTGGTTCTACCAACTACCGACTGTGAGAAGAAGGAAAAAGCAAACATGGCACCGCGGGTGGCCCCACGCTGCCGCACCAGGAGCGAGTCTCTTCCCGCCATGGCCCCCATGAAGCAAAAGAAAAGAAACCATGGCGGAAAATCTCTTCTGCCCCCCTCACGGGGAAGAGAGGGTGGAAGAAGCCGTTCACCGATCCAAAATAGGACAGCGGCACGGCAAGAGGGTCCTTTCGGTGGAGTTGGCAGACTTCCCAGAGAACCTTTGAAATGTCCAAATGACCTATTGAGAAGACATCAACGCCTCAAACTCCGGGTCCGCCCAACGCCGTGATGGTTCAATGCAATATCCGGGGTGTGCGGCGGCGTTTGAATCTAGCCCGAGTCCATAGCTTTGATCCTGCAGAACACTGGTCAGTTTAGACACCGTCAAGTTTTCTCACTGTCCCCCACTCCCATCTACCAACTCCGTATCAAAGGGTAAACGGGATGGATCTGCGGTGAGGGCTAGACTGTTACAGCAAACATCACCTAACAACAAATGCGCCCACATTCGGTATCTGGTGTGTTATGGTTGCGCTATATTCACCGCTGCTTGAGCCCCCATTGGTTCACTAATTTCTGGTCTGTCTTGGATGGCGACGGTGGCACTCTGGTGCGTCTCATATCTTTTTCTTTTTTTCTTTTTTCCCTCTTTTTACTTTTTGCTGTCTCTTCCCTCCCTCGACTCAACTTGTTTTTTTTTTTGGGGTGGCATCATTGATGTCAGCTTTATGCGAGGGCGACTGTGCTAATGCAGGCGAGTTATGCTCGTCAGATCCTATTAAACAAACTTGACAGAATTCTGAACCACCGATGGCCTGATCCTCGGAGGTCTCAGCTGCATCTCGCACATGGCCCCAAAGACCCAGAAAACGCATGTCTCGAGCCCCCAATGCGAGGGACACCTCTTTTTCTTTTTCCTTTTTTTTTCTTGGGCTGAGACCCAAAGCACTTTTTTTTTCTGAGTTGGCTCTGGAAGAAATGGGACCAATAGATGATCAAGTGATCAGACACTGAACCTCACCAGAAGAGACTTGAGTCATCACACATCCCGGACGCCTCAAGTACTGCAGCATGTGAGAGGTCATGGTTTGCGTGGGACGAATTGTCTATAATTTCTTCTTCTTCTTGCATGTTTTATTGCGTTATACCCAAACGATAGCGGGTGCCTGGGTGCGTCAAAGTTCAGGCGCTCAGGCATCTCAGGTGAGTTGTCGGTTTACCAACTCTGAAAGAAAGAAAAGAAAAAAAATCCAATCACCACTCGCGCCCGTGCAGTAGCCATGGGCCGATTTGATTTGAAAATTACTGCTTAGGCAAAGTTGCTTGAGTCGTCACCGTCTCTCCATTTCACTTATCATCATCCAACCGCATGACCAACGGTCTTCTCGGCTGGCAATGCCTATGCCTTCCTAGTTGGCAATAAACTTAAATTACCCATTCCCACGTGCGACAATAGATCCAGGGCGCATGCCCTTTCAGAGCGGTCGGATTATGCGTCCATCGTGATGCTTTGACGGTGAATGGTGGGGAATCGCCTGTCACTTTGGGAGATGTCACTACGACGCTGCAAGACGAGTGGTCTCATAGCGCCCTACGGCGCAGCACTGAAGTGTGAGTGGGGAGGGATGCAAGGAACTTGGCCGTTGGATCGGACCCGACAGGCGAGATCTTGACGGCAGGGCACATCCTCTCGTGGGTTGGAAAGTTTGCGGGAATGTGTGTCTTAATTGTGTGACACATCATTGTCTGTCCTCTGCTTACATGTGTGTGACAAAACATGGTGGGGGAAAAATGAAGGACAGACAAAAAAAAACTTGTGATACATCATGAAGGGAGCTGGGCGTCATCGAATCGCAACCGTTGTGGCAACGCCACAGGTTTCCTTTTTTCCTTTTTCTTTCCATTGCCAGCGTATCACTGACTGCGTCGTGGCTAGTCTGCTCGCAGGTTTATCAAAATCGAGTGACATTGCGCTAATGTTCGCACATGACGATGCTGGTAGCTCAATGTGAGGCGAAGTGGGCATAGTAGCATGACTTCGTCTAGGGTAGCATGAGATATTGACTTTGGGCTACCTTTCGGGGCGAGATAAGGTTAGACTTCCCCACGGTTGAGCCGGGACTGTGTTCGTTTTGGGCGTTTTGGGATATGGTAAGAGTTGCAACGTAATCACAATTACGATCGCCCCTGGTGAATTAATGGGCCTCTGAGTGTGATCGAGTTACGAAGGTTTGACAACTATCTTGTGATCCGTCAACCCGATGCCCGTTTCCTTTCGGTCGGTCTTTCCGGTCTCGGGCACGGCAGACAAACTCGGGTAGAGCGGCGGCTGATCAATTGTTTCAACGTGAACCTCGCCGGGAAACAAAGACATGAAGGAGGCAAGGGAGCGGATACACGGGATGCACCAGGAAGCAAGCAAGTACCCTGACTACTCCAACTCGACCGGACCCTCGCGGCCGAGGCCGAGCATATGTTTCTGCTGCGGTGAGCACCTTTCTAGCCCGCGAGACAATACGGCAGACGGCCGATTGGCGGTCGCTTTCGGGTGTACTGCAAAGAAAGCCTTGACCGCTGGAGGTGAATATGCCTTGGGAAGGATTTAGGTTTTGTCATGACTAGCAGCAGTGGCGAACTGCCAAATTTAGTGAAATGACGAATAATGCGGGATATTATGCACGCGGGAACCCAAACGGAAAAATAAGAGAGAAGTTTCGCCAAGAACCGATGTAAGGTTAGACTTCCCCGGATATTGAAGCTTGAGCTGGGCCATGGTGATACAGGTACAAGATCGACTGCATAATCGGAAACCTGTCAATCGGGGAGGGGGACAAACTGGTATAGGGTAGGCGAGATCGATGAGTGGTTCGCGCGCCCGAACACGTGATGTGGCGCGTTGAAGGATGATTGGTCGCGTATTCCACCCCACTCCCAGCCACCCGCCAAGACCGGTTACCAGCCACTCGTAACCCATGCGCAACGACATCATCAGGCCTCAAAGCGTTGCGGCTATATGCTCCCAACCTCCCAACTCCAGGATATAGACCAATTGAAGCTGAAAAAAAAACCTGATCGGGCCTTGCAATTTGGCACGAATTGCGTATTCGAGCCCCCTAATAGAACCCTGCTCTGGATAAACCGGCCCGTATTTGGCGCCAACACTCGCATATATCGTGGCTGCTCGCGCACCGGTAGCTTGGGTACGGAATCTTGCATCTTTCATCCAACACTTGGTCCATCTCGAGTCCCTTCCCCCCCCAGCCCTCTCTGTGTGACACCTGCCGAGTCCACCCCCTTGCATGAAGAAAAGTCGAGTAGTACAGACCGCTTGGGAATCACCTCCGTGCGCTCCTACACTTTGCACAATCATCCGCGTGCCCCGAGTTGTTGCCATATCCAGCCTTCCACCTGCATACTACCTACCCAGCAACAACCTCCACCATGAGATGGTCGCTTGCTTCCGCCCTTGCGGCCTCAACCGCACTACTGTCCAGGACCGCTTTAGCGCAGACATGGAGCAGCTGTAACCCGCTGGAAAGCAGTGAGTATACGCCCCCCCCCTCCCTTGCCCTGGAAAACAGCTCTTTCCTTGCCATGCTATCCGAACCATGCTAACTTAATGTTCCCCCCTCCCAGCATCGTGCCCTGAGAATACGGCGCTCGGCAAGACTATCGATGTGGACTTCCGAAATGGCGAAGTTAACTCGTTCGCCGCCTCTGGATCGCCTACATACGACTCGGACGGGGTCAAGTTCACCGTCTCGCAGAGTGGCGACGCCCCCCAGCTCGCCTCGCTCTTCTACATCATGTTCGGCAAGGTGGAGATCACCATGAAGGCCGCCCCCGGCGACGGCATTGTGTCGTCCCTCGTGCTCCAGTCCGACGATCTCGACGAGATCGACCTGGAGTGGCTGGGCGCCGAACCCGACCAGATGCAGTCCAACTACTTTGGCAAGGGCAAGACGACGAGCTACAACCGCGGCCAGTTCCATGACGTCTCGGGCACCCAGTCCGGCTACATCACTTACACTATCGACTGGACCAAGGAGCGCATTGTGTGGATGGCCGGCGGAACCTCTGTCCGCACCCTCACCTACGATGACGCCGAGACGGACCAGTATCCCCAGACACCCATGCAGGTCAAGTTTGGAGCCTGGTCCGGCGGTGACTCGAGCAACGCCCAGGGAACCATCAAGTGGGCAGAGGGTCCGACCGACTACACCAAGGGTCCCTTTACCATGGGCGTCCAGACCATCATCATCACCGACTACTCGACCGGCACCAAGTACAAGTACGGTGACACGTCTGGCTCCTGGGAGTCCATCGAGGCTGTCGACGGCACAATCAACGGAAACGAGAACGGCGACTCCATTACCGTGACGGCCACTGCTGCCGGCACTACTGCCACCGCAAACGTCCCGGTTGGTATCGTCAAGGATGACAGCTCTGCTACATCCACCCAGACTGGCTGGCCGTGGGTGGCCACTGCCTCGGCCTCAATTGGTGCCATTCCCAGTGGCTGGACCATGAACTCCGAGGGCAAGATCGTGCCCATCAGCTCTGCTGAACCCATTCGCCCCCTCACCTCGCTGCTCGTTTTGGGCCCCCTGCTGGCCGGCGTCATGGCTTTTGCGGGCAGACTCTTCTAAACCTTCTTGGCACTTGTTTATTTACTCATTTATATATGCTTATGGCATGCGTGTATATGTACATACTCAGCAGTAGCGACTCGCGTTTTGCCGCGCGAACACAGAGATGGGAAGCATCGGTGGAGGACGACGTCACGTCAACCCACCCTCGAGGACACGGCATCAGAATATTGCACGAGCGGCGTTTTGCATTTATTGGCATTTGGAAGTATATTGATTTTTTTGGGAATAGCGCGGCGTTTTGATGGGATCATAGAAAGATGAGGTCTGCAAGGCCGAAAAGATAGACATGATATAATGCATTGATTAGATATATGTGTTTTGAATCGAATCATCAAAAGACCAAAGCAATTGGTAACATAATATACATTGTTTTATGAGGATTGAATAATTGTTATTGCAACTCTCAAAACTTGACAAACGACACATGAGGTTTTTCCAACTAACTGGCCAGATCCAACTTGACTGACCAACTCCCTCCTCCGCCTTGGTTCTCCTTGTCAAAGGAACGTGGTGCACCGCAAAGGTAAGAAAAAATCATGCTTTTCTATTTATCAAAGAAACGGCTAACTAAGTCATATTTAGGCGTGAGATATCTCGGTCCTGAGTTCTTCTAGCACGTCTGGTCTAACGAAGCCCCCCCTTCAAGCCCTGGCCATCCCGTTTCATGCACCAAAACCTATCATCTATCCCGCGTGTGCCATGGCCACTGTCTTTGGTATCGTATGCGAGGGATTTTTCCGTTAGAGGTTTGTGCCGCCGCCCAACTACCCCGTGATCCGTATAGTTCGCTGCGCCTCAAATTCATGAATCCACGCTCCCATCACCTCCAACGCGGACCTTCGCTGCGCATGTGAATGCGTTTTGTCGCCAAGCTCCCCGCTCGGTATAAAACGATAAAAAGTGTATAAGGAAGCAGTAGTCTTACAAAACCAGCAAAAATAAAACAAAAATAGGGGAAAAAATGCATCTGAAAGCTGAAGGTGAACTAGTATAAAAGGAGATCGTGAGATAGAGCTAGAGCCGACTTAGAATGTCCAATCTTCGGCATCCTCAACGGACTTGATGGCCCATCGGAACTTGTCTCGGAGAGTTTTGGAGAAGAACCTCTCGATGGGCACGTCGAACTTCTTGGAGAAGACGACAGTCAAGCGAGGATCAATGTAGTTCTACGCGGCAGGTTAGCTTTGTTAAGCGTGGAGCATGAAATGTAAACACTTACAATCTTAGAAGTGCTCAGGGCAACTTCCTTGTTGCCATCACGATCCTCGGCCTGAGTCTCGAGTGTCCTGATGCGGTCATCGATCTTCTCAATCGCGACCATGAGCTTCTCAACAGTCGGACCACGGCCTTCCGCTTCAACCTTGTTGGTCTTGTTTTCCTTCTTGAATTTGGCCTCAAGTTCCTTGACGGCCTGGAGTCGCTCTTTGAGCTCCTTCTCAGGCATAGCCTTTTCCTTGTTGGCCTTGAGCTTCTCGTTGTCTTTCTCGAACTTCTTGACAATCTTGGTTCGCAACTCCTCAACCAGGAACTGCTGGTGTTCCAGAATCCAGGCTTGGTCGAGGTCGTCGTCTAGCTCAAACCAGGCGGCGCCCTTTTTCTTCTTCTGCGTTGGCTCCAAATCCAAAATCATTTTCTTCGTTCGCCACTTCTGATATCTCATGCCTTTCATCTATGGGAAAATGTCAGTGCGATCGTCATGTCAAGATGGTGTTGCACGTACCCTGTCGCCTAGCTTTTGCATTTGTTGCTCATGGCCAGCACCCACGGTTCGCTTGTGATTACAGAGAATGGCGACCTTGCGGTTGCAATCATTGTAAAGCTTCACCTTCTCGGCCACGCTGCCGCGGGAGCGAGGGTCGTCGCTCAGCTCCTTGAGCAGTTTGGACATGGTGAAAGACGCATTATAGGTACGGAAAACCTTTGCCGTCAAACCTTGCATATAACTGTTCAAGTGCTTGTTCAGCTGGGAGGTCTACGCAATTTGTTAGCATCATGACACATGACGGGCAGTCACGTTCTTCTACTTACGTTCAGTCGGTCGAAAAGATCATCACCCGTAGTCTTGGGGGCCTTCTTGAACAACTTCAAGTTCTTGAAGACCTGGGCATCGACTTCGGCAGTCTCGTTGTATCTGATACTATCCTTACCCAGGAAGTCAAAGGTAACCTTGTTGGGAGGCTCGAGGGAGATGTGCTCGTACTTTAGCGAACAGCAACCCACAGTATCGGCCTCATTCTCGGTATCCTTTTCGTTTCCGGCTCTTAGAGCAAGCTTATCGATCAGGTACATGGCCGTGGCTCTCTGGCGATCCGCCATCACCTCGCTCTTAAGTTCCTTGGTGTAATCCTTGCGAATCTTCCCGATGTGCTTCTTCAGTTCGCGTGCCTTCTCGAACTTCTTGTAATCGCTCTGACCCTTGATATCACTGGCGGCACCAAGCATGACGTACTTGTAAGCGCCGTTGATGTTTTCCTGCCACATCGCCAACCAGGTTGCCTTTTGGTCGTGCTGAACAGCCTTCCACTTATGTCCGGCCGGGGGAACCGGCACCTTGGCATCTTTTCCGATGTTGATGGTGATGTGCTCTGGCCAGACTCGCGTCTTGATTTTTCCAGTCTTGGGGTGTTCACCTCGACCACGGAACAGACTGGGGGGTTCGACTCGGAAGTTGCCAACCTTTTGCTTCCTCCCGTCCCACATGCAGTGGACATAGGGAGCTTCCAGGGCATCCTTTTTGGCTTTGGCAGCTTCCTTCTCTTCCTTTGTCATGTTCTTTGTCTTGTTGGCCTCGAGCTTGGCAAGATAGTAGTCAGAGATCTTGGAAAAATCACATTTTTCCAAGGTCTTGATCTGAACCTTGTTACCCTTTGAATCGGTTGCGCCTCCGTTGTTTTTGACGAAGTCGGAAAAGTCGGTAAAGAAGTTGCTTCGGAATACCGGGTTTTCGAGGTGGTGAGAGGACGCTGGAGTCATCATGGCAACCCAGAAAGTGACGGCTTCCTCGGCCTCGATAGGTAGGCTGACAGGCGTTCCATCGTAGACCAACTTGATGTGCTTGGGGAGAGGCTCGTACTCGGGAGCGAACAAAACGCCGTTGTGCTCCAGGGTCTTCCACTTGATGCTGTCGTCCTGGGGCTTTGGCGCGTTCCACCATTCAAACCCTTCCTCCTCCTCCTCCTCGCTTGCCTTGGCCTTCTTCGTATCCTTCGCAGGTGTTGCTTTGGCGCCCTTCTTGGCAGGTGCCTTGGCCTTTCTGGCGATGGGCGCGTCGGAGTCAGATTCCTCCTTCTTCACGCCGTTTGATTTCCGTTTGGCAGAGGCACCGTTTGACTGGCGTTTGGCGGAGGATGACTTTGCGAGGGGAACATCGTCATCTGACTCGTCCTTGATTACCTTCCGAGGAGTGGCCTTCTTGACTTTGGCGAGTTTGGCACCCAGCGGCTTGTCATCGTCTGAAGAGTCAGCGTCGTTGTACTGGGGAGGAGCCTTCTTGCCCCTCGCCTTGCTGATGGGTTCATCATCGGAGTCGGGCTCGACGGGTTTGCTTTGTCTTTGACGTTTGGCCTGTGATTCTTTCATCAGCTTGAATTGGCCCCACAGCAATTTTTTCCCTTCCTCTTTGGACCTGGGAGCATCACGTACCAGGGGAATAGCATCATCACTGTCAGAGTCGTCCTTGTAGCTGGGCTTGCCGATGGAAGTACGCGACTTGCGCTTGCTTGCGCCGTTGGAAAGGGGTGTGTCGACGTCCATCATGTCGTCGTCAGCGGTGCCGTTTCGTAGCGGAAGACCTTTGTTGTTGAGGCTGGCGCGACTTGGCTTGACGTGCGACTTTTTGGATGACGAGTCTGCATTGGGTGAGAAAAAAAAGACTTTTGTTAGCACATGTAGAGTTAGAGGGTATGCGCCAGTAGGTGAGGAGCGGAGGCGAGGACTGTCGGGGAAACTCTAGTTCACGGCGCCTGCTGGGCGCAGCACGCGAAGAGATCACAGGAAGCATGTGAGCAGGGCGAAGCAGCGAGGTGACTTACGATTACCGTTGGCCCGAGCAAGAGGGCGATCGTCGTCAGAGCTGGCAGAGCTCATGTTGTGTCGACTCTGGTGTCGACGGCGTGCGCGCTTGCGGCCAGGCGCCGAACAAAAGCGATGAGGTAAGGAACTAGGATGCGAGGATGAACGCAGAGGCGAGGAAACGCGGCGTGAAGAGCGATTCGAGGCTGGGAACGAGTAGAAAAAAGAGGAAGCAACCGCAGTTGACGCCCCCTCAACGCCTAGCAGAGGAGATGAAGGGGAGAAGAAGTCGGAGTTGAGTGGGAACGAAGAGTGAGGAACGAAAGGAATCCGAAAGAAGAGGGCGTCGGCTTGTCTAGGCGGGCTCGCTCGCTACCCGGGGAAGGCAACCTTGCCTTCGTGCCTTTTTTGTACTGGTTGCGCTGAATGGGCTGGGCTGGCTCAGTACGGTTAGCGCCTTTCTTTTACTGGGTGGTGCTTGCTGTTGGTGCTGCACTGACACGGGCACTGCGAGAGCTCCGACCAGCATCCGGCTTCCTGCCTTGCTTTTTTAGCCGGCTGGCAGGCGCCGCATCACGTGACACCGCCGCAGTTTTTTTTTGGGTCAGACCCGCGAATTTACCGGAAAGCAGCAACGAGAACAAAACGCAGGCTCCCCAATACACCTCATCCCGACCTTACACGACCGATCCCCCATCAATTGATCCGATTGCCGCGATCAATTGGGCCACCGTTGGCAGAGGCTCAATCCCACTACTACCTCCCGTCGCGATGCTGTCACGAACGGCCAGACCAGCTCTCCGAGCTGCCGCCGCAGCTCAGTCTCGGTAAGTCAACCTCGGAGTCCGGGACCCCCCCAAGAATTTGTTGCCGAAGGAGCTACGGAAGCTGGTCGGACGGCAACCCCAACGGTCGCCATCGCTCTCCAACCTTTTGGATCGCGCGCAATTCGTCGCGGGATGCGCCATTGGGAATCAGGTCAATTCGGGTCGTCTTCTTTTGCTAATGTCTTGCCTCGCCTGCTAGAGCTGCCGTTGCCGGCCCCGGAACCGCTGCCACCTATGCCACCCTTCGTGAGATCGAGGGACGTCTCAAGTCTATCCGCAACATCGAGAAGATCACCAACACCATGAAGATTGTCGCCTCCACCAAGCTCACCCGTGCCACCCGTGCCATGAACGACTCTCGTGTTTACGGTGAGACCTCCAACGAGGTCTACGAGTCTGCCGAGACCAAGGGCCTCGAGAAGGACCAGAAGAAGACCCTCATCGTCGTCTGCTCTTCCGACAAGGGTCTCTGCGGTGGTATTCACTCCAGTCTGAGCCGACGCGTTCGTGCCATGGCCGCCGCCGAACCCGGCTTCGACCTCGTCATCATTGGTGAGAAGGCCAAGGCCCAGCTCTCCCGAACCAACAGCAGTGCCATCCAGCTCAACTTTGCTGGTATTGGCAAGGACGTCCCGACCTTCGCCGATGCCCAGGCCATTGCCGACCAGATTGTTCAGCTCCCCACCGAGTACACCGACATCAAGATCCTGTACAACAAGTTCGTCAACGCCCAGACCTACGAGTCCGATCTCATTGAGGCATTTTCCGAGGAGGCCATCCTCGCTTCCCGTGAGTGTTGCCGAAATTAAGTGCCCATTGAAACTATTCCTGACCGAATTTTCTTCGTTTTTAGCCAACTTCTCTGCTTTCGAGGTTGATGAGGAGGTTCTCGGCAACATGCGCGAGTACGGCCTTGCCAACTCCCTCTACTGGGCCCTTGCCGAGGGTCACGCCTGCGAGCAGTCTGCTCGACGAAATGCCATGGATGTAAGTTTCAATTGGGTCGACGAATTGCCCCCCAAACGTGCGCGTGCTGATAATTCCCGCAGAACGCCTCCAAGAACGCTGGTGAGATGATCAACAGGTACCAGATTCTCTTCAACCGTACCCGACAGGCCGTCATTACCGGCGAACTTGTCGAGATTATTACCGGTGCTACCGCCTCGGAGGATATGTAAACAGTGGAGGTGCAAGTCGGGGTCTGACGCTTCCCTTTGTATCAACACCATCGGTTATTATGCCGGGGTCCCCAAGTGTATCAAAGCCTTCAATAAATTCCTTAGTACCCCAGCACCACTGCTTTCTGTGGAATCCATAAAAAAAGCTTGTTTTGTCTGAGTGACAGTTCGATGCTAATTGCAATTGTATAAATCGCTTCGTCCCTCGGGATAATCGTCTGTTATTTACAATTGGTCAAACCCCTCAAGCTCCGAACACCGGACCCAATCATGTTTTGGGTCCATTTCGCCCAAAGTAACAATAATCCTCCCAAATAATAAAGTTTTGTTGCCAAAATGAAATGAGAAAGGGAAAAAAGCATGCAACACACGCCAGCCGTGTATAAAGTAATGATAATAAGAACAGGGTATGGTGCACACACCACCACCAAGTGCCTAAAACTCCATGTCACTGTCCTCTGCATAACTCACGTTCCTAGTCCGTCGCACTTTCTGTGTGGATACGCGACTAGTTTGCCTTTGTCCATCAGTGGCGGGATGATCTTTTTCGTATGCAGCTCTGAGGACTATTGCTTCTTGATCCCATTTCTCGGCCGCATGTGTGAATGTTTGCATGGACTCGGCGTAAGCACGTTTCTGTTCCGCTGCCTGGTCCTCAAACGGTCTGCGTTCTTCGGCAGTGGCTTCTTTCCACATCTTGGACGTCATGAAACGGACTTCATTGGGAACAGCACGACCGCCGAGCCCAGGCTTGCGGGTTTCCTCACACCGCTTACGGGCTACGTCGAAAAATGTTTTGCTGTAAAGGAGGTATGCGTTTCCAGCCATCTTGGCTGGACGAACGGGCCGCTCCCCAATGTTAGACTTAACATGAGTCCACACTTCAAGCTCGTAGGCTTCAAGACGAGCTTTGGTTGGATCCTTTGCGGGCTCCTTTCGCTTGCGCACGAGCAGCGAGTCCCTCGGTAAGATAAGAGGCGTGGGGACTTCGATAGGACCGATCATCGTCTCTAGAATTTCTGACGCGGCTCTCAAGCCAGAGAGATATGCACCATGAACGGTTGCTGGGTGCGTACCAGTTGTGTGCTCCCCAGCAAAGAATAAGTTGCCTACTGGTCGCGCCATGACGTCGTAGTCGTCTGGTTGCATGCCTGGTGCTGCGGACGAGTAGCTGCCTCTAGCAAACCGATCCGAACCCCACCTGGTAACCACCGCTTCGACGGGATATGGGACGTCCTGCCCAAATACGGTTCGCAGCACCTCCGTGGCCTCGGCTATAAGGCTGTCGTTACTCGAATGCTCTGTTTCGAAACCAGCATCACCAGCCATAAGAGCAATCAAACAAGGCAGCCCCGTCGTATTCGACACATTGAACCACTGAAAGAATCGACCTCGGTTGGTCGAATAATCTTTCTGTGAAGTACTGTGACGGTTTTGCGCTTCTCGCAAAACTCCAAAGATGTCCCTATCAGGATCCCAAAACACTTTATCAAATACAAGCGCCACCTTGTTGAGGATGCCATACCCCAGGCGCTCAATCACATCCGTCTTCCATGAGGGAAGTGGAGGCTCAAAAGTTAGGTTGTTTTGCTTGAGAACGCCCAGTGGAATTGTGCAAACAACAGCGTCTGCATCCACTACTGAACCATCGTCGCATTCGATGGTGGCAGATCCTAGACTGTCATCGCCGTGGTATGATATGCTCTTCACAGGAAACTTGGTTTTCAGGTTGAGCGAGGTCGGACATTGCACCAGCCCGCGAGCTACACTCTGATACCCACCAACCACCATTGTATGGCTTCCCTCCCATTCGTTTCCCGCGTCCATGTCCCACAACCCCAGGCTGAGGTTGTGTAAGTTTGTGGCATTGCTGTATTCAAGGTTGGCAATGTGCCAATTGATGAGTCGGTAGTCCTGAGCGTTCAGATCCACGAGTTGCTTATATTGGGAAATGGCGTTGTCCAAGACAGATCCCAGCGTGGCACCATCTTCGCCGATAGCTTGTGTCAGATCAATATTTCGATCTTCTGCCAATTCATCTCGGAGTTTCCACCCCATCAGTTTTGCCTTCTCGGATGCCTTCATCGTTGCCGGCGTTCCCAATTCATTGTGCACCCGGCCCGTCAATTTATCGGATGAGACCGGGATGAAGTTGATAGTGTCTTGCACATCTTGGTCAGAAACCGAGGGGGCGTTGTGTAAATTTGTTACGGTTTCTTCAGCCTGGATCATAGTCTTACTTCCGTCACCAGGGCTGTCGCGTCCTTCCTCGAGATACAAACGGTTGCCCTCTACAAGCTTGGGTAGCTGGAGCTTGTACTTGTATTCACTCACTCGATCCAAGCAATCGTTGTAGAGCTTTTCTACTAGCTGATCTCGTACATGATCCACGGGCTTTCCGTTAATGTCATAAATCGTAGTATCGGCCGTGAGGGGGTGGTAAGGCAAACATAACTGGCCTCGGAGGAGAACATTGATGGGGTTTCCGCGATCGAATCCAGTGATGATCATGCCGCCCATTTCGGCAGTGTAGCGTTTACCCTCAAATGCCGGCGAGGGCTGCGCTGGTTTTGTTTTGAATTCACGAGAATACACGCGGCCTCCCACACGGCCTCTCCCCTCGAGCACCACCACACGCGGCGGTTCCTCGCCACGTTCGTAAAATCTATCGGCATACTGTTTAAATAAGCTCTCGAGTTGTCTTGCACACCCTAGGCCTGAGAGTCCTGCCCCAATAACTGCAATCGTCTTTTGGCGTTTAATAATTGGGACATTTTTCTCATCAGGTTTGGGCTGAGAGACATGGATACATCCGTAGTTGATGTACCCGCGGCGCACCAGCCAATCATAGCAAACGCTCGCTGCGTCAAACCAGCGGGCATTTGCACAACCGACAGCCTCCTGCCGAGTTACGCCAATCCAAGGACGTTTTAGCCACAGGCGCAATATGCCATTTCTGATATTCAGGTACGTTGTAACTTGAGCATGAGATATATGATGTCGAAGAAGATGGTATTCTTCTTGGTGCAGGGCATATGGGTTCACCCGCGACGACTCCGCTGCCATGATACATTCGCTAGCATATTTGTAAGAAGATATGTCGGTGGGGATGGATGACTTCGGTCGAATGTTGAAGTTGTAACGTTCTGTATCGTTGTGAGAGGGTGTTTGCCGAGGAGCTTTAGAATCATTCTCATGCTCATCATCCTGACTCTCTTTGAGACCATCCGTCTCAATAGGCGTGGTGGCCTTGCTGGAGACGGTTGAAGGGGTTGAGGAGATTTGTGACGTCTCTGTCATGGCCGAAAGCGACGATGCGAGCGAGCCGACGGTGTCATTGACAGCGATGGTGCGGGGCAGCGTGGTATCATTGTCTTGTGAGGCGTCTTGTCTATGTATTTTAACTTTTAGTCAGGGCAGGCCCAAGCCGACAAGGGCCATCCGCAAATCGGCTCATCGAGGGTCACTCACCCAACGCTAACATCGGCATCCATCAAGTCGTCAGATTCGTGAGGGCTGGCTGTATCGATGTCCATGTCTTCAGTCCATACCACTATCTCTGGCGCGGCCTCTGGGGTGTGTTCTGTTGAGGTCTGTTGTGACTGGGTCGATGATACCATATCGGGGGTAGCCGGTGGAGACATTCGGTCCTTGGTGCCGGTTGCCATCACCGTCGCTGAGAGTGACAGTGAGTCAAATATTTCCTTCCTTCCAAGCCTTCCCTTCCGTAACCGCGATGACGCCTTGGGGGGTTCCCTAAATTTTGACACCATGGCTGCGTCGAATCATACGTTTCTTGAATATACGTTGTTCTTGTTCACGAGGGAGACGAGATATAAAGTCACCTCTATCGCAGTAGGTGGGGGCTGTCAATATCGACTTTTGTTGGAATTAAATTCATGGACGAATGAGATGAGAAAAACGGCATTATACGGCGATACGGAAATGGAAATGGCAGACTGTTTGGTTGCATTAGCATTGAAATGACTGTCTTACACAGACATCGATGCGATTCACCTACCACGATTGATGACACTGAGGCGAGTGAGCGGGTGTGTATATACTGATCAAAGCCTTAGCTCATATCGATGAGCTTTGTGTCGTCCACAAGAGTCGATTTGACGGTGTCAATCAATCCATGACAAACGCCAGTGCCATAATTGTCCGTTTCGATGCTCCAATTGCGATTTTCGCTGGCTTTCGTCTCAGGAAACTCGATGCAAGGGCTCGGACTCGGTCAGCCATTGCCGCCCCTCAGAATGGGGGAAACCATACTGTTGGCTAGGATCACGTGCGACGCGGCGGCCGAATCAGAGGCCTTGTGGGTGTGGGTCCTAACCTCCATTCCAACGACAATGCGCTCTCGGTTCTTCTCAAGGCTCTCTATCAGGATATCGCTGACCACGGTCAACGCCAGCCCCTACTTGATGTCAACTATTATCTCATCCGCTTAACCATTTGTCTCTCTTATATACCGGTGCTTTGTTTTTGCCGCAGGGACGCGCTCAAATAAATCAACAAGCAATCCGCCATTCCGTCAGATCTCAGGTATCATACATTATGCTTAATTCGATCCATCCGCGGGCGTTGTACTGTTCTCCCTCGCAAACGACCCAGTCTCGATCGCCGCGTCCATCATCCGATTCCCGCTAATGATAGACGTCGTACAAATAACAATGTTTCTTCGGGCTGATGAGAATTCGGTTAGATCGAGTCAACATATCAGGATGAGGGGCATTCAAAACTTACCCTCCTCTTGTTTTGCGATGAATCTCAGAGCAGCAATCTCGGTAAACGTAATGCCTCCCACAAACACCACAAAGACAGTTTGCTTGCTACCGTTTCCGGAGAGAAGCGCCCTGGCCTTGACGGCCTTGTCCTCGCCTTTCTGATGCTCATAGAATGTCTGACCACGAACATGCTTCACCGCGTCGTCGAATCCATGCCACCCTTGTGTTCCAATGGTGGCCGGAGCTCCAGCAGCGCCCGCAGCTCCACCGCCTTTGGTGACTGAAAGTAAATACTGTTTCTGGAGAATGCATTGGACCAGGCGAATCGATAGTGGAGCATAACCGCTGTATACGTAGGATATATCGTTGGGGTCGTCTTCTTGAACCTCGTCTACGATGAGGCGGAGCTGTTTGCGTAGATAGGTGTAGTTCGTTTTGGTGCCAGTGGGGCCAACATTGCCCGCCATTGGAATCATCCCCGCCAGTGGCGATGATCTGGACAAGAACAGCTGTAATTTCTCCAGGTTATTCAGCGTCAACAGATGCTGATAGCCGTAACCCTCGAGGATCAGTCGTCTAAACTGGTCAAAGTCCTTTTGCTTTACGCCTCCAGAAATGCAAGAGTAAATGCAAAGAAGTCTCAATGTTTCCCGAATCGGAGCATCTCGAGCAATCAGCTCCTCGATACCTTCAATTTGAGACGAAGGGTCAGCACCAGCAGCCAGATTCTGCTGAACCTCCAACAAGCCCTTGAACAAATCCGTGCGGGTGTGTTTGATGATTTCCTCGGCAAGACCGGTATGTATTCTCGCGCTTTGCTGCTCTTGTTGGTAGCCAGGCAATTGGCTGACAAAGTCCTTAAGCTCGGCAATTGTCTTGGTCTTGTGCTGGGTTTCGTAGTCGCTCTGTACTTTTTGCAGCCGCCGGGCTACTTTATTGAGGAGGCTTCCAACAATGGCAAAGTTTGCGTCTCGAAGCTGATCATAGAGTTTGTCAGTCGAGTCCAGCTGAATCGTTCTCTTTCGGCTCTGGGAAGTCGTCGCGGAAGATTGTTGCGCAGGGGCACCGACAACCGTCGTATCAACTTTGGTCTGATTATGTTGGATCTCAAAAACCTCATCAATGAGACCCTCATAGGTCAGTTGAGTAAGGAGTGGGGTTACGAAATCCACCTCGCGATCAATGATGATAACGCTCTCATTCGTGGTACTTGGTGAGAGTCCAATCTTGTTGGACTCGGTGGCGTCCTCACCCGCGAGAAGTTCTTGCCTCATGCGCGCGAGAAGCTCCGCTACTCTCTTTGCATTGTCGCCTTTACCGATGACCTTGGGGAATAGACCATGGTTTTGCTGGACCTCCATTAAGGCCCTCACGAGGAGAAAGTTGGGTGTAACGTCTTTTGATATGTACAGGTCTTTGAAGGAGTCGTCGAGTTCCAGGGATAGGACGTCTTTCTCGAGAGGGAAGAAGGACAGAGGCAGCTCAGAGACATTGACATCTCCAAGCACGCCGGCCTCTTCTAGCAGCTGGTCGGAGACGAGGGTGCGCCGAGGCACCCAGAAGATGTGAAAGTCGTGTGGTGTCTGGCTCTCGCGCTGGACTCTTTTGATCTGGGCTGGAAAGAAAACTGTTGTCAGAGCGTGGTCACGGCCATATTTGATCAATATTGCACACCTGCTATCGTTTCCGCGTGGCGACCGCATTCGCCCCGCGAAATGAAAACGACATTGCGCTGGCTTGTGTCGACATTGTTGTTTTCGAGGATGAAGAACTTGTCAACACCATATTCTTGCAGGACTGCGACCTTGACGATGAGGCCGATCGGACCGACCAAGCTTCGATCTAGAACGACGTTCTTCTTTCCGCGAACCTACAGGTTACGACGTGGTTAGCTAGCTGGCTACGGAGGCTGGGGGGAAGCTCCGTGGGGCAAGCGGAGGAAGGCGAGCCTTACGTACACCCTCAAGCAAGTAGAGCAGGTCCTTTCGGGCCTTGTTGCGGATCTGCTCGGTGTTGAATTCCGTGCGAGGAGCCATGGTGGCCCGACGCAAGCTGGCGACGGGGGTGGGAATTGAGGTGTTGAGCGCGACGGCGGATGGAGTGTTGTATGAAGATGGGCGCCTATGAGAGTTGGTTCGCCGGCGGTGAAGCTTTGGCGGGGCTAGCCACTGAGCCTCAGCGGCAGCAGCCCGCCCCATGCCCACTGAAACGTGTGTAGCCGTCAAAAAACCGACGTCATCTAGCGGGACAGGTGGGACAGACTGTGCGATAAGATTCCGTCCGTGGACTTTTTTTTCGTCTTATTCTTTAGGCTTACGACTACGATTGGGACTCTCGAGCTGACATATGGACTGAACGGCTCGTTTTCTATTCAGGCGGATAACTTGTCAGAAGAAGAGGTTGATAGAGCATGTACCCAACGCCTCTTTCAGCGGACCCAAGTCTGTCATGACGGACCCGCCCCCTTGCCCCTCAGGCCAACACATGCCATGACTCCAGATAATGATGCTTCTGATAGTCGATACATAACATGCTCTAATAAGGCGGCATGCTCCGGTAAAATCATCGCGTTCAAGCGAAAGATACATGCCGATTTCAGTTGGCGTACGATCATGAACGCCCATGTGGCTGGGACCAACGGCCCAAAGCAAATACCAAATCCACATGCCACAAATGTCCCTCTCCAATGTCATCATGCCTGCCCATGCCGAGTTACCTACCATGGACCTTAACGCCAAAGAAGTAGAAAAAAGTGCCCGCTGGCTTCATTTATACGTTTGCGAAGCTTTATCCCGGTGTATAACGGTCCAAAGCCCGTTACACGGTATTATCGTGGTAGAGAAACTCGATATCGCGCGGCCGAAGCTTGTTGCCCCGCACAAAGTCCTCGTCGCCCGGAGGCCGCTCGTTTTTGTCGTTGCTCGTCAGCATGCTCTGAATGCTCATGCAAACACTAGAGACGCTTTGTACGGGGCTCCAGCCCTGTTGGCCGAGCAGGTCGAGGCAGATGATGCCATTGGAATAGATGTGGGGGTGCATCGGGATGGGACGATCGGACCTCTTGTCAAATGTGACTTCGGGGGGTTCTAGATGGACGGCAATGTCAGTCTCTGCACTCGGAGGCTCCTGCGGTAGGCTCTTGTAAATGGGTTTGACGCACCGATGGGGTACATTTTGGGAAACTGAAATTTGAGGCGGTAGATCTGGCCCTGGTACAGAGGGTTCTCGTCCAGAACTCGAATGTCGAGATGCCAGTCTCCAGCAACGCTGTCCTCGCGATCCAATAGCTCTATGCCCGGGGGCATTCCATCCTTTCGGATCTGCAGGCACCGGAGGGGCCATATCAGACATGTTCTTGATGGCGAAGGCGGAAGCACTCAAAACATACCTTGCCGAGTTCCTTAAGTAGACGCCTGTCCCGCGTCGCCCCGGCCATCTTTTCCTCTTCGATTTTCGGATGGTTTCCTTCCTCCCTTCCTGTCGCCCTGTTTCGCGGGGTTGCGTCGCGTGGCACTGTGACGTGATGGGTATGCGGTGCGGTTGTAGGGGTAAGTTTGGATGGTGTTGGTTTGAATCTGAGGCAAGCAGGACTAGAGGGCTGCTGTAAGAGGGGGGGTCCCGCCAAACGCTACCTCCCCAAAGTGGCGCTGCGAATTGGCTGCATGCGCCTGGGCCTCCGTTTCCACCCAAAAATCATTCGCACTTGGCTGACGTTTACCCCCATATCCATGACATGGCTAAAGTATTGAGTAGAAGGCCATGTTTCATCGCCATGCTGTGATGATCAGGTTGACATGTATATTGCAGCGCCAATCTGTCAATGCTGGTGTCTGTCATTTGAGTTAGGTGCAAAGCGAAAGCGAAAGATCATCCCTACTTCGACTCCACACAAATATCAGACTGCATTTACTAGCCCTTGTTTTCTTCTGGGATATGTTATTGGGTGTTGCTTTTCAGGTTCTGCAATTCTGATTTAGTGCCAAGCTAGTGATTCTTTGGTGACATGCTAGGTTCGGCCACTCCGATTAGTGAGATCTCAAATGACGACGCTGAGCTTCCCCGTTGCAAAATGATACTGAACAGCGACTAACAAGGCCAGTGTGGGTGTCGAACCAATGGCAAAAATAAAAAAGATTGTCATGAAAAACAGAAAAAAAAAAAAAAAAAAAAAAAAACAGGCTCAATTGTTTTGTCGCTCGCTCCCGTCTACTTGAGCCAATAGCTTCAATTAAAGCTGCGTGCTACCCTGGAGTAGCTATTTGCTGGACGAACATAACATGCGATCGAGTACAAACTAAAAGGGATGCTATTTTTGCCGCTGAGAGTCCCTGGAACGTGAATGATTACATTATAGGGGGGTGATTTGTTTTCTTGACATTGAGCCTTGTCCAAATCTCGCAAGCTTAACTTAAAGGTTCACAGACAGATGAATGACGATCCCTGGATCAAATGAAGAATTTGGACGACAGGGATTAAGAATGCGCAGATCATCAAAATTATGGATCGTGTGAGAATACGCATGGTTTACATCAACTGTCCAAACGGAACAGCTGTGAATGATCAGATGAGACACTCCTCTTACACATGCGCTGCGTTTTCACGAGCGCTGAACTGGGTATAGTATTTGCTTGATCTTTGAAAGTCAACCATTGAGACAAGGGCCTTGTATAGGGAATGGCTCCTGCACGATTTTGGGTTGCTGCGAGTGCCGCGTTGAGCCCACCTGATGAAATAGTGTTTGGTGGCATAAACCATTGGGGCATTGCTGAAATAATCTCGACCTAACGTGATCTGTAATATGCCAACGAGAGATGACATCTAAGCCGCATAGAACCCACAGATGCTTTTGTACAGGTTCTGGAAACCCGTACACTATATACCAAACCCGGGTACGTCTCTCCGGACAATGAATGCCCAATCATGTTTGAGCACCCAACACCAATAATAACAAGTGTCTATAGGTTGACTGGAACCTGGGCCAAACGGCTGCCCCATAGTGCAAGTGGGGGTTTGGAATGAGACTCTTTGAGTCCAACAGGATTATTTGACCAAACCACCGATGAAACTGATTTCAACAACACAGAAACGTGTTTCTGCCATGAACCTTTACTCTAAAAAACGGTGCTCGGATCTCAGCTGTTGGACTGGATGCATTTCAACGTGGTGGAAGCAACGAGTGAGTGAAGGAGCAAGTGACCAAGGCGATATAGGTCGGGTATCGACATATTGACACAGCTGCGGCATACGGAAATGAGAAAGCAGCGGGCGTAGCCATTGGAAAGAGCCGAGTGCGTTGCGAAGATATATTCGTGACGGCAAAATTGGAAGTAAACCGCAATGCTATCTACTTGAGACTGGATGGCAGATGGTGATTTTGTTTAGGGCACAGGCGTGGCATCGACTAGAAGACGTCGAGAAAGCACTGGATACCTCGCTTAAAAAACCGGACTTGAAATATAGTAAAGCAGCCATGAAATTTTGGCCTATAAAAGCGACTAGTTAACTCACCGTGCCCAGTTGACCTATATTTGATGCACTGTGAGTTCTCATACCCCCATTGCAGGCTGCGTTGTTCCAAGCCATTTACAGACCCCGACGCATACCAGTTAGAAGAAAAACATTCCACAAAGCGACACCCAGATGGGAGCGACAAGGTCAGCGTGGAATTGCGCTACCGCGTTGGGCTTTTTTGTGCTGACTCCAGCATAGCCTATGATAGACCTGGAGCTTTCTCGAAACTACATGTCTACATGGAAAGCAATGGAGAATCTCGTGGATAGCGGTAAAGTCACGGCGATTGGTGGAGGGATGTCTTAGACATATGGCGAATGTCACTGATACAGTCACAGGCCTTTCCAATTTTGACATTTTGAAGACAAAGAAAATTGTGGCGGCAGCCAGAATCCGCCCAGCTGCCAACCAAGTTGAGCTTTACCCGTTAGTTGTCAGCGGTTGGCTGTGGCGAGCGCTGTGCTGACCTGAGACAAGGCTGTTTCCACAGCCTGAACTAGTTGAAAACTGCATGAGCCAGGGAATCCAGGTTGTGGCTCATCAGCCTCTGGGTGCGCCAGTAGGTCAAGTCCGAGGTAGCGCAGAAGCACCGTCCCCTCTGCAACATCCTGAATTGTGGCTTTGTCAGAAGGCTGCGGCAAGACGCCGGCGCAGCTATGTCTGTCGTGGGCGGTTCAGAGAGGCATTCTGGTGGTGCCGAAGACGAGGAGCGAAGACCGGATGCGGCAGAATCTTGAACTGTGCAGGTTGGAGGAAGCCATTTTCAATGGCGTAAACGATGTTGTGAACGAGACTGGTCCCATCCGATTCCTCAACCCAACGAACCACATTGGGTTTGACGTTTTTGACGAGGAGAGAGATACCAGTGGGCGAGTGACGAAGGTTTGAGACACGGTTTACGGGTATAGCATCCGAGGCCTCCTTGAACTAATCGGTAATAACAACGCTGAAATGAAGAAAAGAAAAAAAAAAAGGAGCCAGGCTTTCATGCACCGATATGCCGATAGGGCTGAGAGACCAAAGGGCTAGAATGTGCGGCGCAGAAAAGCCATCAAGCAGCTCATTCACGTAGGCAACCCCCAAAATACGCCTTGGGCGGTTGCTACGCCACGATGAAAGTGGGAGCGACATGAATGGGACGAGATACGGGACGGGTTGACAGGGTGTAGGGGAGACGGGGCGGGGTTCTACCGGCATTCCGTAGTGCCTTGCCAAGCGCTTGCCAAGTGTTGGAGGGGTTCTGGTGGTTCTGGTAGCGCCAGCAGCAGGGGCGAGCGAGTGGCCTGGCCCGTAACAATGTACCCGCTGGAAGCGTAGGGGATTCCGGGGATAATAGCGATGAGCCACCGGGGGGCTGCTCACTGCCACAGATCCATGGCGCAAAGCTCGATTGAGCATGGGCTCCTTCTCTGGGGATTTGCACGTCAACGCCGATGACGACGCTGCTTGTTGGACGACGTGTGGGCGCCTCTCCCAACCATTGCACCGGCTGCGAAGAGGCCACCAGCACTGCGGCCTTGGGCACCAGGCTGGCCTGGATCAATCCAATGGACGCATGGCTGGCTGATTAGGTACCTTTTGTCGTAGTGCCTTTTTATACTAACACGTTGCGCAGTGGGTTGAATGGTGGGCCGCGAAAGATGACAGTGCCCCTCCCTCGTCCAACCCACCCAGAGGAACCTGGTAAAAATTGACGAAATGGCGGACCGGGCTTGGGGGGAGAAGGCGAGAAGACGGCGAGAGCGAATCTTGGAACACGGGGGGTGGCAGCGGTTGGTGGTGGTGTTGGTGGTGGGCTACGGCCCCCAGGGACACCCATCACGGTGTTGGATGGCTGGGCTGGGGTCCATGGCCGTGTAAGTAGCAGGCAGGCGTGGCGAGCCGAGCAGGTATGGATGGTATACCAGAGGTGCGTGCAGGCGTAGGCGTAGGCGTAGGCGTAGGCGCATCGACACGCGAGGCACATGGCTGCGGCGGGCGGTATGTAGACTTCTGACGGGCCTCCCAGCTCCAGGGGGTCGCCTTTCTTATTAGCTGTCGCAAGTTAAAGGGTCGTCTCCTCATCCATCCCCAAATCGCCCCCATCCGCCTCCAGCCAGTCAGCCTGCTCTGTCCGTGCCCAGCCATCCGCCGCCCGCCTTTCTCACCCATCACCCATTACCTATCACCAGCACCATCATCTCTTCCCCGTATCGCTTTGTTTTGGCATCGGGTTTTCTCCCTGCTTCTCCCCTCCTGATCCGCGCCTGTCTTTCTCGCCCACACGCTTCGGCTCGAGAATCGGCCATTCACTTGCAGCAGCTTGGATCACCCGTTCATCTGCCCATCCTCCACCTCTCTGCTGCTACCCCGCCATGAGCCGTAAGTCGCGACAACGCCAGCCTCACTTGCCTCCCCGCTCCAGATATCTGGATGCCTTTGCATTGCGGCGCAGGTGGAAATCCTTTTGTCCATTTGTTGCCTTCTTCGCTTCATGGCCTTCAGAGCCCACAAGACGCTCCTGCTGACCATGGCTTTTTTTTGTTTCTCCAGTCCACGGCATGTTCAACCGGCTCCAGGGCCAACCTGAGAGCTACGACAAAAAGTACGCGATCCGTTCCTTTTCCGCCAACCCTTCTCACGACATGACCGGCTCCTAACATTTCGATTTCTTTTCACAAACATAGGTCCCAATACAGATTTGGCCGAACCCTAGGCGCTGGTACCTATGGAGTCGTTCGCGAGGCTGACTGCACCACTGGCAAGGTGGCCGTCAAGATCATCCTCAAGCGCAATGTCAAGAACAACGAGCAGATGGTCTACGATGAGCTGAAGATGCTGCAGAAGCTCAAGCACCCCCACATTGTTAAGTTTGTCGACTGGTTCGAGTCGCGGGTAAGCTGATGCCCCTCGCCAGCCCCGCTGCAGAGGACGATCCCGACTGACACCCCCGCCACAGGACAAGTTCTACATTGTTACCCAGCTGGCCACTGGTGGTGAACTGTTCGACCGAATCTGCGAGCAGGGCAAGTTCACCGAGAAGGATGCCGCTTTTACCATTAAGCAGATCCTTGGGGCTGTGGATTTCCTCCACAGGAACCAGATTGTCCACAGAGGTATGACAGCACCGCCCCGATCCTAGCAAGCATTTCTGTCGCCGCCCAAGGTTGCTAACCCAACGCTGCCAGATCTGAAGCCCGAAAACCTCCTATACCTGAGCAAGGATCTCGAATCCGATCTTGTTCTTGCCGACTTTGGTATCGCAAAGATGCTCGACGGCAAATCCGAATCCCTCAAGACCATGGCTGGCTCGTTCGGCTACGCGGCCCCCGAGGTCATGCGCAAGGAGGGTCACGGCAAGCCCGTCGACATGTGGTCCATGGGTGTCATTACTTACACCCTCCTCTGCGGCTACTCCCCCTTCCGAAGCGAGACTCTGCAGGACTTGATCAGGGAGTGCACCGAGAACTCGGTCATCTTCCACGAGCGTTACTGGAAGGATGTTAGTGACGATGCCAAGGACTTTATCCTTCGCCTGATCAACCCCGACCCCGACCAGCGCTTCACCAGCGAGGTATGCTACTGGACTCGTCTTCCCTTATGCTTTCACATGCTGACAATCTATATAGCAAGCTTTGCACCACGTTTGGCTCACCGGTGAGAACGCTACCGAGCACAACTTGGTGCCCGAGATCCGGGCTTCTCGCGCCAGGAGCAGACTCAGGCGCGCATTCCAGAAGATCAAGCTCGCCCGCCGCATCCAGAAGCTTCGCGAGCAGGAGGAGGATCCCACCGACTCGGATCTCTCAGACCTCTTCCGCGAGGTGGCTCTTGCCAAGATTGCCGACGACAAGGAGGAGAAGGAAGTTTTGCGAGTTGTCCAGGAGGTCGAAAAGGAACAGAAGCGCAGAAGCTTCATTGGTCTTTAAGAGATGGTCAATTGATGGGTGCATTGCGGTTACGCGGGATGGGATACCCTCGCCATCTGGCTGTGCGGAGCTGGTGTAGGAGTCTTGATAGGGCATGGAACGCATGGGAAATATCGCTTTAAAACTAGGTCTTGCTCAACATGTGGGGAACAGCCAGTTGCCTGTTCCCCGGGATGTAGTAGGTGGACGTGGATGACGATAATCGTGGATAGGTCAAGAAAGACCATATATGGGTGGTTTGATGGTCTATTGTTGATTTGAAAGCGTTTTGGATTTTTTTTTTCATGGCACACTGCTTTTGACGGAAGCCGTGGTGGCTTGGTTTCCAAGTGAGTTTTTGATTTTCTGACATGTCTACAAGACAACAAGGCTCTCTCTCTTCTATGTACAATGGTATCGTCGAAAACAACAAAGCGTGAACTTGTTCCACCAAATCTAATCCTGCGCGATGCCCTATCCTTCCTTATGAGGTAAGGGGGGACTTCGTGTTCCCTCGCGCGGGCTAATTAACCGACGCCGTGACATTATCTCCCATTCAAAAAAAAGGCATGAAACAAATTATGCAACCGACACATTACCGCCGTGACCCTTCTGACTCGTACATCATTTTTACTCCAAACTAAGAGGGACCAGTTTGAGATGTGGAAACAAAAAAAAAAAAAGAAAACAAAAGAAAAGAGGAAAATAAAACAGGGAAATTCGTTATTTGATCTCCTTGTTCTCAACCCTCTGCTGCTTCCCCCCTTGGGAATCTTGTTACAAACAAGAAAAAAAAAAGGGAGAGGAATTGTGGTTATGCCAGCATATCCGCAATGGCACTCTCGCGCAGGTCCTCGTACCGCTGGGCATTGAAACGGGGCCGGCGCCAGCCGCCGGCGCGGAGGCGCTCGATGCGGGCCTGGAGCTCCATGGAGCGGCGGCGCTTCTCGTCGAGCCCGAGGTTGGCGGCCGTGGGCGGCGGGTTGTGGGCGGCGACCAGGTCCGTCTCGATGAAGGAGAGGTGGCGCGAGATCTGGCCCTGGAGGTCGGTCAGGAGCAGCGAGCAGCGGCGAGCCGACTGGACGTTTGGGAAGATGACGTCCTCGGAGGAGGAAGAGGATGAGGAAGAAGAAGTGGAAGAGATGGAGGACGAGGAACAGGAGGCTGCGGGAGGGAGCCCCGAGAGGCCGGCGTCCAAGCTCATGCTCCGCGATGGAGGGGGAACAGGCATGGCGTCGAGGAGATCCTGGAACGAGCACTCCGATAGAGGCGGGAGCCCGAGGGTGGGAGAGTCGGGTCGCTCGATGCTCCTTGGTGTGCTGCTGCTGCTGTAGTTGGAGTAGACGCTGGTGCGCGCGGAGCGACGGCTTCGGCGAGCGCTGCTGCTCCTGCTGCTGCTCCGGACGTCCTTTGGCGTGGGGAAGGCATCGTCATCCAGCGACGAGATGGAGGTTGCGCGGGAGCTGGTCTCGGACGGCGGCAGGCCGGGGCTCCACATGGACGAGGGCCGGATGCTCCCGGTGCTGGTGGGGGAGTCGTCAAAGACGTACGACGACGACGACGACGACGACGACGACAGCGACGACAGCGACGACGAGCCGCTGATGGAGCCCTGCTTGGACGACCGGCGCGAGATGACGCTGTCCGTCGAGGCGATGAGCTGCGAGGCCTTGCTGTAGTGGTCCTGGGCCTCGTTGAGCAGGCTCACGCGCGTGGGCGAGGCGTGGTGTAAGCCGCGGGCCAGCGTCTCCTGGGCGCTGGCGGCGTAGAAATGGAGGTAGATGAGATAGCACGGCTGCACGCCCGTCTGCATGGCACCAGTGTCAGTTATATGCAGGTTCCCGAGGCTAAGGGGAGTTTGTCATGGAGGTTTAATTTTTCTTCTCTCCTTCTTTTTTTGCTTTCGCAACTTACCGTATCGCGAAGGTTGCTCAATATCTCATTGCAGCGCTTTACACAAGGCCGGAACTGGCGGTTCGCATAGTCCGTCTTGACGTCGGCCACGGCCTTGGCCCACTCATGGTTGGTGTACGGCAGGATGGGGAGCGAACCGGGGAAGCTTTGTAGGCATCGCCGCCTCGTAGAGCTGGACTTTGCCGTGCTGCCCGAGAAGCCCCTCGAGGGTGATGGTGCTGGAAATGACCACGAGCTGTAGTCTTCTGCAGACTGTGCCTTGGGACTCACGCTCGCCATGGTGAAGAAACTGCGTTTGCGTGCGTGGTTTCGTAAAGTGATTCTTCTTCTTGCTCTCTTCTTCTTCGTCTCTTTGCAGCCTCTCACTGAGAGTTGAAGAGCCAAGGCTGAAGGAGGAGTGAAGGAGAAAGGCACGGTTACCCAGCTTCTCCTCTCGTCCCACGTGGTTATGACCTTTTTCGTGAGCTGCAGGACACGAGGCGCTGCCTAGATCCAAGGCGAGGGATTGTGGCGGAAGTTTGTGTTGCCAATATTCGCGGTTGGTGGGATAAGTTCTAGCCTTTCCGAATTGCGGGGTAGTCTGGTGACCTGGAAGCTGAAGCTGAAAAAAGACAAGAATTGGATAAAAAGTTTATGGTCGAAGTGAGAAGTTTCTCTGAAAGTCTCGTCGTCGTGTGGGTATGTGCGTGTGTGTGTGTGTACACGGGTGCGTGGGAAGGAATGGCAGTGAGACAGTGTGTCGATAAAAGAAGGGTAACGAAGAACAATATACAATAAAGGTGAGGCCGAAAAAAAAAAGGTATGTATTGGAGGGATGAATTTGATATAACGGGGAAATAGAAGAAGGTAATAAGACGTCAAAAAGAAGAAACAATACAAGAAGAGAATCAATAGAGGGAGAAATGAACAATCGGAAGGGGGGGGATCAGGTCTGAATAAAAGAAGAAATGACAAAAAGATGGTGTGCGTCTGTGGCCAGCAGCTGGAGCACGGATGGGGGACGTAATTATGAGCGAGGTCGTCTGTGAGGCGGCTGCTGCAAAGTAGAATTGGGTCGGGATCTGATCGGGGGAGCAAGGGTGTCCTGTCCGAAAACGGTTCAAGTTGCGTATGATCGCCCGATGGGACGTAGATTCGATTTACGATGGATGAAGGGGGGGGTCCGCGCGAGCGTCTGATGAGTGAAGGCGGCCGTATCCGGAAATATGGGCAGAGAAGGGCCGCTGTTTGGGCGTGATGGTGGTCCAAACCACCCCCGCAGGGCTCCTTTATTTTCTGTTTGCCGGGCAAACTTTTTAATCAATGCGAGGCCGCTAATGTCCTTGGGTCGTCCCCTTTGGGCTTATCGGCGGAGGGATGAGGGATGGTGAGGAGGGGGACGGGTGGGAGGGCAGCTGAAGACACCGCTGATCGCAAGGAGGCCCTTCCTTTGCCGTCGAGGGTTTGAGCTTGGTGTAAGTGGACGCGAGTGTGAGTGGACGCGGAAGCGACCTAGCCGGGACGAGAGTAAACGCCTGAGGTGGCAGATGATGCGCGCGCAGGTTAATGCTTGATGCTTGATGCTTGACGCTTGATGCAGGCAAATCGGATCGTAAATCGTAACGGCAATAAATAGAAAAGTGACGAGGATGCTGGGGTTGGTCGTCGTTCATGCACAGGCATATAATCATCAGATAGTCATGACAGTCGGTTCGCGCATCCCTCTGGCATCAGCCAAAACGAAGAGGGCGCCAACACCTGGACTACTTATCCCTCTGGTCCATGACTGCCAGAGCCCAGACCACGAACGGGGCAGGGTTGGTTTTTTCTCCCCTTCTCGCTTCTTTCTGTTTTTTACTTTTCCTCGCCTTGTACGTTGCAGAGCTGGGACGAGGAAAAAGAAAGCAGACGACGCTCCCGAGGTGTCCTGTGCAGCCAACGGCAGCCTGCAAGCGGCCAGCCAGCCCCCTACGCAGCCAAGCCCAGCACCACCACCCCTTCGCGGGCGGCGGGAGGGGGCGGCGCTGCCTCACCATCCATGCAGGCCGGATCCACACACGGGCAAGGCGAGAGAGAGCTCCGGGCTGGGTGACGAAAGCGCCCCCCGCTGCAGCGAAGCACAGGGCCAACCGACCCACGCCAAAAAAAGAAAACCGCCTAGTCGCGTAGTCACTCCCGGCCATCTCTCTCGCCTCTGTAGCTTACACACACATGCACCCTCCATCACCGACCCGTCCGGTTTTTTTTTTCTTCAGTGGGACTTTGCATGCATGACGATGCATCTTCACACTAGTCCACAGGATGGGCCAGAAACTACTGCGTAAAGGGGTGGAGAGGGGGTTACCGAGGGGGGGGATAAGCCCGCACAGGGCGGAATGCAGCAAAAAAGGGGAGAAAAGAGGGCACAAGAAAGAAAGAGAAAAAAAAGAAACGAACGGGCAGGACCAAGAAAAAAATGAGAGAAAAAACGACAAAACGCACAAGGGGGGAGCCTGGGAAATGGAAGAGCTCGGCCCAGCCGAGAGGACCTCATCAAGCACAGATTGACACCACGCCCAAACATGGCAAAATCCAATTTGTGATGTGGTCTGTGAGGAGCATAGACAGGTGCATCTTGAGACGCCCGTCCCGGCTCTCTGGCACGTCCACTCCCGGAGCTCGCGCCGGGGAGATCAGCCGCCGCTGACCAACTAGCAGCGGGCAAATTTGGCCGACGAGGTACGAGTCCGGCGGCAGTTGGGGAAACGCTCGTCAATCACCCGCCTGCTGCTGGCTTGCGCAGTCATCCGCCTGGGTTTTTTTTTGCCTTTCAGCTTGCGCACGCATCGCTTGCGCCCGTGGGGGTTCGTTGTGATTTTTTTTTTCGAGTTGTCGCGCTGTGCGCGCATGCTCGCGCTCTGTCCTTGCTTTCTTTTGTTTGTTGTGTGTCGCTGCAGCTAGGAAAAGGCATCACCATTCACCAATGTAACGGTTCCAAGGGTGGTTTGTTGGATGTCTTCTGCTCCCGGACGCATGTACCCTCTTTTCCGCGCTTGTCGACTTGACCTGACCGCCATCAATCATCAATGCGCTTCGTGAGCTTGGACGACGCCGCCGCAATCCTACATGAGAGTGGAACAAGACTCTTCTTGTCTTGTCATTTTTGACATCAACCGCTCCCACTTTGCATTGTGGAATGCCACACTGCCAGCCAGCCAGCCGGAGCCCTCAGTCTTTCTTCTTCTCCTGCTCCTGCCCCTTCTCTTGCTCTTAGTCAACGAATTCCAACACCATCGCTGCTTCACCATGTCAGTCGACATCACGTAGCCTCACAGGGCACAGATGTTGCGGCTACGCTAACCTAGTGCCCGTTGGCACGGCTCTCACGTTCACGAACATTCAGATTCCTACCAGAACTAGTAAGGAGGAGATCCGGATTCTGTAACCGTTTTTTCCCTTTACCGTCGTCGCCACAATCTAGAAACCTCGGCGTAATTCCGGCCGTGTCAATTCACAATCCAGATGCGCCAGAATTGAGAGTAGAGAGGGTGTCATGGCATTTTGACGTCTATTCTGTTTTTTCGTCTTTTTTTCTTCTTTCTTTCTTTCTTACAATGTCATCTATGAGGAAGGATTTGTTGGTGTCTGCTCTTCAACTGGAGCCTTTTCCTCAGTATGCGCCTTTTCCTCCACAGGAGCCTTCTCCTCCACAGGAGTCTTCTCCTCCGTAGCGGCCTTCTCTGTGGCAACCTGCTCAGCAGTCGCCTCACCCGTCTTGACCTCGTCACCCTTGATTCCGTGAACCACTCTCAGACCTTCAGCCTGGCGGGTCATCTCGTCCAACTCGCGTTTGCGCTGGAGACGGATCTTGACCTCTCGTGCCATATCCTTGAGATCCACGAGAACACCCTCCTTCTCGGGGTGACCATCCTGGAGTCCCATCTCCTTGATCTTGACCTTGCTCTGAGCCACCTCATCCTCACCGAGGAAGATGGCAAACGGAACGCCATTGACCTCGGCCGCCTTGAATTGCGCCGGCACCTTGGGTTTAACTTTGTACAAGAATTCGGCCTAAATATCCACTGTTAGAAAAAAAGGACCACATCCGTGAACGGACAGCTTCTCCACAAACCTTGATACCAGCTTCCCAGAGCTTAGCACAGATCGACATGCGCTCCTTCAAGAAACCACCACCGCCAAAGGCAATGACGTAGACATCAACCTCGTTGTTTCGTACTGTGGCAGCGCTCTTGTCTGCGGCCATTCTGGCCTTGGTGATGGAGAAGATTCGGTCGACACCAAATGAAATACCGACGCAGGGAATCTGGTTCTTGCCCGAGAACATGCCAACCAGGTTGTCGTAGCGGCCACCAGCTGCAACACTGCCGACGCCAACTGTGGGGTCGTCAGAGCGGTCATCATCTGTGCCCTTCTTGCCCTTCTTTTTGGACGGCTTGGCATCTGCGCCCTCCTGACCAGGTGTCACTGAAGGGGCAGAGCCCTCCGTCACAACCTCGTAAATAAGACCTGTGTAGTAGTCGAGTCCTCGGGCCAGGCTGAGATCGAAAGAGACGCGGTCCAGGGCACCGAACGCCTCAAGGTAGTCAAATAGGAGAGCAATATCGTTCATGCCTTGCTTCATGAAAGCGTTGGATGCAAGCTCCTCGTTGCCCCGTAGCTTCTCAAGCAAGTCGTGCTTTCCCTTGAGAACCACCCACTCGCCAATGCGGTCGGCAATGGCTTCATCTAGACCCTTCTCAACCGTCATCTCCTTGCGGACCTCGGGCCATGGCAGCTTGTCCAGCTTGTCGACAGCGGAAGAGATGGTGCGGATCTTGTCCTCGGGCACTCCGCACACTTGGAAGATGCCGTCGAGGATTTTGCGGTGGTTCAGCTTGATGGTGTAGCTGTCGCCCCAGCCAAGGCCCTGGAAGACTTCGGTGATGATGCGCAGAACCTCGGCGTCAGGCACCATGGGATCGAATGTTCCGGCAATATCGAAATCGCACTGGTAGAACTCGCGCATTCGTCCCTTGGTCATGGCGGGCTGGTCTCTTCGGTAGACCTTGGCAATGTGGTAGCGCTTGATGTTCTGGATGTCCTTGTTCATGGCGAGGAAGCGGGCAAAGGGGACGGTGAGGTCATATCGCAGAGAGCAGATCTCGCCACCCTGGTCGGCAAGGTCGTAGATGAGTTTGCTGTCCTCGCCATACTTGCCGGCGAGGATCTCTCTGAGCTCGAAGACGGGGGTATCGATTGTGACGCCTCCGTGGCGCTTGAAGACTTCGGTGATGGTGCTGAAGATCTTGTCACGAATGACCATGTCCTTGCCCTCCCCTAGGAATCTTGGTTAGTTCTCACGCGTGTATAAATCGGAGCGAATGGCGGGGGAGGGGAGTGGCGCACAGTCTTTGGTGCCCTTGGGCGTTTTGAGCTCGAACTTGGTCTTGGGTGCCATGGTGTCGGATCGCGGGGCAGCGGCGCAAAAGTTGCGAGAATAGGTTGAGGCGGGGAAGTCGAGGAGGGGGAGGAGACGTCTCGAGGCGGAGAGGGGAAGTGAGGGGGAAGAAGTAGAATGGAGGAGCGAGGGAGAGAGACGTGCACCAGGCGACGGCCGCAGAAGACGGTAGGACCTCGAAGACCACAATGCAGTTTGGGTCTGGGAGAATTTGGACACGGCGGTTAGAGTCATCCGTTCTGTAGTGGGCGTGTGAGTTCCGATAGAGGAACCCACCTATCAGTCATGCCGCGGTGCGTCACAGAATCCAATTGCGCTTGCAATTTTTTGGCAAGGAAAAAACTCGGTTAAAGCACCGGCCGTGGCCGAAGGGAGGAGCACCGGCCAGGCCCTGAACCTGCCCCGTTTGGCGGGGGAATTCGTCCCCACTAATCCGAAGCTTCAGCGGGATATGGCGGGGTAATGCCCGCTGCCAATGGATTGCTCGCAGTGGTTTTTCAGTGTGGTTTATAGGAACTTGAGAGGTTCGGATAGGCCAGCCTATTCTCACATCTCTTTTCATCTCACCTTTTACGCTGAGGTTCAAGAACCACTAGATGAGCTGAATGTGTGTGTTTTGGGCGGCTAAACTCATGCTTTGCTGGTGTTTATGCGGAATTGCATTGCCCTTCAACTGATGCATTTTGACAATTAATCGATTCATGCTTTTCCGGCGGCATGAGAGTCCTTGGAAATTCTCAATGCATCATGAAACGTGCTTACACCCAAATACGATGCTGCTTGTCCAGGTCGCACTGAACAAAACCAGCCCTGGTGCGCGAACGCGTGGGAAACTAACGAGTGACAAAAGATCTGCAAACAACCAGTTTTGATCTGGTAAAATGAAATTAGTTCACACCAGTTTCATTTTCTTCACATTTGTTTTTCCATTTCCTTCATAACATCTGTCCTAGTCAGACGAGGCAGACACGCCATGCCTTGCCAGAATCCCATTCCCAAAAGATCATCTATTTCTCATTCCGATGACCTTCTGCAGCTTTGGGTTGAATCATATTAGCAACTTGTTCTGAGATTCATCCGTGTACAGTCGGACGGTATGACTCGATTGGCTAAAAAGTCGCCATGGTTGCCTTCTTGTGCATAAGCAGACATCACCCCGAGCAAGTCACCCGATCATGTTCTACAGCCAGCCATCTGCATGACATTGCATGCCCTTGGTAAAAACAAAAAGGCAAAAAAGATGTACAAAGCACAACTTTGGCATTTATTTCCATTGACCTTGTCAGGACTCTACGCAGCGATATATTTTTTTGGGCAAAACCAGTCGGCAATATGAGGCAGAATACGCGACTAGGATATACGCGTATACCATTATGTCCCGCCTGACCACTGAGTTTTTGTTCCTTGTAAGCGAAAACCTTGGAAGCAAACTTCCATCCCCCGGATAAGCATACCGCAACTACGATCGGGTCATCTCGATACAATTGCCAAGTCAGCTCAAACCCTCCTGGATGCCTGTATGCCTGAAAGCGGAAACTGAGACGAGCGGGCGCCGCATTGGCGCACTCGAGGCGCTGTGGCTGATGAGTCAAATTTGGCTGCCTTGACACGTCAAGTAAGGCTGAATGCCAGGCAGAAGTGGCCGGAATCGGCCCCAAATCTCACCTGATACCGAGAGTAGCATCTCGGAGATCTCGGCTCACGGCAGCACTTTCCTCCCCCCCTCCTCCCGATTGACGGGAACCCATTGGGGAGAGAGAGTTATCTGCGCAAGACAGCTGCTGGTCAGAAGATGCCTTCTGCTGATCTAATTGCACATCTGCCACCACCGCCGCAGAGATTAGCTGCACGCTAGTCGTGTTTAGGGTGCGGCAGCAATCCAATTAGCGGACATGGGGGAGGGGAGAGCCAATGGCCCTGTCTGGAGGACAGTTCTCGGTTGCTCAGCTGTGTTGGCTGGCTAGACTGGCCTCGGGGGGTCGGGTGGTGTCCGACCTCAAGGGACGAAGCGATGCGCCACACCTTGGTCCATGGTGGCCCAGAAAGGAGTCCCTCACCATTGGCCGCTGCTGAAACATGTGCTCGGAAGGTGGGCTGCCTTGTCCCATGGACTGAGGCAGCAGCTGCAGATGCCATGCACACCAAGACTAAGCATATTTATGTCTCGGTATGCTGATGACGACGCGGAGCAAAATGATGCCATGCATCCCTGAACAACATGGGGGGACTCAGCCGTTCATCTCCAATGCCCTCAATCCCGCTCGTGGCTCGATAGGGGATGAGGAGTGAGGGCATATTCCTCCTGCACGCGCATGGGGAAATGGTCGGATTGGCACGGCTTCATGTACAGTCTAGAACATGGCCGTATTCGAATCCGACCCGCGATTCTCCTCGTTGATCTGAGATGCGTGGATGATGCGCTTACATCGCATTCTCGTCGGATTCAGACCCCTGTCGTATGTCGTATCCGTCGGATTTCTAGTCGATATGGCGGTAGCGTCCCCATTTGCCGCAACGGCCCACCCTCCGTCAACTTGGCTTTCGATCTACTGTCCACATCAAATAATAATGATTGTTATAATAGACTCCTTGCCTTTTCTGGCTGCCTATTCTGTGTTCCTCCCCCTCGACTTCTCACATCTCCTCCTATACTGTACTATATAGATAGCTTGGATTTCGCTCCCCCCTCTCTCCCATCTCTCAAGCGTCATGCCCCTGTCCTTCTTCTGTTCCTTCAACCATGAGTAGCGCGGATCCTGAGAAGCCCGCCACCAGCTCCTCTTCCCCAGAGTCGGACCCACGGCCGCATTCCAAGGCCAGCCAGGAAGATGTTGCCGGTGAAGCAAAGAGTCGCCCCGAGCGGACAGCGACTTTTCAAGACTATACGGTATTTAATTGTGGCCCATCCCCAACTGCTGGCCCCCGCATCTGACGCCAATCTCACAGCGCGTGTTCACGTATGCAACTAAATGGGACTTTGTCGCGTACGTCGCAGGCATCTTTGCCTCGATTGGCGCCGGTGTCGTACGTATTCCCCGGGATTTTCATTGATAATTGGACAAGTTTGAGTGTTGACACAGATGCGTTTTGGCAATTTAGACTCTGCCATTGATGAATGTTGTTTTTGGTATAATCTCCTAGCCTTATGCCCCGTCACAATCCACCCCCTTCTAATAATGACTCTAGGTCGCTTTGTGGGGCATTTTAGCGATTACTTTTCTGAGGGCTCGACAACATCACGAGCCGAGTTTCAGAAAACCGTTGATCAGCTTGCGTGAGTTCCATGTCTGCGAGTGCCGCAGGATCTAATGAGCTAAACCGACCCAGTCTTTACATGTTCCTCTTATTCATCGGACGTTTCGTTCTCAACTACATCAACAAGGTATATCCTGTTTTCACAATACCCCCGATTATCTGGATTAACTTTTATATCAGTTTGTTTTCCGCATGATTGGCATCAGGCTGTCCTCGGCTGTTCGACTGCACTACCTCCAACGCCTGTTTGGCCAGAGCATCCATGTCCTCGATTCCATGCCCCCTGGGTATGCCACGGCCACCATTACATCAACCGCCAATGTGCTTCAGCTGGGCATTTCTGAAAAGCTGGGCACCTTTGTCGAGTTCAACTCGACAATCATTGCCGCCATCGTCGTTGCATTCACCAAGAATTGGGCCCTTACTCTTGTTACCAGCTCTGTTATCCTCTTCCTTCTTCTCGTTCTCGGAACTATCCTTCCCTTCATCATCAAAGTTAACGGAAAGGTCACAAAGGTATATACACCTGCGCTGGATTCCGTCTCTGACTGTACAATTAACGTCGTGTTAGGCGGAAGGACTGGCAAATGCCGTTGCCAGCGAGGCTCTTGCGAGCATCAGGATGGTGGCTGCATGCGGTGCCGAGTCTCGCATTTCCAAAAAGTACGCCTATTTTGTGGAGGAAACGAGGAAATACGGACACCAGCTCTCGCCCTTGATTGGTGTTCAGCTTGGTCTCATCGTAAGTATCGTATAGGATTTGCCTGCTGCCAATGCTAACTGGCCAAGTTCTTTGGTCTGTATTCCAGCTTCGGTCTTTGTTTTTGGTATGGAACAAAGTCGTTCCTCGATGGAGATATTGACAATGTTGGAGACATCCTTGTGTAAGTCACTTGCAGGCCGGATGGGGCTCTTGGCTGACTTGTGTAGGGTTTTGCTCTCCGTCATGATCATGGTCATCTCCTTGGAGCGCACCTCTACCCCGTTGCTCGCCGTGGGAAAAGCCACAGTTGCTGCTTGCGAATTCTTCATTGTCATCGATGCCCCGCAGCCCGACAAGGGCCACCTGAAGGCCCCCGACATCACCGCCACTGAAGACATCCTCTTCGAAGGTGTCACATTCGCATACCCGAGCCGACCTCACGTCAAGGTGCTGGACAATCTGAATCTGCGCATTGATTCGGGTAAAATAAACGCCGTCGTCGGTCCGTCGGGATCGGGGAAGAGCACCATCGTCGGCCTGATTCAACGATGGTATACGCTCCAGGACCAGCATGTCTTTGCCAAAGCAATCGAAAAGGACAAAGGCAACAAGAAAAAGAAGAAGAACTCGGATGAAGATGAAGAGAAGCAGGATCAAGGTGAAACTGAGGAGACCGGCCCGCCTATCGAACTCTCAGGCAGCGTTTCGACCGCTGGCCAGCCCCTGGGCCAGATTGAATTAAAGTGGTGGAGATCTCAGATTGGTCTTGTCCAGCAGGAACCCTTTCTCTTCAACGACTCCATCTATCACAACGTTGTTCACGGTCTGATTGGGTCCGAATGGGAGAATGAGTCCGAAGACAAGAAGCGGGAGCTTGTTCGAGATGCCTGCAAGGAGGCCTTTGCCGACGAGTTTATTGACAAGTTGCCCGAGGTTAGTGACACACACACTCTCTCTCACTCACACATTTATATCCCCTGAAACTTGCTGCATTTAGCTAACAATCTTGAAAGGGCTACGACACCATTGTTGGTGACAGTGGTGCCAAGCTTTCTGGCGGGCAGCGCCAGCGCATCGCGATTGCTCGATCCATTGTGAGAAAGCCCAAGATCCTGATCCTCGACGAAGCCACGAGCGCCATCGACGTGCGCGGCGAGCGAATCGTGCAAGCTGCACTGGACCGCGTGGCCAAGAACCGCACCACCATCACCATTGCCCACCGCCTCTCCACCATCAAAAAGGCCGACCGCATCATTGTGCTGAAGAAGGGCCAGGTCGTGGAGACGGGCACGCACGACAGTCTGATTGAAAAGGAGGACGGTGTGTACGCCGCCCTCGTGCACGCCCAGGCGCTGTCGCTGGGAGAGCCCTCCGAAGCAGCAGGCCACGAGGAGTCGGACGAGGAGAAGCCCGAGCTGGCGCGGATCAAGAGCATCGCGGCATCCGAGGGGGGCGTCAACCAAGAGGGGGCGGAGGAAAAGCAGAGGAACTTCTTTGACAGCTTCGGGCGCTTCTTCTACGAGTCCAAGAACGTGTGGCTCCTCTTCGGGCTGGCCATCATCGCGGGGGCGGCCATCGGGGCGGCCATCCCCATCCAGGCCTGGCTGTTTGGCAAGGTGATTGTGGCGTTCCAGTACAAGGACCCGGGCAAGATGCGGCGCGAGGGCGACTTCTGGTCGCTCATGTGGGTGGTGCTGGCGGTGGGGGTGGGCGCGTCGTACTTTGTGTGCGTCTTCATCGCGACCAAGATGTCGGCCATTGTGCGGGCCAAGTACCAGCAGCAGTACTTTGACGCCATCATGTTCCAGAAGACGTGCTTCTTCGACCAGGAAGACCACTCGCACGGCACCATGACGGCGCGGATCGCGGGCGACCCGAAGCAGCTCGAGGAGCTCATGGGCATGAACATGGCGAGCGTCTTCATCGCCTGCTTCAACGTGACGGGGTCCGTGGCCATCGCCTTCTCCTTCTCGTGGAAGCTGGCGCTCGTGTCGGCCTGCGTCGTGCTGCCCATCATGCTCTTCTCCACCTACTGGCGCTTCCGGTACGAGATGCGCTTCGAGAAGATGAACAACGAGGTCTTTGCCGAGAGCTCCAAGTTCGCCTCCGAGTCCATCGGCGCCTTCCGCACCGTCACCGCCCTGACCATGGAGGAGTCCATCTGCGAGCGCTACGAGAAGCTGCTCCGCGGCCACGTCGTCGAGGCCTACCGCAAGGCCAGGTGGGTGAGCCTCATCTTTGGCTTCTCCGACAGCGCCAGCATGGCCTGCCAGGCCCTCAACTTCTACTACGGCGGCCGCCTCCTCGCCGGCCGGAGCATCGACCTCCTGAGCTTCTTCATCTGCTTCATGGCCATCACCAACGGCAGCGAGGCCGCGGGCCAGGCCCTGGGCTTCGGCCCCAACGCCGCCCAGGTCACCGCCGCCGCCAACCGCATCCTCAACATGCGCGAGTCTCGCATCCGGGACACCGTCTCGTCGTCCAACGAGATCCCCGACACCGACGGCGGAGTCAAGCTCGAGCTGCAAAACGTCCACTTCAAGTACCCGACCCGCGCCACGCCGGTATTCAGGGGCCTCAACCTCACCGTCGAAAAGGGCCAGTTTGCCGCCCTCGTCGGCGCGTCCGGCTGCGGGAAGACGTCCATCATTTCTCTCCTCGAGCGCTTCTACGACCTGGACAAGGGCCGCATTCTCTGCAACGGCAAGGACGCCACCGAGGTCAACGTTTTTGAGTACCGCAAGTATCTCTCCCTGGTCGCCCAGGAGGCCACCCTCTTCCAGGGCACCCTCCGGGAAAACATCCTGCTTGGCGTGGACCCCGAGTCCGTCACCGAGGAGCAGCTCCACCAAGTCTGCCGGGACGCATCCATCCACGACTTCATCGTCTCTCTTCCCGAAGGCTACAACACCAACATTGGCTCTCGCGGCGTGTCGCTCTCCGGCGGCCAGAAGCAGCGTGTTGCCATTGCTCGCGCCCTTATCCGCCAGCCCAAGGTCCTCCTCCTTGACGAAGCCACCAGCTCCCTGGACTCGGAGAGCGAGAAGCTCGTGCAAGCAGCCTTCGAGCGTGCCAGCAAGGGCCGCACCATGGTGGTCGTTGCCCACAGGCTTGCTACAGTGCAGAATGCCGATGTGATTTTTGTTCTTGGCGAAGGGCAGTTGCTGGAGCAGGGCAGCCATACTGAGTTGCTGAAGAAGAGAGGTGTTTATTGGCACATGGTGAGTGAACTGAATTCACCCCTGATTCAATTGCGGATGCTAACCTGTGATGCAGTGTCAAAGTCAGGCTTTGGATCGATAAAGAGGTTTTTTTCTTTTATAAACAAAATTAAAATATTGTGTATGAGGAAATGCATAGGAGGATAGCTGAATCTCCCCAACACTAGGGCATTGGTTGATCTGGCGTTTACAAATACTCTTCTCTATATAATCTTCTATTCGTGTAAAACTATACTCCGATTTGAGAAAAATAAATGGTCATCAAGTCCAACATTCCAACTCCTTGCCGAGACCTCTATAAAATAACCTACTGCCATGCAATAATATCGAGGATTCATAACACACTCTAAGGCTGATACCCAAACAACTGCTCCAATTCTTTGATAATGTCGTCTTTATGTGTCATGACAAAATCATGGCTGCCAGGCAGGACACGCCATACCACATGATCTTTCCCCCCAGCCAAAGGCAGAGCGTCTCTTTCATAATCGGCTCGGTCAATGATTTCATCTGACTCGGCCAATAGAATTGCTGTGGTGCCAGGCTTTCGTTTGGCAAGCTGAGCCCAGCTTTCATGTTGGTGTGTCAAGGGTCCGTGGCGGATACAGGACATGAAGGCGGGGACAAAGCCGTGGTGATGAGTGACCATCCAGCGAACGTAGTCCATGACACTTCTTTCGAAACCATCGACATTGTTGCTGCCAGTGGTGTTACCTATCTCTGCTGTGGCGACCTCGGCAACGGCAACCTCGGCTGCATTGGCAATGGGGCCTGCAGACACGGGCGCCTTGGCGGTTCGACCTGATGCAATGGGCCTCTGAAGACGCTTGCGGGTAGCGATGGCAAGGATGCGCTCGGGAATATAACCTGACTTGAAAATAAATTGGGAGGCTCGGCCGAAAGACTCTGGACGGATGAGACCAGCAGGGGCAAGGAGCACGAGATCCTTGACTAGGTTGGGAAAGGTGTTGGCAAAGTGAACTGCAATACCACCTCCGAGGGAGTAGCCAATAAGGCGCAGGGCGTTATCACCAGTCCAGGGAAGTGGGCTTGAGGCGAGGACCATCAGCATTTGAGTAACGTAGAGACGTGCGTCATGGGGGAGGTCCGCCACGCCGTCAGAGAAACCACGGCCAAAAAGGTCCTATCAATACTAGTCAGAATAAAATAACTGGCGTGGAGATGTGAGGATTCGAAAGCTTACAAAGAGCATCACGCGGTAGCCACGGTTGACAAGCTCGTTCGCCAAAGGCATGAGGGTGATGCACGGAGTGCTGATGCCGTGAACGAAGAGAATCTTCTCGCCCGTCTCAGGGCCGAACTCGTACACGCGCACAGTTCCATACTGCAGCAACGGTTTGTCAGTATCTCATCCCATCCCAACAAAATGCGCATCGCATCCGCAGCACCACATTCGATATCGGATGAGAGCCCCACTCACCGGCGTGTCGACATCCCGGGCTCCGGGCATTACGCCAGCGTGGTAAGCCAGCGACTTGGAACCGTCGGATTTGGTATGGCCATAGCCCGTCTTGAGGGGGTTTGAGAGGACTTTGGGGAGGACAGGCCAAAGAGCCGCACGCGCGAGGGCAAGGACGCCAACGGTCGCCAGCGCCGCCGTTGTCGCGACCAGGGCCGGACTGGGAAGCTCGGGGGCGGATGCCATGTTTGGTGAGAGTTTGCCGTTGGGTTTCTGGTATCCGAAAACAGATTCTTGTTCTTGGCAGGCAGCCGACAGGGTGCGGAAAGGTTAAGAAACAGTCCGATGAGCCAGGTGCTGAAGACGTGCTGTGTCAATATGCAAGGCTGACTAGCGACGACGAGTGAGATGATAAGACCGAGCACAGCCAGCGGTGGCGTGGCACTCTCGTTCCAGCCAATGTTACGTCTCAGGCCAATCAAACCGACCTGTTACTGCCAAATAGTCAAGTGCCAGACTGGCTGCAGGACGATGAAACCCAAAGAAGAAATAGGTCACGTTTCGTGGCGGCGAGAAAAAGAAGCACGAAAGCCAGAGAGAGTTGCGTGCAATATGACGCATTTACGGACGAGAAGAGTGAATAACGTCACCAAATCTGGGTCGCTTGGTAAATAAGGCAGGCTCCAGATCCGTTGTGCATATGGATACCTCCTTCACTTATTAGCTTCCGCCGGCTGGTTCGGGACGTCAGAAGGTCAAGGGCTATCAGCGCCAGGCGCTAACAGCACCCGCCAACGAATCGCGGGGCAACCCCTGCCAGTGCACCTGCCCACACTAGGCGTCACCTGTTAATGCCAGGCCCTGACAGCAGCAGCCAGTAAATGGTCGCGATTGCTCCCACGGGCTACCGTTGACCGAGCACGTTGTCAAGAACCAGGTGCGCCACTGCATTCCCAAAATATGTGGACCATGCTGGCAATGGCGAACGATGCTATTGTACACGCTATATTCTAGGGAGCATGTGTGCAAGCTGCAATTGGCTTGAGGTCCGAAGACAACAATGCACGACATCACGACATTGCATCGTCCTGAAAATTTGTCGCTGGCGCTTGCTTATTCCTGCAGCCATATACGAATAATACTAAACGTATTACTAAACTAGAGAAACATTTCTGCATTTATATTAGGACCCAATTAGGCCTTATCTTACATGATAATAATCCTTATTTACATTTTGTTGGTCGGTCTGAAGAGGAGAAAAAAAGAAGGAAGCATGAGAAGACCCTGAACATTTATAAGTGGCACTGACAATTCATTGTATAAATTATAGGATGCTTATGAAGACGAAAAGGAAAATTAAACGAACAATTAAGTGCTCATGAACGATGGTAAGCAAGAAGGGGGCGCCGTGACTGCAGTTGGCGGACATGGTTTCAGCATTTCGCACCGTTCACATTCACTGCCACGACAGCAAGACAGATAACCCATCTCTGGAATAAACAAAGACAGAATTTATGAACTGATAGGCTCCTTTATCATGCCACAAATTGGAAACTATCACAGTTGAACAGTACAAAGGGTCCCCCACCATCTCTGCAGTAACCGCAGGGTCATCTGTGGCATCATGACAACTGTATCAACGTCTCGTCCTGTGCCTCCTTCTCCTTGGGCCAGGGCCAAAAGCCTGCCAATGGCATATCATCGTAAATGGCGTTGTATTTGCTTCCGCCAGGGGTGGAATTATAGCAGTAGACATGCTGGCCCCTTGCGTTTGTCGCAGCTGCCCACCGGATATTGTCGAGACGCAAGTCATTTACTCGAAAGCATGACAGCACATTCTTCTCTCGAGCATACACAATAAGTTCTCCTTTCCATTGAGGCTTTTTGGCGCAGTCGCCAACCGCATATACTCGGCTGCAAGTCCAACCAAGTTTCCTGTGCGAGGGGGGAAGTTCCTCCATGTTCTTGGTAAAGTAATTGTCCTCGTGAATTAAGTTGTTGCTTGAAAAGTGAAGGCCGTGCCTCATTAGGGACGAAATATCCTTGACACTAATCAACAACTCAGCCTGCCATGGCACAGAATCGTCGACTGGAGAGTCCGGCATCTCCAGGTATGATAATGCTGTTGTGTCTTTGAGCATCCAAAGACGCACCCAGCCTCCGGTGTATTCCTGATCCCCGCCCAGATTCTTTTTGTTGCAACTCGCTGGAACCGCCTGCTGCACGTTTTCTGGACAATGGGAAGTGGTGCACAGATAGACACCCACTTGGGATATTACGTTGCCCATAACGACAAATAGAGCCTGTCAGGTGCGCTGGTATAGGAGACGCGTTTGGATAAACAGGCAGCGGCTTCACCGGTATGTTGGTTGGAGATGGCAAGAGAAGATGTGGACAACATTTCAAGGGAGGAAAATATAGGTTGGAGGGAGAACCTTTATGGTGTATCTCCGATGTCCAAAGGAGTAAGCCTGCCAGTGACTATGAACACCGAACGGTCAAACTTTTTCATGATACATCGCGAAGTGCCGTCAAGGTCTACGGCGAGCGAGATTTCGGGTACAAAGCCAAGTTTCTCGAAACCTTAACCAGCGAAGTTGGAGATGACACTACAAGACAGGCACTCCAAGCTGTGCTCCGATTGACGGGAGGCTCAAGGCCTCTGGAACGAGAGGAAAACAACTTCGATGGAAATATCCAAAAATACGAAAGCCTCCTCAAAATAAGGGATAGACGATAGGCTCGCACTTCTGTGTAGTGTGTCGATGATCAGTCCCTCGCTATTCGCTATTAAATGGAGCCGAGACGAACTCACCACATGCGCGTGGAGGCGGTACTTCCCAAGGCGCATTATCCCTCCCGCCTCAAGCATCAGTAAATCTGTCCACTTCAACTACAATTTGACAGGTCTTGAACCCCTGCGTCCTCGAAACCACGCATCCTCGAACTGCACGGTCTGCGAATCTTGCGCCTTCGATTCAAGCCATCATTGGCTGTAAGTAGACACCCCCTCAAGACTTCATTCTCAGCCGTCGCTTGTCAAAACGGCTCCGCACATTTCCAAGACTGCTCTTCATGACCTAGGTTACCATATTCCGCACACCCTTGGTTGTTACATTCTCACAACCACACATCAACATATGCCTCTTTTGATCTTGTTTTTTTCTTTCTACATGGTAAAAGGGCTCTTGATAATCTGTGAGAAGAGACGGCGCAAGCCAATTAGGCGTGGCATTTGCACCGGCATGTCTCTTTTGTGGACGTGCCTAGTTTCACATGGCAACAGTCGCCTAGAGGAGAGATGCTTCGCGAGACACCACACGAGAACCTCAGGCCTCTCCCTAGTGCACCGCGTATTTTTAGACACGGGCCATGTAATGACATGAGTCTCGTCACCAGCCTCGTTACATTTGTAGGTCTATGCCGCAACTCACTTTTGGACAGATAACTGGACGCCGAAATTTCTCCCATTCCCTTTTGTATCCTTCTCTTTGGGGGTATATATAATATATGCAAGTGAGGTGTTATTCAACGGCAACCTCACCTCCAGACCGTTCCATCTATCTCGTTCAAGGCTCACGCCATTCATTAAGGTTCGTGACCATGCACATTTTCCCATGAATAAAAATAAAACAATAAAAACCAATCCATAAACCATCGACCCAGTCACAGGCTTACTGCGACTAGCCGAGTCCCACCGCCCACGCAGCATTTCCAAGCTGCTTAATCAAGCCGCAAAGATTCTCAACAATTGCAGGGATTGCTTCCTCCTGGCTTGCAAAGTTTGCCTTCAGCACCTCTTGCGCCACCTCCATACACTGTCGCGGGTCCTCGATTGACGCCTCGCTTGACCGATTGCGAGCATGGGGCCCCCGGACCAGTGGGCGTCCGTGTCCGAGCGTGATGAACTTCTGTACCGCCGGCGAATCGGGCCCATCAACAAAAACACCATCGTCTTGCAGTTGTCTGGTGTCCCGGCGGTTAGCTCTTGTCACAACGCCGTGTGTCCAAAGCGCCAAAGCTGCATGGTGCACTGCGACAGCGTAAAATGATTTCAAGTGCCCCTCAGGGAACATTTTGGCATACCGCAGGATCTGTCCGGCGTACCAAATAGCTGATCGAGAGTCGTGGCTCTCAGCCCACTGCTGTAGTACTGGATAAATGCGTCGGGCCTGGTCTTCGCCTTCCTTGCCAGCAAAAAGTTGCAAATCGTCCAGTGACACATGCAAGTTCATCATCAGAAGATTAAGAACAACTCGTTCCTGGGCCGACATCTCTTCCCAATCCGACGTCGCGAGCTGGAACCCCTGGAGATCCTGAACCAAGCTTTGGTGCCTGGAACTAAGAAGAACAGAGGCTGATCCAGGGGGGTTTCGTGTGTAAGACCGTGACCGGTGGGATGAGCTTAGCTGTCTGTATTCCAAAATCAAAGCCCAGAATGCATGAAGATATATCGACAACGAGAGTTGCACATCGAGGCGGTGGCGATTGACTGATAGAAGGTTTATGTCGTGCAACAGATCTCCTACGCAGGGCGCCCTTTTCCTTTGTCCGGCATTTCGCTCAAGATAAGTTGCCTTCCATTCTTCGGCCGTTTTTGCAAACCACAACTCTCTTGATGCAGGCAGGGGTAGCGTCAACTCGGAATAGGAAATGGCGGGGTTTGTCAAGGTCGTCATTGATGTTTGGGTATCTCTATGGTACGAGTGGAATACCAAACTTGAGCGCGTTAGCAAACATTTCCAAAGTGGGGTGGGCCTCAAGTACCGTTTCCATTGTTCCTGTTCAACCCACTTCTTCCACTTCCCCTGAAGCACTTCACCTTCGTCCGAGGGGCTAACCGGGACAACGGGATATGATGACCGCTGATACCTGCCACGATACCGCATCATCTACGCTTTTGTTAGATCCGATGCAAAGGGCTGGTGCGCATCAATGCCTGTTTCAGGTTGCTTACCGTTACAGGGATGACGAGATGGCACTCGGCAATTTCCATCTTGTGTCGGTTGCCGCTCCATAGCGCAATGTCCTGTGTCAAGATCAAGGACTGCAGAAGGCCAAGGTCCCGGATTGATCTATGATCTTCCTCAAACTGAGAAAGTTAGCAGCTGATTGACCAACGTGTAGCACGCGACTCCGTGCTGATAATTTGCGTACCTTCAGAGGGATGGTCAAGCCTAGAAGAATGATCAGAAACAGCTTAGATTATTGAAGATGAAGCACTTACGGTATGATTCTTGCAATGCAAGCCCGAATTTGCGCAGTGTGGGGGAGGGAGCAAGTACGGCACCAGCAGCGGCGGCGGCGGCAATCCATTCATGCCACTGGTCGTTGAGTTTGAAGGTTGGGAAATGGAGCCAATTCGTAACCTGGCATACGTGCCAGTTTAGAAATATGTGAATCATTGTGTCGATCAGCTCACAGGAGGGAAATGATGCCGCGACTCGGTTGAATATTGACTCTTGGCGACACGCCTTGAGCACTAGGCCGAGTACCCGGTCTCGTTGAGAATGTTCCAACTTGTCATTGATCACCCTGTCTAGCCACTTCCTTGTTTCTTGAACCTGAAGAGTGGCGGCTTTCCCAGAGGGCACCGGAAGATTTCTGGCTTCTTCGTAGGTATTCTCCGGTCCTTTGGGTTGCCATCTCCAGGGTGAATCAGTCCACACTTTGACAACCTGTTCCCTCATCTGGGAAATGTCAATGGCGTTGTCTGTTTCGGGCGTCTCCTGTTGCGTGGGCATGTGTGTTCCGTGTGCCCCGTGTGTTCCATTGTCGGCGTTCCAAGTATCCAGGGTGTTGAAATCAAAATCCGAGAGCTCCATGTTGGTATCGTCGCAAAAGTCCAAGACGGCAAGGCCTTGGCCTTCTGCTAACTTTTCTGGGTGGTCAAAATGCTGTTCATACAAAATATCTCGAAGAAAATCGCCGAATGGAAGACGATCCATATCCATGGGAACCTTGACACCAGCATCCACCTTTTGTGGGTAATGGTCAGAGGCACCTAATATCAAGTCAATATGCTGTATGACCAGGATGGATAGCCTGAACCTTCGTCATAGGCGTTGAGCGATCATTTTTAGGCACAGTGATAAAATGAAAGAATGCAGGGGGGTGCAGGGGTAATAAGGCATGAACAAACTGACCATGATCTACAACTGTATCTGGTGTAGCTATTTGACCAACATCAGGGCGATGTGGAGGCGTCAAATCGAGAGGAGATGCTTGGTCAACAAGGTGTTGCGCGCTAACTGACACAGAGCCGGGAGCACTGCCTGGAATACTCGGCGGGATGTAAGAGGTGCCCGGGGGACTTGAGTCGCTGTCCCCCGAGGAGCCTGGATTTGAGTGCGCATTCGCGGAAAGGTGCATCAGGTGCAGGGCTGCCGTTGAGCCCGCCTCAGATGAGACACAGGTCAAGCCACGACGAAGACAGCGCTGACACGGCTTATCCTCCTGGCACTTGACCCGAGCAACGGCACATGCCTTGCAGGCATGTGCGACACGGCCAGCGCTAGGTGATGTGTTGATACGGCGGCGCTTCCTGGAAGAATCGTTCTCGTGGTTGACTTCGTGTCGCTTCTTCAAATCGGCGCGAGCAAAGGTCTTGCCGCAAATCTGGCAGGCAAAGCGGCGTCCAAGGGTATGGGTCTGTACGTGGCGCTGAAGATGTTCGGGGCGAGAGTATCGGCGGCCGCAATCGCCGCAGGCATAGAGCGAGGGTCCGACATGGCCACGGGCTGCGTTTGACACGGAAGCTGGCGAGGCCTGGGTCTGGGGAGATGCAGCGGCAGGTTGTGGAGCGGGAGTGGCGACGCTGGGAGAGGTGGCGACGACGGGTGCCGATGTAGGGACTATGAGGGAGGATCGCAAGCCGTTGGGGGGAGCCGTCGCGTTGTGTCCCGGGTTGTGAGAAGGATGAGGCGGGTGAGGAGGATAAGACTGCGTCGCGAGGAGAGCTGGATCCGACGGCCGCGGAGGATCGAGGATATGGGAGAGAGATGAACCAGCCATGGCGTGGCTCATTCTATAGCGAAGCTGAGCCGCCAATTGGAAGTGGAAATCAGGACGGGCATGGGCAGGCGGTGACGCAGGCGGGAGTACGGAAAGCGAGTGTGAGGGTGTGAGTGTAAGTGAGGGCGTCGATTGTAGGCGATTGCGAGAGCTTGTTTAGAGAGCGAGGGGAAGAAGGTCTGTGAGTTTGCGTAACCAGCCCGGTGCCATGAGGCGGCCTTGTGGGAGTTGCAGAGATGCCGGAGGTGGGACCAGCACCCAAGATAGACATGGGGCTATTGGGGGGGGAAATGTCGAGGTGAGAAAAGGCCTTCCCTTTCGAGCGCGCAACTCGGACATGGACCGGGGCCAGCGATGTCTAAGAAAGGAAAAAGAGAGGTGCAGCATGCGTTGCCGACGGAGCGCATGCTGCATTTGTGCGTGGCACGAGCATTGTGTGCTACACTCACCTGCTTCTACAACTGAGCACGGCACCGAAAGTCCTCGGTCGCGACAAGAGCTGCTCGTTGACAGGCAGGCGTTCCTAGGGCTGCTTACGCCACAATGCTACCTCTGCGAGTCTGACGGTGCCTTCTCGAGCGCACCAATTTGCTTTTTCTCGGCGAGTGCGCCACGCCTGTGGCCCGTGTGTCGCACGCGGACCAGGCCTAGAACCCGCGTACAAGCCCCCAGACGGCTGCTCCACCGTGATACAACAGCATGCAATGCAATGCATCGCCAAACACACGGGTGCCTCTCCAGACAGAGGTGGGAGCGACCATTTTCGGAGCCGCTCGCCAGTCGAGTGGGCGGCAGATGCAGAATTTGCTGGAGAAGGAGGCATTTTGCCAGAAACCTGCAGGAAACAGGGGCCACAATGGGACGATCTCGAGGCACGAAGCCGAGTCGCAGACCCAAGCGGCGCAGGTCCACGCTCACGCAAAAAAACCTGGGCATCGTCGTCGTCAGCCTTTTCCCAAATGTTGTAGAGATGCGGGCCAAGATGCCAGCCAAGGAGCCAGGGTTGGGCCCCATCCCTGTGCAACCACATGCTCGACAGCCAATGGCTAGTTCGACTGGGCTCCACTGCGATTCATTTTCCATAGATTGATTATACGACTGGATGGAACATTTACCCTCTCTTGAGCCACGCTTGACCATGTTTTTCGCATACAACCACCCAAAAGACCACGGTTTGGAACTCATAGGCTAGCTACCCGACTATCCGGTCCAGGGGAATGGAAACCGCTCGGGAAAACCTTGGCGATTACCGTCTCGTGTTCTGCCTTGTCAGCGCAGTGCGCGAGTAGTGATGAAATCGCTTGTTTCTAGCCCGCCTCGCGCAAGGGCATGCAATAAGCTTAACCCATTGGAAGTGCAGACGCCACTTCATTCCTCGAAACCCCAATGACGACTGTGCCTCTCTTACCACGACGCCAAGTTGCTGTCGGCTTCGCTGGTTGATGCAAATGCTCCCTCTTCACAGTGAGACATTCCAAATCAAAAGCGGGCTCTCCTTCCGCCTCTTTGCAATGCCAATGGCAGCCCTCCTTCGGGAATACCCGTCCAAGAGGTCCAGATCTTCGAAGACCTCCAAGGGGCCGTTTTGTGTCTCACAACTTGTTGGGTTATGTGTGCTTCTTCTCAGCTCGTCATGCCACATGCCACAGCCGTACAGAACAAGCGTTGTCCTCTCAAACTGTCCATGCTCGTCCTCTCTTCCAGGCTTATGTCCTTGAAGTATCTCATCTGGTTCGCCAGGCAAGGCACTAGGGTGGATGACTGGCTTGACGCCAACCTGCAACCGCATCTGCGCTAACCCCGACCGACACGCCCGCGCATCCTCCATCGCGTCCCCGCCGAGGCCCTAATGCAAATCTACGAAATGTCCCCGACAGACTGAGGCCGTTTGTTGACCGGACGCCCAAGCCCCAGGGTTCTATGGGGTACTAAGAATCCTATCCGTCGATCGTGATCCTTGGCCAACCGAGAGCCGAGCGGACGTGTCATTTCCCATGCTGAAAGCCCTTGCCTCAGGTGTTGGGTAGTTAACCCGCGACACCCCCGACTTAACCTGCCAAGCGCCAGGTTGCGCCTGAGACAGCTCCATCGTCAGAAATCATCCTCCCTTCGCGCCTTGCCAGCGCCTCCATGCGACCTTTTCTCCAGGCAAACCCCTGTCTGTCTCGGTGTGCCCCTCCGACTCCGTCGCCCACCGTAAGCTCTTTGACTCCCTAGTGCCCAGCGCCGACGCCTTGAGCTTTGACTAAGCCTGTTCACTCGACGTCCATCCCCCCAGCGCTCATCATCGAAATGAAGCCCAGATGAAACCAATTCCCATTCATATTCACCGGGTTTGCCCATTTCCCCCATCGCCTATGCACCGTTCTCTCCCCCAAGACTTCACAGCATCCGGAGAGAGTGCTCCTCCAGGAGTCGCAAGTCCCCAACCGCCGCATCAACTACGGCATTGAAATCGACCATCAAAATGGCAATCCTGGACAACCCCACGATTGCTGAGGGCGCACCTGCTCTCGACAAAAATGCACCAAGCAACCAGAAGCGGAGCCTGGGTCAAGTACAACTTCGCCACAAAGAGACCAACGCCCTCATCCTGATACCGACGCCGTCCGATGACCCCAATGATCCTCTCAACTGGTGAAGCGCATTTTCCCATCTAATTCAGACCCCGTACCTAACAGGCATTCTTAGGCCACAATGGCGCAAATACTATACTGCCACCCTCGTCTGCTTGGCAATGACCATGTCCAACTTCCTCTCTGGTGGGCCGTCGATTGCCTTGCTATCCACCGCGCTGAGCTTCTTCCCCAACGCAGCCGACGATGGGACACTCGCAACCACGGCAATTCCCAAGATTGCATACTTCTTCACCACGACCAGCCTACTCATGGGCGTCGGCTGCTTTTTATGGGTCCCACTAGCCAATAAGTATGGGAGACGACCCGTGTATATCGCCAGCTACCTTCTCTATTTTGCTACCGCTGTGTGGCTCATCTTCGAGAAGACCTATGATGGGTTTCTCGCCGGCCGTATTATTCTGGGGTTTGCATCCGGTGCCGCCGAGACCATCGCGCCCATAACCATCGCCGATGTCTTCTTCCTGCACGAGAGGGGCGCCATCATGTCGTGTTACAATTGTGCCCTCTCTGTCGGTGTTGCCTTGGGCATGGTTGTTTCAGGCCTCATCACTATCAGCCACGAGTGGCGGACCATCTATGAGGTCTCTTCCGCCCTGGTCGGGTTTGTCCTCTTGCTCATCGTATTTACCTTTCCAGAAACATCATACCAACGTCAAACCATGGAAACCGACAGTGCTATCCTCCACATCACGTTGAAAGACGACAAGGTCCTTTCGCCAAAATCCTCCGGCGAGGAGATTGGTCGCTCTGCAATGCCTCCCCCCAAGAAAAGCATGCTAGAGACTCTGGCCATCTGGAATGGGTCGCAAACCGACGAGATCATGCGCAAGATGCTGCTGCGGCCCTTCCTATTAATTACATTGCCCCCCGTCCTATGGGCAGCTCTTGTCCAGTCGGTTACGATTGGTTTCCTGGTGGCCGTGTCGTCCAATATCAACTCTGCTTTTTCAGAAGCCTACGGCTTTGAGTCGTACCAGGCCGGTCTCTGCTTCGTGGCTGCAATCATCGGGTCCCTCCTTGGTATCCCCGCCGGTGGTCACTTTGGAGACAAGATGGCCGATTATTTCACAAAACGTAATGGGGGCGTCAGAGAACCTGAAATGAGGTTGCCAGTGATTGTCATGGCCATGGTCACAACACCTCTCGCTCTGGTATTGTATGGAGTAGGAATTCAACATCGGTATCATTGGATCATGCCAACAATTGGCTTGGGTCTCCGTAAGTCAATCACCGCTGAAGATTCCCAAAAATAGTACTAACATGAAGCAGTGAACTTTTCCATAACCCAGGCAGCAAGCGTCAGTCTTGTCTATGTCATTGATTCATACCGTCCTGTGGCTGGCGAAGTCACTTTGGCCGTCTTGGGCTTCAAATGTGAGTATTTCCTTCTTAGTCGTACACTTCAATCTAACCAGCGATTTTAGCCCTGTTTGGATTTCTTCTCTCTTTTTACACAAACCCATGGATCAACTCCGCAGGTTACCAGAACGCATATGGCGCCATGGCTGGCATTGCGGCCGCCGTGCTCACCCTGTGGATACCATTTTATCTCTGGGGCAAGAATATCAGGTATTTCACCTGGCATTGGCCTATTGTTTCGTTCATTGATTGGGCCGATGACCGTGAGGTCGGAGAGTGAAGAAGGATATTTAATGATGTAAATGGTTGGATGAGTTTTCTTGGTTTGATTTTGGAACTTGCCTTTATATTCATATACCCCCCTGATCAAAGGTCTATAAATATTATATTTCTTTAACAAAAAAATTATATATATAAAAGGCTTGGTGCTGTTCTTGTAATCCAATCATAGAGCCTGTCCAGCGTCTATCACGGCATTGGTACCTGTCACGCCTTTGGATTTGGCGAAGCAAAGCACTTGCTGAGCTACATCATCAACTGTGACAAGTCGCTTAAGCTTCGTGTTGTTTTCTATTTGTGCAATTTTCTCGGGTGGGAAGCTCAGACCCCATTCCTGCTCGGTTGTCAGCATGGTTTCTCGCCAGTGCATCGGATTTTCGTACCGTTCGCATAAGTCCGGGGGAGACGCTGTTGACTCTGATTCGTGGGCTGGCAGCCAACGCCAGACCTTTGACAAGGTGAATCTGCGCAGCTTTGGAAACGGCATATGCCTGCAAGTATCGCATTTAGAGCTCTGTGGGGATTTCAAAGGGGGCGTGCCGCCGCAGCCAGGTGGTAACCTACGAGTGAGCTGCCGCTGACCTTGACGCCGGCAAATGAGGCAGTGGTGATGAAGGCGCCCTCGGTCTTATCAAGATGCTCCTTGGCGGCGTGCATGAGGAACAAGTGGGACTTGACATTCATGTTGAAGCACCGATCCCAATCGTCCTCGTCTACATTGTCATCCAGGTCTGTAATATCACGAAGCTTTGTCCATCCGCCATTGGAGAACACAACGTCAAGCTGGCCCATGGTGCCCACGACCTCGGACACGAGCTTCTTCAAATCGTCTCGGACGGCGAGGTCGGCGCGGAAGGCGACAAAGTTGTTATCATCGTGAGGGAGCGGCGATACGGAATGCAATTCCTTGACGAAGGAGGCAGCGCGGTCGCCGTTGGAGTGGTAGTTTACTGCCACGCGCATTCCGTCCTGCGCGAAAAGACGAGCTGTGGCAGCACCCAGGCCGGCCGTGCCGCCGGTGATAAGGGCCACAAGAGGACGAGGGGAGGCCATTGTGCAGTTGTTTTTTTTTTGGATTTGGATTCTCGGCGGTTTCTGATTTTTCAATTCCCCGTGGACAAAGCTAATATCGTTTGATGACTTCTTCAGCTCCAATGGGAAAGTAGTTGGTGGGATGACGTTCCCTCCCTATGCAAAGGTGCGCAGTATATCTGCCGGGTAACTGGCCGGGTACGGATGGATGCGGGGCACACACGGCGTATCGCTTGGGCTGCGCAATGCGAGTGAGCGGGTGGGTGATAAGGAATTGGATTGAATGGAGATGCGGCTTAATGTCGTCCCCGCGGTGAGCCCAAGGGCAGGGATGCGGTGCCTACACGCACATAGCGATGGCCAAGAGACAAGCGGAGGCGGAGCACAGTGAGTGTGATGCTCGGAAGCCTCCCCCACCATGCCGAAGCCTTGTTGGATACAACAGGAAAGGCTTCGGTTGTGTTGCGTGGCTAGCGGGGGGTCGTGCCGAAATTCTGTGGGGTAGATTTCTGGGGAAGCAGACGTGACACAGGGCGGGTGGACAGCAGGCTGGGATCTGGTCTATTGGGTATTGCAGATGAAAAGGTTAAACAAAATAAGGGAATACCTAGACACTGTAGCCTCAGTTGGGGCGGGCGGAACATCGCTTGAGCTGCCAAAACAGGGCCACAGCGCCATAGACATCAGCATCACTCACTACTCGCTCATGAGAGAACCAACCACCGAAACCAACATTGATTCCCTCCCCCCTTATGCAGTCAGTTGTGACAGGCAATAGTGCATGCAAGATATCTCACCCGCCAAGAGCTCGCTCATCCAGGGACAAGACAACTGTACGTACGGGGCTGCTGGCGCCGCTGCAGCGCCCCACTTGCCGGCCCCAAGGCCCCAAACTGGACACACCATGGCCGGGACGTGGAGGGAGGCATGATGGCTCATAGCCGAAATACTACGCCTGTGGCGGTCCTCGTTGGCCATTGGCACCAAGCACGCACGGAAAATGCGAAACTGCCACCGGGGAGATGGTGGGGAGCATTGCCTCGAGTCCCACCGCAGCTCCCCCCAGCTTCCGACTCTCCGCTGCCATGACGGTCCAAATCAGGGGGGGGGGAGGGTTTCTCCGCGTACCAGACATGGCTCCAACGCATTACTGGATCATGATAAATATCTTCGGTTCGGGGCATGGATTTAGTCCGAGTCCAGCAATAAGAAAGCAACATCCTGCATCTTGGAAACCCCCTTCCCGACCATCCATCTCCTCTCTTTTTGTCATCGGCTCCTCCACGCCCACCCTTAGATCCAGCTGCTGTTCAATCATTCGGCGTGTGCTTCACAACGGCTGAGACACCTTTGACACAATGGCAGCTCAGAACGGCCACAACGGGAATGGCGTTTCGGCCAAGAACCCGAACCCTCTGGTCCAGGACTACCCTCATCCTTTGAACATTGCCATTATCGGTGCTGGCATTGGAGGTCTTAGTGCAGCTATTGGTCTTCGTCGCGAGGGCCACCACGTCACTGTAAGTTGACCTCCTTCCATCAACCCCGCCAATTTTTTGTTGCTTCTTCTTCTTCTTCTTCTCCATCTTCCTTGGCGCCATCTCTCACACAACTCTAGCTCTATGAACAATCTCGACTATCCAGCGAAGTTGGTGCTGCCGTGCACTTGGCTCCCAATGCCAACGGTATCCTTCGACGATGGGGTCTTTATGGCGAGACCTTTGGTGCGAACCGCCTCGACCACCTCCGGGAGCTCACAGACAAGGGCGCCGTGGTTAAGGACGTTGACATTACTGAGGGCAACAAGATGTGGCAGCACCCTTGGCAACTCGTTCACCGAGTCGCACTCCACGATGTCCTAAAGAAGGCGGCCCTCGGCGATGGCCCTGGAAAGCCTGCCGAGCTGCGCACCTCTAGCCGTGTCGAGGATGTTGATCCTGAAAACGCCACCATTACCCTGGCCGACGGCACCGTTGTTCAAGCCGATTTCATCATTGGCGCTGATGGTATCTACGTACGTAATTTGGCCACGATCCTCGCTCATAGTCAATGATACTAACCTTCTACATAGTCCAAGAGCCGAAAGCACATCACCGGCCAGGAGTCTAAGCTCTTCAGCTCTGGCAAGGCCTGCTTCCGCTTCCTGATCCCCAAGAGCGTCGGCCTCGAGGACCCGGAAACCCGACCTCTCGTCGAGAAGGATGGCTGCCTCACCATGTGGTTTGGCAGCGACCGACGCGCAGTCATCTACCCCTGCAATGACAACCAGACTCTCAACTTTGTGTGCATCCACCCCGATTCACTATCCCACGCAACCGCCAGCGATGGTTAGACAGCCCCCATTTTTCCCAGAAGGACGACGTGAAGCTAACGTGACATTTAGAATGGAGCAAGGATGGCGACATTTCTCAGCTTCTCAAGGTCTACGAAGACTTTGAGGCACCTCTTGTTAAGCTCATGTCCAAGGTTGATCCCGCCGAACTCAAGGTTTGGCAGCTGTTGGACATGGAGAACCTCCCTACCTGGGTCAAGGGCAAGCTTGCCCTGCTCGGTGACGCCGCTCACCCCTTCACCCCTCGTATGTATTTGTATCTGCATATGTCTGCAAAAAACACTGCTAACAGGCCATGTAGACCAGGGCCAGGGCGCCGGTCAGGCCATGGAGGATGCTGCTGCTCTCTCCGTTGTTCTTCCTCTAGGAACCCACCCCGACGACATCCCCGACCGTCTCAAGCTCTACACCGAGATTCGATACAAGCGAGCCCACGCTATCCAGGAGTACTCTCGCCAGGCCGGCTCAGACTGGATCGATGGAAAGCCCCAGCTTGACAGTATGTGTTTCCCCGCACCAGCGTGACGACGCAGTCCACTTACAAGCCTAGTGAACGCCTACCTTCCCTACAACTTGGGGCACGACGAGTACGACAACTCGGCCAACATCTTCAAGCGCTGGCTCTGGTTCAAGAAGAAGGACCTCTACTGGCGCATGCCCATCGCTTTCGGTCCCTTCCCGGGTCCTCGCCAAGACCACCTCGGCCGACGCCAGCCCAACCAGCTGCAGCAGACTTTCCGAACCGCCTCTGTCAAGTTCAAGACCTCCAGGACATACCTCGAGGGTCTCTTCCCCAATGACAAGTTCAAGTTTGCGTCCCCTGCCACCATGGCCCAGGCTAGTATCTCCACAACCACTCTCGACAAGATGCAGTGGCTAGGCGGCCTGGGCTACAACCACATGGGTCTCTACATCCACGGCGTGAAGTACACCAAGAAGGACGGCTCCTCCATTGTGGGAACTTTCCTCGCCATTCTCTTCGAAAGTCTGTGCGACCCCGTTGTTTCGGGCCGTGAGGAATTGGCCATGCCCAAGCTCTTCTGCGACATTGAGGTCCACCCTCGATCCAACTCATACCGCGTCAAGTCTTCATGGCGCGGAGCCACTTTCGCCGATATTGCTCTTCAGGACCTCGAGGAGGATAGCCCCGAGAGCGAGGCCGGCATCATCGGCGGAGAGGCAGACTACGGTATCCTGGCCTACCGATACATCCCGGCTGTTGGCGAGCCCGGCAAGGCAGATGCTGAGTACGCCACCGTGGTGCCCCACGCCGAAGAGTCCAAGGACGTGCCATCAACAGTGACCAGGGTGCGAAGGTCCAAGAATGCCTCCATCAAGTTGGACGCCCAGGACTGGGAGTCGCTGCCCACTCTCCACCACGTCACATCGGGCCTAGCACAGGTGCCCATTTACGAGATTGTCAGCGCCAAGGTGGTAGAAGGAACCGGCGTCCCCAACGTGTCTGCGGCGAAAAGAATTGAGTACTAAGCTAGGGAACTCGTTAGTCTGTTTTTATATCATATATCCTATTAGGAAAGAATGTTTGAATAGCAATAGCAAGTCGTTTAAGCCGTATTTTAAGATGATCGAATTGTGTAATTTTCTTGTCAGGAATTATGGATTCGGAAATCCGCACACAGTGGAATGTATGTATATCGAGGTATCCAAAATGACTTCTCTCAAGGTTGGAACAGTGCAGCACGATTGGCCGCGGAACCAAGCCAAAGACTGTTCAATTTCATGGTGTGATGGCATCCAACATCAACTAAAGCTATATATTTCAACATGGTGACGCAGATAATTCAAAGTCGTGACAGCATGTTTTTTTCTAGTTCTTTTTCTGCAGATGTTCAATGCTACCCATAGTCAATTTCTACCAATGGTTCTCTAAATCAGCAAGTCTGTGTTGAGCATCCAATCATGTTCAGCCGTAAGCTAGATCTGCCACTGTTGAAACCAAAAAAAAACCACAACTACGAGAAAGAGAGAGAAAGACCCTGGTACCCATGTAATAATTTCGCCGACGTATCCGTCAACCTAAAAGCATTATTTGTAACAGAATGCCTCGGTTGGTCAATGATGATCAAAAGTAGTCGTCGTCTTCGGCTCCACCCCCACTTGCCGGGCGGGCATGTTCACGACTCTGGCGTTCCGCGGTGGCCCAGGCTCGACGGAGATGGATTATAGATCAAGACTGCGGGGTACGGCATGGAGTTTCGGAGGTCATGATGGGGGAGGGGTTCCGAGTGGGATCTGCTGGAGGAGAAAAGACGGCTGCAATCCGCTTGGGGAGGTTCTCGTCTTCCCCTTCTCCAGACGTCATTCACCTGTGTATCCAGCAATTGCCTCCAGTCCAGCTATCAAACCGCAAGTCAAACTAAATAGCCCATATTGCCTACCGGCATACACATATAATCTCTCTCTCTCTTACTTAGACTTACACTCAAAATGCCTGGCGAGCACCTTCGACACCCCAACCGGTTCATCACCGACCACGATGCCGAGGGCAAGGCCATCTTCAACACCAGCATCCCCGACGAGCTGGACGAGCAGGTGATTGGCGTGGGCGACAAGTTCTTCCTCGGCTACACGACCAGCGAGAGGCCCGTCGACCTGACGGCGGACAAGGACATCAACGCGTACAAGGAGTACATGGTCAACAAGCCCGGCATCGTCATCCCCGGCGGCACCGTGGTGCGCTTCGTCGACATGAAGCCCGGCGGCGTGTCGCCCATGCACCGCACCGTCAGCCTCGACTACGGCGTCGTGCTCGAGGGCGAGGTCATCCTGCGCCTGGACTCGGGCGAGGAGCGCCTGATGAAGCGCGGCGACGTCGCCATCCAGCGCGGCACCATGCACGCCTGGGTCAACGGCAGCCAGACCGAGTGGGCGAGGATGATGTACGTCCTGCAGGAGGCCAAGCCCATCCTCGTCAACGGAAAGCCGCTGGGCGAGGACTACGGCGTGGGCATGGAGGAGGTTCGGGCATCGGGCAACTAGCTGGATCGCATCGCTTGCTGCTGTTGTTAATCGTTCAGAAAGAGCGCCGCTGGGCCGGGATTGCACTCGTGGGGAGACGTGACTTAGACAATCTAGGATTAGAGGGGGAAACACGGGAAATTGGGACATGCGAATAGAGCTTGAGCTTATTTGCTCGGTTTGCTGAATCTATCCATCCAATATAATGAGCAAAAACAAATACGGCAGTAGTGGCCACAGTAGAAACGTGACTTTGATGATGATAAATTCTTCACCGCCAGTGTCCATCCAATTCCGGGCATGGGATCTGCTGCGACTTTGATGTAGATTGATTTGCTGCCGAAGCTGCTAAACCACGAATAGAAACAGCAGCAGCCAGCAGCAAGCCATTCGTGCATCTGGCTGGGTCGGCGCCACAGCCGGCACTCGAGAGCGCTCTCCAGGGTGGTGGCCCCAGTGCCCACCCCCCAGTGGCTCCAGGCGGTTCTAGGCGTCCTTCGCAGCCTCCACCTCGCTCCATCCATGTCGCCGCCCGCCGTTCGCCGTGGCCTCAGGGTGTTTCCAAAGGGTGATCGCGTGTCGAAGTTGCCCCTCAGGCAGGACCCGGGGATACCCAAACCTCCTCCGACCATCTCCTCCGCCTCTTCTCCTCCGACATCATACAGCGCAGCCTGGCTTCGTGCTGGTCGTGGCCGTTTGCATCCATCTCGCCAACGTCCCGTAGCACCCCCTCCCCCCCAGGTATGTCGTATGCCGCCCGCATGGCCTTATCTCGATTTGCTGTCCGCACTGTCCATACGTGCCCTGTTACCTCATGCATGATTAGGCTCAGCCAAACACTCGCTGATTGCACAACCAGGTGCCTCAACTTTCACCATCGCCATCTTTTCAACTTTTCCACTTGCCGTCTCTAGCCGTCTTCATCGCGCCCGAATCTTGTCCTCCTCCCGTCAAATTAAATCGCCGCAACTCGAGCAGGCTCCATCGCCCTTGCCCTCGTACCCTATGTGACGTTGGGACTAGTGGCCACCCTCGGTTCTCGTCACGAATTCCCCGACATCGTTGGCTTGATACAGATGCTTGATCATGACCAGCCCTTCGGGTGATGTGAGCCCCTTTCCCGCTCACGAGGCGCGCATCTATGCGGGCTCGGCCGATACCGATACCGATTCCGATTCACACGTTTCGAGTTCCTTTCCCGATAGCGAGCTAGACGGACCTCCTCGGCCTTGCCCTTGGCGAACACCCCAGTTCAACGATCGAGAATGCGCACGGTATTTCGATTGTCCATCCCACATTGTCGAGCGCAGTCTGTCGGATGCCGGTTCCATACACGAAGATGCCCCTCATCAACCCGACACCCCAGTATATTCCGACCACACTGGTGGGGAAGGCAGCCAGGCCGCCCTAGCTGCTGGCGAACCACCGTCAGACCCGGTAGCTCTAGATGATAGTGATGCACCCAGAGTTCAACAACCACATGAGCTTGATTACGCGACCGAGCCTTTTCCCACCGACATACATGATGAGGAGACTTCTTCTCAAAGCGCAGGTGCTTTACTAGATGCCAGTGATCTTATAAACGCCGCGCCTGTGCTCCAGACATCCCCGCCTCCGGCCAGCCTTAGTCCTGGGTCTCTTCAGAGGGAGGAGCCCCAGTACGGATTCCCCAGTACAAACGAAGACGACGGAGCAGAAGGGAGCCATGATGTTGCAGAGGATGAGCACGAGACGTCGTTGCCGGAGCCTCGCCGAGTGAGAACCCCCGTGTCGCGCGAGAGAATGGACGCGCCTCTACCTTCCCCCCGAAGAGACAGAACACTCAGCGAGTCACTCCCTCCCCTACCACGACCTCCACGAAGCGAAATCCCGCCAGGCACACCCTTAGAATGGTCTGTTCCTCGTTGGCAGCCAGATGTCGAAGTGACATATTGTCCTATTTGTCATACCCAGTTTAGCTTTTTCGTGCGTAAACACCACTGCAGGTTCGTCTCCCTCATTCTTCCTGCTTTGTTCGGATTTTAAAGTCTAACCAAGTTCTAGGAAATGTGGAAGAGTTGTCTGCAACTCGTGTTCACCGCACAGAATCATTATTCCCTATCAGTACATTGTTCGACCACCGGGCACCGAGGTGGGCGTTTCTCAGTCAATGCTCATCGACGGGCTGGGTGTAGGATACTTTGATGTCAATACCATGTCGGGCGGTGAGCGGGTGAGACTCTGCAATCCTTGCGTGCCTGACCCAAACACCGCGCCGCCACAAAGTCCTGGCTCACAGGCGACTATGTCGCCACGAACCGCACACCAGAGATCACGCAGTAGTGTTGCGGGAGCCTATGGAATAATGCCGGTGTCGAACCGTCACGGTGCGGTTTTCGCCCCGGGTATTGGCAATGACCCGTACCAATACCTCTCCTCGAGGTCGAGGAGTGTCACCATGGTAGGTTAACCCCCAACTTAAGCCCGCTGGCACTGTTAACTCTATCTGCAGACCCACCCAGCCTCGGGATCATCGCAGGGCTCATCGTCTCGCCGTCGTAGTGGAACACATGAAACTCCCATTGAGCGATTGCTGGCCGGAGGTAGCTCGTCCTCATCCTATCCCAGCAGGTACAGCCCAATCGGAGCTGTAGCCTCGTCATCGCGACAGCGAGCACTCCCCCCTACCCCTCAAATCGCCGAGGAGGATGAATGTCCAATTTGCCACCGTGAATTACCTTCTAGAACCCTTGCCAACTTCGAGGCCCTTCGAGAATCTCACATTACCACCTGTATCCAGTCTCACAGCGCCTATGGAACACCTCGCAGTGGGCAGGAGGGCGACGCTTCTCCGGCAGTGCCCCGGCGAACTGGCATGTACACGTATCCGGCAACGGAAAAGGACTGTATCGATGACGCCGAGTGCACTATTTGTCTTGAGGAGTTTACTGCCGGTGTCCCAATGGCACGGCTCGAGTGCCTGTGTCGGTTTCATCGTTCTTGCATTTCAGCATGGTTTGTCAACCACCCAGGGCGGTGCCCCGTCCATCAGCACGACGGGTTTGGTTATTAAGCAAGCGCTGTTAACAAAGCTGGCTCGGACTCGGTTTGTTTGCATATCCCTATGGGACGGAGTAAGGTTTGGTGGGGGTATTTTGTCTCTTTTGCTGAGCGTGTTTGGTTCATCATGGTTTCATTATTTCATTGCATGTTTAGATTTGTGACTGTCATATCACTCGAGACACTCTCGTTTCTGTCATAGGCAAAGAGAAGAGTTCTGTAGAGCAGGAATACATGAGTGGAAGGGAGAAATTCGCGGGCAAACGAACACTGACCATAATTTTGGCTACGCCACTGGCATTCCTCTCTTACGCAACAAGTCGCTTGTGATGGTGTGATTCCTTTCTTTATCATGTTTCATTTCGGCTGTGTGTATACTACCAAATCAGATGTAATGAATGCAAAACACAATGACCTCTATTGCCTCAGAGTAAGTGAGATGGTGTTGAATGGAGAATCTCGTGACGACGTCATCATGATCGGCGCTGCAAGTCAGATCCTGGTAACCGCCCGGGGCTGGGTCCACCATGGCATTGAGATAAAGTGGGATCGTTGCGAATTTGGGTGAATTGGTAAAGGAAGGGAAGGAGGGCCGGGATGAGCGAGGGCGACGGAAAATCACAATGAAAACGTGAAAAGAGTGCAATTACCCGAGAAGCGGAATTGAGTTTGGAAGTTGCCAAGATTCGGTGTGCTTGGTAGTAATGAGGAGATGCAGATTGGTGTCCCATTGCAGCGACATACGTCGAACCATGTGAGATGGGGGAGACTGCAGGGGCTGGCTGCCAGCCTAGAGCAGCTAGCTGCCTAGTGAGAGAATGAACCATACAACCCTACCAAGCTGGCGAGAACATGGCACCATTACCACCGACTCAAGACCAAGGTTGGGTGGGAAAACCTGTAGGTAGGGTATATGGGAGGGTTATTAATTCCCATTACTGTCCTTTCTTAGTGGCAGTTGAGATAGGGAGAGCCATGTGCGCCGTTGCCATATTCTTTCACCCGTGTCCATGAGCAAAGCTTGACGATGTAAAACGGGTGGCCGAACCAGGTTGTCACTAATCTGTGTATCAAGCGGGTCGGGAACACCGGTTGTCCATACAAATGCTGACCGGACGAGGCGATTATGAGGTGGCGCCAAATCCTGCATGGCATCGACCGTCAAGATGGGGACTAGAGGCGGCACGGTAGGAGTGATGGCACTCAAGACTAGCAACTGGTGGCATGAAGATCCGATGGTATCGCCTCACATGCTGGAGCTAAGAGCTTTAGTGGGTGACCTTACCAGCTGAATAAAAAGCGGCGGTGGGGGTTTGGCGATTGCCATGTCGCGGGGCACCCTTTGTCCATAGCAAGCCATCGGAGGGACGAGCACTGTGGAGTAGCGGGCACTTGTCTTGCTAGCGGTGCCGGGAAGCTTGATCTTCTATCGGTGGGTTCGCCGTGAGCCGGCTCGGCTGAGTGTGGTCGAGACCGGGGTCGCCAAAAGGCCCATCCGAGAGGAGGAGGAAATGGGAATGTCCGGCTGGACGCGATGAAATGGCGATTGTCGGCAATGGGATTGAGGTTGTTTCATTCAGCTATGCGGAAACTAGAAGGACTCGCGCATGGGGAGAAAAAGAAAGGAAAGCCAAGCGAGATCATCTGGTGGAATGATTTGCCGCAATTCTCGGTCAAGGAGCAAAACAAACGGTTCCACGCAGGTGAAATTGGCCCATCGAGGTCCTCTTGGCTTCCGGAAGGGATATTAGATTGGTTCGAGGCCTCCCAAGACCTAAGACCCAAGGCAGCAGTTAACTAGAAGAGGAACGAAACTGGGCTGTGGCTTAGCAGCAAGTGGAGGGCGAGATGAGATTTGACGTGGGATGAAGAAAGTCGCTACTCCTTGTCCGTCCAGTCGCCGGATGTACACGCCAGTACTTTCCTCGTGCCGCGGTGGATCAAGACGACAGACCACCACCTGCCCCAAGAGGTACAGCAAGAGGACACAGTGTGTTCGTCTAGTGCAGTGCGATGCCGCAGGCACAGGGCAATTGGCTTTTGGCCGGATAATGTTCCAGGTAGGCGATGCAACAACAGTAGTGGGCTGCAAGGTGCGTCACAAACTGAGCACACCGGTACACGCTGTTGTGTTTTATCTCAGGTGTTGTGCGTTGTCTTTCGCGATCGCAAAATGCGGGAACGGGCTGCCGGCCCACGCGCGTCCAGTGGTTCCAGTGGTCCAGCGAGATTACGATGGGCTGGCCAGATACACACACAACTCACACGCACACGCACGCACGTACCCCAAGTCATTGACGGTCATGGCAGACGCCCGTCCTGCACAAGCCAGTGCACGTCTGCCATTGACTTTACCGCCGCGACCCATGGTTCAGTTTGTTAGTGCATCGTGCAGTGCAACCCTTCCATTGGAGCTTGGGGGCCTTTCTGGCTTCTCGGAATAGCATACCGAGCTACGAATCATGATCACTGCCATTGAAACAAGCTCACCTTGGCAGCCCAACAGACAAACGTGGCCAATTTGACAAGCAAGAAAGTCTTAGTTGCTAGTCATCGACTCGCCGCCGCCTATTGGCGTATGCACTTGGTGCATCAGTGTCACAGAGAAATGCAGTCCATAAAAGACTTGAACGTCTTAGATTACAACTTGTGTCATTGTCGTGGGCCTCAGCTACTAATGGTGGTTGGCGAGTAGGCAAAAAAAAAAAAGGTACGGTGACGACTCATTCTCACACAAACCGGAATACCAACACACACATGCAGGCTAAATAAAGAACAAACTCTTTTTTGCTCTTCCACCCACAGCCTCGGAAATATGAAGGCCCCAGCCAGACCGGTACGGGGCAAATGGGAGTAGAACTCTGAAGTAAACTTGAGAAATCAAACCGAAGCACAGGGATTGTTTCCGGGAACCACACCACGTTGTCCTGCCCCATGCTCCTCTCTCTCTCTCTCTCGCACAGGTCGTAATGGAATCAGAATCGACCCAAAGCTCTGGGGTCCACTCGTCCATTCGGTGCCCGTGGCCTCCATCCAGGTCAGCTCGCGAGGAAGAATCGGTGCCACCCCAGGCCATCATTACGTAGGTAGGTTCAGCGCCGCAGGGGGTGCAGCGCAGTCCAGGGATCTGGGCGCTAGTAGCCCGGTTCTGAGGAGCTGGGGCAGAGCTCGCGCAGCTGGCGCAAGACCGGCGCATGGGTGCGAGGATAGCCTGCATGAGGTGACGTCTCCAGCCGGGCCGCCCTGGTGGGATCATCCACGCTCCGACGCTTCCTCGCTCCCAACAACCACTGACTGCCCGACCACAGCTGGTGGATATTTGTTACACTGACCTGTACGGACACGTACTGGACTGGACGGCGCTTGTTCTTTCTGTTGCGCATCAGGGCTCTGTCTCCCGTCACTCTCTTTTCTTCGTCAATTCTGTCGTGATTCACAATCTTGCCTCTTTTTTTTTTTTTTTTTTTTTTCTTCTCTTATCGTTCCTCCCCCCCTTCGTCACTTGAGACTACCCGTCCCGCGTCGCGTTTCACTTCGGGCTGCTTTGTTCTTTGTGTGGTTTTTTTTCATGTCTTCCAGCTGAGACTCCTTGCTTCCTCCTTTGAGCCACTGCGTCAACTAGAACACCTGGGGTCAAGACTATCGCCTCTCGGCCCATCCTCTGCCCTTCGTCTTCTCCACTCCATATCTGGGTGGCTTGCTGAAACCCAGCCACAGTACGGCTTCTATTCGCCGAGTTGAGCTACCGGCCGAGGTACCTCCTGCGTCTCGTAGGTACCCCGGTGTACTCGAACTAAAGCAAACAAGTCTGGGCCAGCCTGCCTTGGTTGCTTGCTCTTTTGGGCCTCACCCACGTTTCCTACCTCTCCATCCAACCAACCGCGCATAGCCGGTTTCTGACCTTGCCTTCTCTTATTGTTCTTTCTTACCCCCTCCATCGGCTATTTCCTTGATTTTGTTCATCTTTCCATCCCAGATAGTGTCGTCACTGTCCTGGTTGGCGTCAACTCCTGTCCTAGAATACCACCAGGCATCCCGCAAGCCTCCACGAACGACGAACTGGACTGGCTGTCGCAACCCTCGATCGATAACACCACCGCATTCGGTCTCTGGATGCCTCGCGACGCTTGACCGGGCTCCAATTGCGCCAATTGACCAATTTACGAACCCCGCGCTGGTTTCCCCCGAGCCGCACCCGCCAACATGTCGACCGCAAAGGAAGCCGATGAGCTCAGGCAGCAGGGAGCTATCGATGCTGCCACCAACCCCCAGAGCTCCATCACGGCTGATGACGCCCAGAAGGAGATTGTAGAGGCATCTAAGAACGCTGGCGTCGCCGCCTTCACGTTTGATGCCGATGCCACTCCAGAGCAGAAGAGAGCGCAAGCCCGAGCTGTTTGTAAACCCACTGTCATGCGACTGAATCGTGACTGACCCATTTTGTGCACAGGCTATCCCCGCCGAACTCCAGCAGAGCAGACCACCCAAGGGTACTGCTATCATTACCGATGTTGATGATGGCACCGGGCCCGTCGAGGATCTCCCCGAGCCGAGCAAAGAGGGTGTTCTTGATGTCGCCCGAGATGAGAATGGAAACCCCATCGGGGGTGGCCAAGATCCTGATGCCGAAGAGGTCCCGTACTCGCGCACAGGGTGGTCTCCCCAGTTTGGCTGGCCCAGCGATGATGTCGACGAGCAGACCAATTTGCTCGACCACGCGACATGGGTAGAGGGCCAGCTATCAGACAAGTTTTATGGTGGTATGTTCTATGATGGAGAGCAATGCGCAAGCATAGTCGCTGACGAATTTAGATTGGTACCACAATGCCGGAATCATGATATTTGCCTGCATTGCATCCTGGCTTGTCGCTGTATTTGGTGGTGGTCTTGGCTGGGTCATTCTCGTCATGGCCACATGCTCTACATACTACAGGACATCGCTGCGCCGGGTTCGACGCAACTTTCGCGATGACCTCACCCGTGAGATGGGCCTCAAGAAGCTTGAGACTGACAACGAGTCCCTGGAATGGATCAACTCGTTCCTGGTCAAGTTCTGGCCCATCTACCAACCTGTTCTGGCTCAGACCATTATCAACTCGGTCGACCAGGTCCTCAGCTCAGCAACCCCGGCTTTCCTCGACAGCTTGAAGCTCACAACTTTCACGCTCGGCTCCAAGCCGCCGCGAATGGAGCACGTCAAAACATACCCAAAGACTGAGGATGACATTGTCATGATGGACTGGAAGTTTAGCTTCACCCCCAATGATACCGACGACATGACTTCGCGTCAGCTGAAGAACAGAGTCAACCCAAAGGTTGTCCTTGAAATACGCATTGGCAAAGCCATGATAAGCAAAGGTCTTGATATCATTGTCGAAGATATGGCCTTTTCGGGCATCATGCGCCTCAAAATGAAGCTGCAGATTCCATTCCCCCACATCGAGCGCGTTGAAATGTGCTTCTTGGAACGACCCTCTATCGACTATGTCTGTAAGCCGCTTGGTGGCGACAGCTTTGGGTTTGATATCAACTTTATCCCTGGCCTCGAAAGCTTCATCTTGGAGCAGATCCATGGTAATTTGGCACCTATGATGTATGCGCCCAACGTTTTCCCCATTGAGGTTGCTAAAATGCTGGCTGGCTCTCCCGTCGATCAAGCTGTCGGTGTTTTGGCTGTGACGCTCCATGGGGCCCAGGGTCTCAAGGATAGCGATAAGCTTGGTGGAACTGTCGATCCCTATGCATCTCTCAGCCTGAACAGACGTCAAGAGCTTGCCAGAACCAAGACCATTCACGACAATCCCAACCCTCGATGGAACGAAACGCACTACATCGTCGTCACTTCCTTCAACGATACTCTCGACATCCGTATTTTTGACCACAATGACTTCCGCAAGTCCAAGGAACTCGGATCGGCAACCTTTGCTTTGGAGAATATCGAAGAACTCCACGTCTACGAAAATGAGCGTCTTGAGGTTACGTCTGGCGGCAAGGCTCGTGGTATTGTTAATGCTGATTTGCGATTTTTCCCTGTCCTGGAGCCAACTGTTACTGAAGACGGCAAGGAAGTGGCCCCGCCCGAGTCTAACCAAGGTATTCTTCGATTTACCGTGGAACAGGCCAAGGATCTTGATGGGACCAAGAGTATCGTCGGTCAGCTCAACCCATATGCTGTCATGTTTCTTAATGGCAAGGAGATCCACCAGACCAAGAAGCTCAAGCGCACCAACAGCCCCATCTGGGATAATGGCTCCAAGGAGATCCTCATCACTGACCGTAAGAAGGCCAAGCTGGGTGTTACTATCAAAGACGACCGAGATCTCGCTGGTGATCAGGTTCTTGGAAAGTACCAGATTAAGTTGGACGAGATGCTCGAGTGCATGGCGCAGGGCAAGGAATGGTACCACTTGGCAGGCGCCCATACCGGTCGTGTCAAGATGATGGCGCAATGGAAACCCGTCTCCATCAGTGGTATCGCCAACACTGGCGGATACACGACCCCTATTGGTGTTATGCGGTTCCATTTCAAGAAGGCTAACGATCTGCGCAACTTCGAGGCCTTTGGAAAATCAGATCCCTACGCCCGTGTTCTGCTCTCTGGTATTGAAAAGTCTCGAACAGTCACGTTCCGCAACGATCTCAACCCTGAGTGGGATGAAGTGCTCTACGTCCCTGTTCATTCAGCCCGAGACAAGCTCACCGTGGAAGTAATGGATACCGAGAAGGTAGGCAAGGACAGGAGTCTCGGATCGCTCGAGGTTCTCGCCAGTGACTACATCGAGCAAGACGAGACCGGCGAGTACTTGGTTCACGACCTGAAGAAGTTGCGAGAGGACGGTTTGCGCCTCCACAACAAGGGTGTTGCAAAGGGAACTCTGACCTATTCTGTCTCGTTTTACCCTTGCCTCAATGTTGCCGACCCCGAGGAGGAGGAGGAGGAAGCAAAGAAAGAGAAGGAGAAGGCCGTGGAACAGGCAGAAGCAGTAAAGTCAAGCTCCTCATCTTCGTCAACAGGCACAGAGCCGGTTCAACCGCGATCCTCAGAGGCCGGAAAATTCAACGCCAGTTTCGACAAGCTCACCGAGCCCGAGCCTCCCACGCCTACAACTGTTGGACGACCCTCAACCACTCAGCGACCATCAGTTGACGAGCCTAAGGGCCCCCCTAAGATCCGGCTTTCCCCTCAGGAGCTTCTCAAGTATGAGACCGGTTTGCTCATTTTCCGACTCATGGAAGCAGAGCTGCCTGAGAGCAACACTCTTCTTGAAGTCTTTGTGGATGATATGGCTTACCCTTCGTACACTTCCTCCACTGCCCGAAACAAACATCACAAGTTTGAAGAGATTGGTGACTGCTTGATTCGTGAGCTCGACTTTTCCCGTTTAACCCTCAAATGCCGCAAGAAGGGAGATGATGAGGACGATGTCATTGCTCAGCTGACTGGCAACACACTTGAGACTTTGAAGCAATGCCTGGTAAGCTTTGGTTCCCTTGAATGTCAAGAATGAAGCATGATCAACTGACCAATCCCAGAACAACCCCACGACGCTGAAGCTTCGAGGCGAAGACGGTCACACGGCCTCAGTCAAGGTCAGCTTGAAGTACATTCCTGTCAAGATGCAGCTTGACCCTAGCGAAAGCATGAACAACATGGGCCAGCTTCGAGTTGACGTGCTTGATGCCGCCGGCCTGCCTGCAGCTGACCGCAACGGCAAGAGCGATCCTTACTGCAAGTTTGAGATGAACGGCCAAGAGATCTACAAGACGAAGACAATCAAGAAGACACTTGACCCTGTATGGAATGAGTTCTTCGAGGTTCCAGTCCCATCGAGGACGGGAGCAAAGTTCAAAGTCACCGTGTACGACTACGACTTCGCTGATAAGCCCGATGTCCTGGGATCTGCAGATATCAACTTGGAGTCTCTGGATCCTTTCCGACCTTCGGAGAGCAAGTATCTCTTGGATGGCAAATCAGGAAGTGTCAGGATCAGACTCCTCTTCCGACCCGATTACGTTGTCCGCACCCGACAGGGCACTTCGACCTTTGGTGGAACCTTCTCTTCAGGCCCTGGCCGCATCGTCACAGGCGTCGCAGGTGCCCCCCTCAAGGGAGGAGCCGCAGTGGCCCACGGGGTTGGCAAGAGTGCATCTTTTGTCCGCCGCGGCTTGTTCCGTAAGAAGGACACCAACGATATTACCGAAGAGGACGTTCCGGAGGTCATTGAACCACCCCCAGCTCCGACACCCAATGGCGGGCTGGGACTCCGTCGAGCATCGAATTTTGAAGATATGGACTCTGCCGCTCGACCCTCGACAAGCAACGGCCATGCCCGGAACAAGAGCATCGGCGCGGCATCTGTTCACAGCACTCTGCCTGGAGGTGCACCAGGCGGTACGGCCACCTTTACGATAGTTGGTGCCGCAGGATTCCCCCCTGCGTCAGACCTGTATATTTCTGTGACTCAAGTCTCCCCCAAGGAAAAGATTGTTGGGAAGACAAAGCACTTCAAGTCTACAACCGGCCAGTGGACTTTTGACGAGTCGTTCAAATTCCATTGTTCTCCTGATGCTTCGTTCAAGGTAGAGGCCAAGGGCGAGCATTTGTTTGGCAGCGACGACGATCTTGGCGAGCACGTCTACTTTGTTGACGAGACCGGCTCCGGACCCAAGGATGTCACCGTAGGTAGCGGTACAGTGACGATCAAGAGCACATTCCAGCCTGCAGAGTCAACACTGGCTCCCGAAAGCCCCAAGGCACATGTTCGACGCAGCTTCCTTAGCAAGCGAGAAGGACGCTCAAGCCGGGAGACGACACCAAACCCCTAAAATGGAGGTTGATTGAGTGTGGAGGTTATGAGAGAAGGATGATACGAACTTCTCGCTTTTTCAACTATCAGCACACGCTGGGGAGAAGCAAGAAATCCCTGGCTGATAGCTTCTTTTTATTATACTCGAGTTTAGTTTACGGATTGTCACGACATTGGGTGTGAGTGGGGGAGGAATCTGTTTGGCGGTGTCCAATTTGGAACCGGGGTAAAAGGAGAGATTGCGGATGTGGAATAGGCGAATTAGTGTAATGCGCGTCTTCTCGATATCCTTTGTCTTGGGCTCTTGGTTCTTTCTTTTATTTATTTTTCTTTGTCGAGTTGGGGCCTAGGGCCATCCTGGACTGAGAATAGCGGTGGATCGAAGAAGGAAGTAGTTAATGAAATGGAATTGAAACATTGAAACAAAACGCAAGCTCTTAGGAGTTACAGTCTACTCGCCGGAGCTTGAACACGGTGTGCCATGGTAGACCCCGAGGTATATACCTGGGAATCATCAAAAGAAGATAAAAGGAGATTAACAGCATCACCAAATCTAATGATTGGGTGAACGTGCGTTTTGGCTCTATTTTTTGCGTCCATGAGATCTTGCATCTTGTGCCTCTATTCCTGCTGGCTGACATGAGTTACAAAGCGGGGCCAGTCCGTGTTGTGCTTTTGTGCCCCAAATACGAGGCATCCATATGAGGCATCCACTTCCACTCACGGCCTAAGCGTCGCCAGCTGGCAGCAGCCTTGGGTGGGTGAGGCAAGCGGGAGGTACCCATCTATGGTAGCTCTGTGACGCGCGAGACGGAAGCTGCCTGGGTCCAGAACCACAGTGAGCGACAGCCAGAGCTTCCACTCCACATCAACACCACCACACTGACGACCGCATCTACGCCCGCATTACGACTTCATCGCAACCTCATTCAAGAGCACAGGCACTGCCCTTGGAATACCTCGGCCCTGTCCAATTCCCGTCCCGCTCCCACTCCCCCCAGGGTTCAGCGGTGTCACCATCGCCATTGACGAAAAAGACCCCAACCAACCTCATAGCCCAGCATGGACTCCCTCGTGGCGAAGTACAGCCGTCCTGCCTTTGAGCAGAATGAGCTCTTTGAGGAGCAGGAGCAGCTCCTCGACCCCATGGCCAACCTCTCGGTCAAGTTCGCCATGCCTCCAGTTGCTCAGGTTCGTTGTTACCAAAGAACCCTCCAACCTCTGCGCATCAATCAATACTGACCGATGCTCTCAGCCTTCATCATGGCTCCGTGCCGCCACCGATGACCGATCCAACCCCAACTGCCCCATCAAGATTGCCCACGGAACCACCACGCTCGCTTTCCGATTCAAGGGCGGCATCATTGTCGCCACCGATTCTCGAGCTACCGCCGGAAACTGGATCGCCTCCCAGACGGTCAAGAAGGTGATTGAGATCAACAGCGTCCTCCTCGGCACCTTGGCTGGTGGTGCTGCCGACTGCCAGTACTGGCTGGCTTGGCTCGGTATGCAGTGCCGCCTCCACGAGCTCCGGCACAAGCGCCGCATCAGCGTTGCCGCCGCCAGCAAGATCCTAGCCAACCTCGTCTACAGCTACAAGGGAATGGGCCTCAGCATGGGTACCATGTGCGCTGGTGTCACTCCCGAGGAGGGCCCTGCGCTCTACTACGTCGACAGCGACGGAACCCGCCTCGCGGGCAACCTCTTCTGTGTCGGTTCTGGTCAGACGTTTGCCTATGGTGTGCTGGATGCCGAGTACAACTACGACCTCTCTGACGAGGATGCTCTGGAGCTTGGCAGGCGAAGTATCCTGGCCGCCACCCACCGAGACGCCTACTCTGGTGGTTTCATCAACCTCTACCACATCAAGGAGGAGGGCTGGACGCATCACGGCTTCAACGACACCAACCCCATCTTCTGGAAGACGAAGCTGGAGAAGGGCGAGTTCACCAACGTCACAAGCAACCTGGAGTAGATTGGAAGAGCACAAGAATCGTCATTTGAGCAATACAAGGTGGTATCCGAGCATACAAGGGACGAGTGGCGCAACTGATAAAGGGTGCTGTTTCTTGTATCGGTCGCCGTGCCCGGTCGGGTCTGGCGGCCCTTCCATTCAAGATGGGCTATGTAATTTGTACAACAGAGGCTTTCTCTTGAAAAACAAACCATTCGATGCCATGAATTCCTCGTAAATCATCCCATATTGAATACAGTGGTAGTGTACAGTGAGCCAGTAGTATACAAATGCATGCTCCCTAAGGAGACAGACAGCATGCCGTCGTCCCAGCCGCATGACTTGGGCATTATTTTCTTTCTTTGTTCGTTGGTTCTCATGAATGATTCTTCTTCCACCCATCAACGCCGAGGATGCCTTCCCCGTGCTCCGGGTCCATTGGCCAGCGACCAATGCTGGCAATGTTCAGCTCGGATTCGTAGCCGGCCTGGAACATCTCCATGGCGGTCCAGGCAATCATGGCAGCGTTGTCGGTGCACAGCTCGACGGGCGGGGCGACGATGGCCAGGTCGCCAAAGCCGCGGGCGGCCAGGGTGCGGCGCAGGACGTGCATGAGGAACTTGTTGCTGGCCACGCCGCCGGCCACGACGAGGGTGCGGGCGCGGCGCAGCTCCGGCCGGTCCTCGAGGGCGATGCACAGGCGGCCGGCCAGGTGGGTGAAGGCGGCCACCATGGTGTGGCGGGCCAGGGCGCGGCGCTCGTCCAGGGACATGGCGTCCGGGTCGGCGGCGGCAATGTTGTGGACGTCGGTGTAGATGCTGCTGAAGGAGAAGGCCAGCTTGCGCGACTGCCGGAAGGGGAGCGGGACCGTCCACGAGTACCCCGTGGGCGCCGGGGTCATCTCGGCGGCGCGCGAGGCGGGAGGGGTGAATACGGCGTCGTAGTCGTCTGCCGTCGTCGCCGTCGTCGAGGATCCGGAAGGAAAGGCAAAGGCCTCCAGCAGCCGGCCGTACATGACGTGGTCGCTCGCCTCGAAGACGTCGGCCGGCAGGATATCGCGGGCCGTCTGGTCGAGCAGGTTGCCCACGGCGATGTCACCCGAGGTGGCCACGAGGGAGTGCTCCGTGAGGCCGGCCGAGTGCACGAGCTGCGTGTGGCCGCCCGACACGAGCAGCGAGAGGAAGGGGAACTCGGGGCCCGACGGAGGCCGGCCTCGCGCTTCACCTTCGCCTTCACCTTGACTCTTGCCCTCGCCCTCGCCCTCGCCCTCCTCCTCGCCCATGCTCATCCCCAATGCCCTCGCCAGCCGCGGCGTCAGCGCGTGCGCCTGCATGTGGTGCACGCCGACCAGCGGCACGCCCCACGCAACCGCGAGGCCCTTTGCCATGTCCAGCCCGATGCCCAGGTTGGACCGCATGCCCGGGCCGCGGGTCACGGCCACAAAGTCGGGCACCTGCTTGGGCGTTCCGTCGTCGGCGTAGCACGTCCTCACCCGGCCTTGTCCTCTTCTTCCTTGCGCCGCTGCAGCGCCGTTGCCGTTGTCGTCGTCGTGGCTCGGGTCATCGGCGTCCGGGAGAGCGGCGAGCGCTCGCTGGACGAGGGGCGCCAGGGCGACGCTGTGGCCCCGGACGGCGACGAGCGGGTGGATGCCGCGGAACAGGCGGTTGTCGGAGGATATGCGCTCGTTGAATAGCAGCTCCGTCGACTGCGCCGTGTGCCGCAGCACGGCGACGCCCGTGTCGTCGCACGACGTCTCAATCGCGAGCGTCACCAGGTTCCGGGTCCCGGCTCTGGCTCGCCCAGCAGGCCGTCTCCCGCGCAGGGACAGAAAGGGCCGCCGGCTGAAGCATTGTCTCGGCGAGAGCATGAGAGAGCGGGCACCTTTTTCTTCCTTCTGGTCGGGGTTGGAATTGCGTGTGCGGCGGGTTGGCGAGCTTCGAACGTAGTCGTCGTCGTCGTCTTCGTCTTGTGTGGTGCGACATGGTCGTGTGGAAAATCTGACTGGGGGGTCCTCAAATCCGGGGAAATTTTAGGTCCTGGACGGCGCCGGCCGGCCCCACAATCCGGCCGCGTTTTTGTCTATGCATGTGCACACGTCTAAATCACATCACAATGTCAAACTTGAACAACATAATTCTCAAGAATACACATGTTGGATTCATTCAATCTTTTTTTTCATGTCTCTAAAATACAATTTCCCGCTTCCTTTTGAAGTATTGAATATGCCAAAAACGCCCCAACCAATGTCCAATGCACCATAAAAACAAAAAAAAGTCTTGCTACATGCTGTCTGCATCTCATTAACTATGATTTCGAAAGTTGCACCCAGTTTACCCATTGACACTTGCAGCCTCCTGTGCCGCCGTCGTAACCTCCATACTTGGCATCTCCGCGGGACCGCTTGTTAATCCAGGTTCCGCCGACATCCATCTTGTTGGCCAGCAGCGTGGGGTTGCTTTGGTTCAGCTGCTGCCGATCATCCATTGGCCAGGCCCATACAAACTTCTTTGTTGGGTCACCACCGTGCGTGTCGAGCGTCACCGTAACGGGGTAGGGCATTGTTCCGGGCCGGATGAGAGTTGAGTTTCCGTCAATGCTGCTCTGCCCGTCGGAAGAGAGCAATGTCGATGTGTTGGACGAAAGAGTCTTTGTCCAGATCTGGACGAGAACTCGGGTCTGGCTCCACGTTGTCAAAAAGTCGGCTTCGGTCTCTTTGCAGCCGCCGTCTTCGTCCAGGGGGACGTCGTCATCTGTCCCATTCACAACCGTCACCGATTTCAAGAAGATGGTTCGCTTAAAATAGCTGTAAAAGCCGTAGTGCTCAGTGGGGAGACCACGGTCGTACAGTCGGACCGGCTGCTGACTGGGCGTCGGAAGCAAGACCGCTGGCTTGGGCGTGCCATCCGAGTTCAAGTCTGGAGAAGGCAGCACATTCGAAAGGCTAACATTTACATCAGTATCCCTCTTGACGATCTGATCTTCGTCAACGCCGTCAAGGGAATCAAGGAGACTGATGTAAAATGGCGTTGCTTCGCCCGCCTTCTCATCCGATTGAATGTCGTCCGTCGTGTTGCCCAGAAACCATTCTTCCTGGAATTCGGGCGCATCTGGGCTGGGATTGAAATCCTGAGTGGCCCGCTCTCTAATCATGCTGCCAGCGAAGGCAGCACCACCAAGACTCCTCCGAGGAATAGGGGTGGGCGGGGTACCATCCGAGACATTCCAGTTGTTGCTTGAGCTATTGTCCCATTGGATTTGCATAATGACTGTTGGTTGGTCTGCATTGTATGGGGAGACAGAGTCATGCTGCTCCTTGGGCAGCGAGCAGCTCCAAAGCGTAGAAGGCTCGGTGCATCCGCTCTTGGAAACGGAATTGTCAGGCCCAACAACCGTCATGACGCCTGTCGGCATGGGAGGAAAATCGGTCAAGTTGACCCAGATAGTCTGGACATCCGCGGTATGGTGAGGCCTCGTCAAAACCACGCCAAGAACAATGGCAAGAATCACTAGGAGAAGGAGGATCCCCAGGATGATCATCCACACTCGTCTTCGCTTGCGGCCCTCTCGACCAGTTCGGCCAAAGCAGCCCTTCTTGGGGATACAGCTTCGGCCTCGCCAGAACCCGCCAGCTTTCCGGGCAAGCACGTCTTCCTTTTCGTGGCGTCGTCTTTGTCGTTCAGTTCGTGTCATTTCTCCTGATGTCTCGTGCGAGTGCTCTTGCGGCACATAGGTTCCCATGGCGCGGGTGGGAAGAGGCGTGTTCCCGTGCGGACCCGGCGTCAGAGGGATGTCCGTCATTTGTGTGGCTCCTTGAGAGCTCATTGTAACCGAAAGGCCAGGCGAGACTGGCCCGGGAGAAGGTGGGAATTGTGCGTGGAGCGGGTGGCCTGGAGGGAAGACAGCCCGGTACCTAACCGGAGCCATGCTCTCTTGTCTTTCCAGTCTCTCCCGAGCTTCGTGGTTCTCCTGCTTCTCTTGCTTTTGGGGAGGAGAGTATGGGGGCGGTTGCTCGATGTGGGCTTCCTGGGGCTCGTGGGTCTCATCAGTCACCACGATCCGCGGCTTCTCGGACATGGGAAACGCGTGAACAAGGGCTGGGGAGTTAGCTGCCGAGGGACCAGCCGAATCCACCATGGTGATCTCTGAACGTGGAGTTGTTGGAGACCGGCGAGGATTGGGCTCTCTGACGATGGGTGTTTGAAATGGAGCAGAGTAGACTGTTGGTGAAAGGTATTGGGCTGTTTGTGCTGGCTTTTGTTCCGGTCCAGACCACCACTCTGCTTGGTCCTCTCTAGGAGAGTCCGTTCTTTGTTTGCGCGAGGCAAACGAAAAGCTCTTGTCCATGAAAGGAGTCACCACATGATCCCACCACCCATGAGACCTGGAAAGCGCACTGTCGGGTGTAAGTGCGGATCCTTTGCCCCGGGCATGTTTCTGAGGGCTGGGAATGCCATCCTCTTCAAACAGGGTACAAGGAGTTCCAGATTCTTCTTCCTCGGGGCGATTCTTGCCCAACTCAAGGCTGACAAGTTTTTGATGCTGTGTCTTCTTAAAATTGGCCGGTACTGCTGGGACAGGTGGAACGTTTTGGGCAGGTGAGCGGGCTCCCGTGATGGGAGATGGCATGTGAGAATAAACGCTTGACGCATACCTGATGGTGGCAAACGATGAGGCAGTATCCGGAGTGTCTGGAGACCAAATAGACTTCTGCTGAGGCTCAGGATGTTGATTGACGCGGATGGTCGGTCGCTGGTGGGGGTCGATGGGTGTTTGCAGCGTGGCTGTTTGAGGCGTTACCTCGTGATTGTTGATGTCATCAGAGGGAATGGCGATTCCGATGACAATAGGTCGGTCTTCGGGAGACAGGTTTTGGTCAGGGCTGCGGGCAGGCTGCTGCTGGGGTGAGGCCGAAGCTGGGCTCTGTCCCTTGTTCCTCTTGAGCCAGTTCCAGTTGCCCACCGAGGCCGATGTAGGCTCTCCTTCAAGAGCCCGCAGCGCAGCAGCATCCACAAACTTAACGGGCCGACCATCAGGCGTGCGCAGTTGCTGGGTTTGGCGTCGAAAGGCGTTCATATCAGTAATCACCTTGATACCAGCCTTGGCATTTTGGGCCTTTTGTCGATGTCTCGACTTGAGCCGCTTGATTTTGGTACCAGAATTTCGAGAGGACCGGTTTCCCAAATTTCTTGAGAACCTCATCGAGTTCGTTTTCGGAGGAGGGACGCTGATCAAGACCTGCTCGCCAGCATCGATGGGAGTGATGGGTTCATCATCCTCCCAGTCTTCCCAATCCTCGTGTTCCGGCTGTCGAGAAGCAGTGTAGGGAGGGGGGTTCGGGGACGCTACGGCGGCCATGTTGAACAGAGTAGAGAACGTAATTAAAGATAGTAAAGCAAAGGCGGGGTCGAAGCCAAACTGAGGTTCAGTCAGATGGTGTGCGTCGTTTTGGGGCTCGAGGCATTCGGATGTGTGAAAACTCCGGAATCAGGAAAATGACGAAATGAAATATGATGTGGTCGATCTGATTAAATGCAGAGAACAGAGAACATCTATGAAATGAAGGACAAAGAATGATGAGCTCAGTACGGCGAGTAAATGCCAAAACGGAAATGACAAAGGAGATGAACCAAAGTTGGTGAAGTGAAGATGAAAATGAGTCGACAGCTGAGTCAAAAGTCACAAGCGAAAAAAAAAAGAACAGAGACGAAAACGATGAATAGAGGTAAGAAATCAGCTTCCGGCTAATTGTCCGCGAGAAACAATGGTGCGTCAATAGAACAGCAAGTCGAGCCAATACCAAATGACCCGCTGGGATACAACATGGCCTAGGGTGCTGCGAGCATGATTGGACTCAAAATATGGGTTCGACATTGCTAAATAAAGCCTCCTTGCGATTTCAAGACAAGAGGCACGGCTCATAGGCCGCTGGCCTGGGGGTGGATGAGCTGGCGCATCAAAAGTATGGAATAGCCGCCGACATTTGGTGGTGCGGGGTTACGATTGGCTGAAGCTATGCGCCGAGCTAAGGCATGGGTGTGATTGGGTGCTTGTCGCGGCCATAGGATTGGCGGCTGCGTCTGCACAATGCGACACCTGCGGGACAGGGACCGGGGAGACGGCGGGCGAGAGGACAAAGCACTTGGCGAGACGTGGTGGGCGAAGATTGGCATCGAATGGCCGATGGCCGCCAGCAGCACATGCGGCCGCAAGTTGACGCGGCGACGGCCTCTGAGTCGGCCGCTTGGCCTGGCCATGGAAGGATTCATCAGTCGACTGCGCTGCGGTCCGACTCACAGCACCGCGCCATGCAAGGTTGAATCATCGTGTACGCGTGCTGCAAACAGTGGTCGGCCCGTAGAGCAATCGAAAGGGTTGAATGGATGTCGCGAAAGCTTGGGGTAGGCACGGAATGATAGGCATTAATCAACCCATTGAGAAGAGAGAAAATCACATGACTCCAGCACTATATACTGCCACAGCCCAGAGATAATGGCACCAAGGCGCCTCTGCGGGCCTGAGGTGCAGATGAAACTGAAGCCGAGCTTGGGGACGAATTCCTGAAACAAACTACGCGGAACATTCAATATCCGGGGTCTGGGGTTCAGCGGGGGAAGTTTGTGAGCACCGGAATATTGGTGCCAGTGTTTATTGGGCCATGTCACCTCCGCCAACAACTACCAGCCAGCATGCTGCAACCACCAGCGTGACACGCCTCGATGCACGCCAGATGTCGGGCATGTGGCGAGGGCCTGGTCCTGGGCCGTTGGGGTCTGCGGTCGGTGCTTGTTGGGCGTAGAATATGCACTGAGGCATTACATCACACTGTTCGATGCAGATTCTGTAACACGACAGGCAAGGCGACGTTGATTGTCTCATCTCGCTAAGTGAGTATCAGCAATCGTCCACCCATACAAAGGATGAACTATGATGGGCTCGCAGAAACGAACCCCTAGATCAGATTCACAGCCAGACGAATGATCCTCAGTTGCGATCATCCCATTGAGTGCCAATTAAAAATCAGGACGAGGGGCAGCGAATGACAAGCAATAGAGAGCCCATTGGGCATGTTGGGTCAGGGAATCCAGCAGAGTGGGCCAGCCAATCTTGTAATGCATTGCTGGTTGCAACCAAACACTACTTAGCACGACTATCGCCGACAAGGGCCACAGCGATACAGCAAGCAGATTCTCTCAGTTAGCCTGCCAAGCCGCCTGAACAAAAAAGGATAGATACATTAATCATGCGCAAAGGCAAATTGGGGAATGGCGTGCTCTCGTTTGCGGGCGGTGCTAGGTGCCGCGATGCGTGTGACAACCTTTACCCCAGGCGAGACACAGATGAGTCTCTGCCGAAGAGCCGTGGCACGATTCGGAGCAGAAGCAACTTGGACTGACGATTGCAGAGTCACAGGCGCCGTGACAGGGTGGGCCGAGACGGCTTGGTGTCGTGCCAAGTCGCTAGTGCATGCAGAGAAAAGCCCCCAAGGGCCAATGCGGTTCAACCCCTGAAAAAAGAGGAGCTTTGAAGAGCCGCTCTCAACTTCAACAAGCAAACACGGTGTTCTTGCAATCTGTTGACGGTGAATTTGTTTGTGGTGGCGTCGTTCTAGACACCATCGCCGTCTTTTGCTCTGGATGCTACAGCTCCGACCAACTGCAGGTACCCGTCTTGAATGGAAAGCTTGTGCCATTGCGGGTACAAGGACCTACTCTTTACGGCCCTCGGAGCAACATGCCTGCCAACTTTACCTCATGATCTGCAACTATCACATAGTAAATCTTCCCTTCATCTCGCCAATGCGCACAAACAAATCACTCATGGGTACTGCGTTATTATGCCATCCAGTTGCCAGCAGCAAGTCGATCACAGCGAACGTGCGAGGAAGCTCCAGAGCATCCTTGATGCTTATACAGTGGCCTCCTTTCAGAACCCATCGGCGTTCTAGCCTCCGCCGCAGTTGCCATGACTAGAGCTCTCTTGCCGCAGGCCGAGAAAGACTAGCACTGGCGTACGGAGCAGATATCGCTCCCTACCAGGCGCTAGGCACGCGCTCCCGGGGGCCATCTTATTTTCTCGGGTGGGATGAGCCGTACCTAGTCGTGACCCCTCCTCCATGGATATTGTTTCACCTCTCCTGCAGCTGCGAATGAATGAATGCAGCATCGAGTCAGTGGGCGAGTGCGACTGTGATGCACTGCGGAGGTTGCTGCTCTATTCTACTGGCCCCCTCTCTGCATTACTCGCTATCTATGACCCGCAACAGTGTTCCGGAACTTCTGTCATAGCTTATTGTGCTGCGAAGCGGGCGAACAGCTTAATTGGTACTGCCCGAGAAAAATTAAATGAGCGAAAAAAGAGGGTCCTCCCCGCTAAACCAGCATTGGCCGCCTGGGAGAACGGTGAAGATGACCCATCTGCATCTCCTGTGAGGGATTCAGTCATTAGCAGCCAAGCTAAGCTTCCTGTCGTCCTCTTTCGGCCAGAGAACTTTGATATTACGCCCCTCCGACCCTTCGTTCTGGCCAGTTGGGCCTGGTTTGACTTGGGTCCCCTTCCCCTTTATCGCGTGTATCAACCCAACATTTTGGAACAATTAATTTCTTAATCCTGCGCAGACGCTGTTTGGCCTAATTTTTTTTTTCTTTTCCCTAATTTTTCTTCTGCCTTCACCGTGGTTTCACCCTCACCCCTTCAGCCACCTTGGCCCTTTCCCACCTCCTGGGGGATCCCAAAACGGCGACGCCGAACAAGACGACCGACCACGAAACGACCACGACTCGACGACTCTGAACACCATCTCACCGCATCGCTTCTCAATTCGCACAGCACAGCACCACGCTGCAACATACCGCATCTGTATCCCACCTCACTGATCGACGTGACCCTGCGCTGCAGCATCCTTGCGCCACCTCACATCGCATCGCATCGCATTGCATTTCTACCGTCCTAGCGAACCACTCCGCCCGCCCCTCCACCACCGCCCATTCCAATCGCGATACGAAGAACGAGCATTTACCCCCGAATCGAGACCGCAGTCACCACACCACAACACCAAAAAATAGCCGTCAGCTGCTGCATCGTATTCGCCCGTAAAGCTGCACCGCTTACGCTCACCTGCCGTCGCAACTGCACAGCCAACAGCCTCATTCCCAACTCGCCCACCAAGCTTTCCGCATCGGTCCGCTGCACTCCCGTGACCCGACAGCTCTTTGTCGCTTAAGCTCAATCCGTCAAAGTCAAGAGGCCAGTCTTTAGCTCCCCAAGTTGTGCCACGGCAACATTTCTCGTTCCCTCCGCCATTCTCTCGCACGCTGCACAGGAGAACAGAGTGGCAGTGAGCCCGTCGTGTGGCGTTTGCGGTGATACATCCGCGACTGGCATCGCCCATTACAACTCCACAGTCTCCAGTTCTTTATTATATTTGCTTTAAGTAGGACCGAGGCCTGTCGCATCGGGCGCCTCTGTCCAAGCTGGCTTCCCCACGACTTCCAGGCAGCTCGTCGGGCTTCAGCGACCGCCCTGCCCGATCGCACCATCGTCGACGCTCTTCTCACAACATCACCCTTGGTGAGCAGCGCGCCAATACCCATTTAACCATTGACTCAGCCCGATCGTCGCATAGCTCGCCCCTCTCTCCAGTTCTTGGTATGTGGATTCCCTGCATCGCTTGTGCCCATGTCTCGTCTATTTCTGTTCTCTATTCGCAAGCCTCTCCTCTACCCAGTGCACAAATGCGCATTCCTCTCGCTTTCTGTGGCTATGCTTCCAACCCATTCGTCATTCTGGCATTTGCATGTATATGAAAATGCATATATGTCTAGTTCTGACAATTAAGCATTTCATGTGATGTCACTATACATGACCCCTGACCCCTAGTCTAATTCCGACACCAGCCCATAGCGTCTCAGCTTGCGGTGGGCACGAAACGCAGCTTTCCTTCAATCTCCAACCTGTTACTATCCTTAGACTAATCAACAATGTCGTTGTATCAATTTAGGCACCCCGATCCCCGAAATGACCCTTTCCCGAAGTCCATCGCCTGTACCTGGTGGGGGTTGGTCAAGTCCCGGTCTCAACATCAACAGCGGCAGATCCAGCCCGACAACAATGAACACAGGCCCCGTTGCTTGGGAATCAGCAAAGATGCGACACTACAGTCCCAATTCATACTCTTCATTCTCAACCCAAAACAAGGGCTTCTTATCCGGCCACATGCGCCGCATATCGAGCAGCCTCCCGCGGTTCAACTCAGGCTACCACGACAAAGACAAGCCATATCGTGAGCCACAATGGATACGAAAAATTCCTCTGCTTGGAAGAATACGGTCGATTTTTGGCCGCATGGGAAGGAAGCTCAAGCTTTTGTTGCTCCTCATCCTCTTGCTGTCGCTCTTCACAATCATATTCTACAATACCCGTAAGATTTTCTCACATACCAAGCAGAATTCGCCAAGCTAACAAGATTCAGCACTCGTATATCATTGGCGAAGATCTTCATTTGGCGGAGGCGGTAACAAATTCGTCATCATCCTGGCCGCAAACGTGGGAGGTGGTGTTACGGAGTGGAAGGGTGCCCGCGAGTGGGCCATTGAACGTGACAGCGTCCGAAATAAGAGAAAATACGTTTCGAGATGGGGCTACGACCTGGAAGTCATCGACCTGAAGACCAGGAAGAAGTACGCTCACGAATGGAGAGAGAGCTGGGAAAAGGTCGATTTCATTCGTTCCACCCTGCGCAAGTATCCCAAAGCGGAGTGGTGAGTATCTACAGCATGCTTCGTCAATATGGCAGCTAACTGGTCCAGGGTCTGGTGGCTTGATCTGAACACATACGTGATGGAACCATCGTTTTCACTACAGGATCACCTCTTCAACAATCTCGAGAACCACGTATATCGCGATATTAACGAGTACAACCCTCAGAATATTTCACATCCTTTTGAAGAGACATATTTGGATGAGGACGCCCGCAGTCCTGTTGGTGACGGAAAGATCAGCTCGGTCAACCTCCTTCTCTCTCAAGATTGTGATGGCTTCAACTTGGGCTCCTTCTTCGTCCGCCGTAGTCAGTGGCTGGACCAACTGCTTGACGTGTGGTGGGACCCCGTCATGTATGAACAAAAACACATGCAGTGGGGACACAAGGAGCAGGACGCCTTTCAGCAACTTTACACAACACAGCCCTGGATTCGAAAGCACGTTGGCTTCCTTCCGCAGCGCAAAATCAACAGCTTCCCGCCCGGCGCCTGCAACAAAGATGCTGGACCAGACGGCCAATACCCTCCCGGCGACACAGTTCACTACAATGGGGGTGAACGCGACTTTGTGGTCAGCATGGCCGGCTGTGAATGGGGCCGTGACTGCTGGGGTGAGATGTACTACTACCGCGAACACAGCTATTGGCTCAATCGCAATCCTTGGGAGAGGTTTAAGGAAGACCTGATTGCTGTCTTGTGGTTTAAACTTACTGGCCAAAGGGTGAAGCTATGATGCAGCCACTGGCGGTTTATCATCAATCATGTTTGGCACACTGGTTTGAATACTGCCCTTTTGGAGATATGAACTCGGCCCTGTTAGCGGGCACATAATTGGGTGGTCTTGTTTTCTTTTTCGACGCCTTAGACCCTAGTCTTGTGGGCAGGGCACATTTTATGCTTCTTTTTTTTTTTTTTTTTTTTTTTTTTCTTTGACATCGATTTGGGGCTGCATTTTTTGTTTGAGATCGGAAGAGCNNTTTTTTTTTTTTTTTTGCTTTGACATCGATTTGGCGCTGCATTTATTGTTTGACATTTCTGGACGGATATACCACTTTCGACGAGGCATTAGACAGACAACGAGGAACAAAGGGAGCCGAGAACAAATCCCGGACTCTAGGCAGGTGAATTTGGTGACAGGTTGCAGCAAAGCTGGATAGCACGAGTCAAGGGGATACGAGCTTTGCAGCAGGACCTTCTTTTTCAGGTCAGATGAACCGATCTTCCTGGAGCTTACGAAATAGAGGCGAGGGGTGACGTGGGACTGGGGATGAGTGCGCTCGGATAGCAACCAATAATCCGATGAAGAACGCGTCGTCCCTGTTCAAGGGTATGCAGTCAAGGGTCGGGGCTATATGATGATAGAATATCCATTATACTTCAATGTGCTAGCTAGAGGAGGAAACACATGTAAGGAAATCCTTGGAATTCAAAAAGAAGGCGCTCGGTCGTACCAATATGGCGCCCCGTTTTGTTGAAATGAGAGTGAAGAAGGAACACGTGCAATGAATGTTAAACAAGCAGGATGAGATGGATCAACGTCCAACACGGTCAACTGTCGAAACGCGAATTGTCAAGACAAACGAGTCTCCTCCAATTTAACGATTCAACCCTAGCTCGTGTGTCGTGCGTAGCAGCCAAAGTTTATCGAAGCTTGGGTTCGCCGCGTACCCTACAGGTAGGATCCGGATCGGAGGCACGCAATGTAACAGAACGACAAGCCTTTTCTCCCCCCCTCCCCCCACAGGACAACCCTGCCCGCTCCAGCCGCCGATCACCGAGAGACCACACAGCGCGTGCCCTGTTGCGTTACCGAGAGCTTGGCCTGAAAGGGCATCGCCGGGGGGGGGGGGGGGGGGGG
>NAJI01000331.1:0-53094 GCA_002179835.1 Calonectria leucothoes
CCCTAACCCTAACCCTAACCCTAACCCGTACCCTATCCCTAACCCTAACCCTGAGGGTTAGCCCATGTCCTGGCATCCGAGATAGATGAGGCCGCGGACAAGCGATTCTTCGTCACGGCAGGTTACTTTTCTAACCGCCAAGTTGTGGATATTATCCGTCGGAATTTCCCCGAGTATCACTCCGTACTACCGCCTGATTCGGCCAAGGGGGGTGGTAGGTCACACGCAGAAGCATATCATAAAGTTATCTCAGTTCTAATCGTTTGCCAGATCTGTCCGAGAGTGGCGTGTTCAAGATCAACAACAAGCGGAGCATCGATGTCCTGGGCCTTAAATACCGATCGTTTGAGGACTGCATTGTGGACACGATCCGGTCGTTCAAGTTGGTGGGGGAGTAAGGCTCGGTGTCTATTAAACCCTCCAAGAAAGCAGGCAGAGACCAAATTTGGGGAATGAGGCCTCTTCGGCTGTGCGTGGAAGCCTTAGTAGAAACGCTGCCTCGGCCCGTTGTAGCGATCACTCTGGCCGCTGTTGCAGCCCGCATTTTCTAGAAAGTGCTGTTTCACACATAAAAAAGCTCCAGGCAAACTTCATAGTCAATTATCTCCGTGCCCTTCTGGGAATACCAATATCAGTTGTCTGTGTTTGGCGGATACCGAGTTCTTGCTACCAATATCGAGACGGTTCTTGGTTCGTCCCTACTTCGCCATTCGACACTGTCTTTCCGTTCCCCAAGATGTTACAAATCAGTACCCCCTCTTGCTCAGTGGCAAGCGAAGTAGCAAGTTGTAGCCACGCACATCTTCATTGTGCATGTTGAATATAAGCGTCACTCGAGCCGGACAACATTCAATTTTCATCGACTGAAAACAACAGCCTCCTCTCCCCCCTCGCCTCGCGCCAGGCATTCGTAGCCGCCAAGATCATTGGACACCCGCGAGTCAGCCAACCCCACTTTCGCAGGAACGGGACCGTCGCCTCCCACCCCATTGGATCCCACGACTCTCCCCAGACGATAAGAGTCGGTCTCTCTGTGTGACCCTCATCTGTATTCACGAGGTCGGCACATAGCTCGTTCTCGTCGACAAGGCCCGCCAGTATCGCGATCAGCAGGTTGTCGCGCATCCGGGGCACGGGGAACAGGTCAATCCAGGGGTGGTGCGCTATAGCCAGCTGCAGTTCGGTCGGGCGGAGATTTACTGGGCACGAGAGCATGGGCGAGTCAGGAACTTGGGGGCCAAGCTGGTTGAAGGGGGAGATGAAGTCGTCGTGGCATAAGCCCTCAATTGGAAATCCGAGCGTGGAGGCATTGCGCGCCACAGCGTTGAGGATGTTGATCCGGATCAGTGTGGGCAGGTGGGTGGGCCGTGGGGAGCGGAGGCTGTAGTCCTGGTATGCTTTCTGTGCTAAACTGATGACGCGTTCGCGTCTGATGGGACAGACCAACATGAAGCCCCCTCCTACTAGCAGCAGATTCATTTGCTTATCAACGTGAAGACGGTATGCTTGGCCATTCATTTCCCAGCGCTGTGGGTGTTGCTGTGTTACTTCGACGCCAGCTCGCTTGCGCCGCCCTGTACGCCATCACAAGACATGTCAGCTACGGCATCGGACACGATGGAGTACGAGAGTAGAGCACTGACTATGAGCACGCTGGTTGAGGCGGTTCTGTAGCTTTCTCCTAGTAGCTGCACTCGTCACCCCGGTCCAATCCTCGGTTGGGCTTTGTGCATCCAGAAGCTGTGGCATGGTTTGCAGCACTACCATTGAAGATGGGGATGGGTCAGCTGATAGGTCCATTGGGCGGGACATGGCAATTAAAATAATAAATCGGGTCTCAAGTGCTGTTCGAAAAGATACTAGACGGGAGGATGAGAAGCTGGATGTATAGGTAGGTCGGAAGCGCGGATGTTGTCGAAATTGATGTGTGTGTGTGGTGCGTGCCACCAGACGGTCCAGACCTTGGATCAGGCTCCCGCTAGAAAGCGGCACAGGCACAGCGATAAGATTTGGGTGGGTTATGCCGTATTTTGATTGGCCACAACTGCATTGCTCTGGTTGTTATGTTTAGATAATTCATGACGTCGCCAATGGGTCCAAAAAGTATTGATTCCTTTGTTTTCTCGGCCATTCTCCTACTCTTGTGATTTATACATACATCAAAGCACTTTTCAGCTTTTAGTGTAAAATAAAAAAGTGTGCCTCTCATTCCCGAATCAGTGGTTTGATATGAAAATGATGCCAAGCATTAGATAAAGGTGTTCAAAACACGGGCGAACCTAGATCAACGTGCGGGATGTATATCAAGAAAAGATTGACATCTTTTTTCACTCATATGGCCAATGGGTCTAGAACCTCAAGATGTTTCAACGTCCTTGTCGCTTCGACGCAGGTCTCGAGGCGTTGACAGGTTCTCAATTAATTTCTCACAGCGCCAGGTTTTTCTAATCTAGAATCCTGCTGAAAAAGTAGACTGGGTGCTTCCCATCAATGAAAATATACTGAAATTTAGCTTAAACTTTGGTTGTGTGATTTGTGACTTCTCAAGCTACCTAATAAAGACAATTGGCGAGGGCAAAGAGCCAGGTTCACTTAGAGCATACAACGGTGCTTCAATGATTACTTCGCACTAAGCCGGATACAGAAGATCGACCCTGGCCTAATGTTGTCCGTGCTAAGCTAGAGGCTCGGATTCGCAATCGGCGGTGTTATCTCGGTGTTTTTTAAACAAGGCAAATTACCCATAATATCTCCTCGTATTTTTTACGTGTAAAAAGAGGGATGCGGCCGTTGAAAATGTTTCAATTATTGCCCGTGCTCTTCTACCAGAACTTAACGTTCTTGCTGTTTACCTGATCACGGGCCTCAGAGCATAAGGCGTTTCCTCATTCTACTTCTTGCAGTGCTATTTCGCTATTCATGATTGAAAGTCCCGTTTCCAGAACCTTCCAAATTGTATTATTGAGCATTGATGTTTGAGGACAACGGTTGTAATTGAACAAAGCAAGACAAAAAAGCCGCCACACAAAACAGACATCTCGGATGGTGTAAGCTGTCAGGTCACTACTTTTTATTACGACGTCTGCTTACATACTGGGCTAAATAGAACTGGTCGCAACAAATTTTGAAGATGCTTTTAAGAGCAGCTACGATCATCACTTATTCTAGAACAATGTCAGCATGATTTGTACACAAACAGTGACCTGATCTTTTTCCATAATTTCACCGAAGCTACCCTGCAAGGCTCGGTAGAACCCCGGGTCACAGACCGGCGGTTGTCGTGTGATCACGCCCATAGTGATCACCGGACACAGGATGACCCTGGCGTCCGCCGGCGCTGCGCTGCTCAATGGCGAGGGGTTAACCTTGAGGAGTTGTTGGGAGACTGGAAATTTGAATGAGATTAGACCACTAGACGACAAGGCTGGGTTGAAGGAGCCCGCGTCTCTACGCATTTGTGCAATTCGCAACAGCTCCGAGGCTTGGACAAAGAAAGATAGAAAGTAATGACTTTTCTCATTGCTCAGATTCAGTACGTTGGATCTTGCCCGCAATACAAGCCCTTAGATTTGTTTTGCAGGTTCAGGTCTAACTGTGTCCCGACAGATCATTGCCAATTATGCTATAGCAAAAACCTGATCATTTTTTCATTTCAAGGTTCGTTCTGGATTCGTAAATCCTTAATTTTCATCATTTTTGTCACTTCTTACAGGGCAAGATTTTTATCACTAGATCGCCCTATATTTGAAGTGTCAGCAAGCTGCATTAGTGTGGCCACATAAAAGTGGAGCGCAACTTGGATAGATGAGACAGGCGATGTTCTACCATGGAAATAATGCCGTAAAATCATGCAACTTACCATTGAGCATGTTTCTTGGCACCTCTACCTAACTTTAAAGAGTATTATTGACACGCGTTCTCGGCGTATTTTGCAATGGTGGAATCCAACCTCAATCTACGACCCTGGTCTCAAGTTAGGTTCGGATGAGGCAGGCTGTGGCAGTGCCAGGTTTTGTTAGTCGACTTATGGACTATAAAACATTGCCATTTCCCTTTGGATGAAAGTATTCTCAGCACAGATCTTCAGTTTCCCACGTACTCATTTGACCGCCGACGATACCATCACGAAGATGAGACGCAACATTGCCGCACTCGGCCTAATGGTCATCGCCAATACTGTGTCAGTATTCGCGCAAAACATGTCCTTTGGAGCCGACAATTTCTATCGCAGCGACCTCGTTACAATTTGGCCTGTCAGCTTCCAGACCATTTACCAGACAACCATCAAGGGTAATATTTTTATCCGAGATAACCTCACTGGTAGCCACAATACGCCAGCCATCGTGGTTGGTCACCCAATGGGTGCAGTGAAGGAGCAAAGCGCAAATCTCTACGCCACAAAATTAGCTGAACTGGGTTTCATCACCATTTCACTCGATCTCCCTTATTGGGGCCGAAGTGGAGGTGAACCACGCAATTCTGTATCACCTGAACTCTATACGGAGGCTTTTAGTGCGGCCGTAGACTTTCTCGGTACCCAAGAGTTAGTTGATCGCGAGCGCATTGGTGCCCTTGGCATTTGTGGTAGTGGCGGGTTTGTTCTTAGTGCCGCCAAAATTGATCCGCGGATGAAGGCTATTGCAACCACGAGCATGTACGACATGGGAGGTGTCAATCGCAATGGGCTTGACAAATCTCAAAGCCTCGAGCAGCGTTTGAGCGTCATTGCTGCGTCGGCTGAGCAGCGTTGGAATGAGGTTGACGGCGGCAAGGCTGAATACACCGCAGGCGCCCCACAAACTATCACGAATGAGACGGACGCTGTTGGCCGCGAGTTTTATGACTTTTACCGTACCTCGCGTGGCTTGTTTACGGCCGAAGGTACATTGCCGAACCTTACAACACATTCCACACTCACAAGCTACTCCAAGTTTATGAACTTCTATCCCTTCAACGACATTGACACGATTTCGCCTCGTCCTCTTTTATTCATCTCTGGGGATCGATCGCACTCACGAGGATTTAGTGAGGAGGCTTATAAACTTGCGGCTGAGCCAAAGGAGTTGTATTGGGTGAAGGCTGCTACCCATACGGACATGTATGATCGTCTTGATCTCATTCCCTTTGAAAAGCTTTCCGAGTTCTTTTGGACACACCTTGCTCAAAATCGTGCACGTATTGTGTTGGGAAAGAGGATTGTAAATACTAGTCCGGAGGATGGGCAGAATGATTGTAAAATTGAGGGTTATTAGCCCGTTATAACACCAGCTTTGCTTGTCAACTTCCCTTAGTTTATAATTCTCAGCCATTTTAATGGGTTTCTTTTTAGAAAAACAGAAATTAGCCATCCTGCTAATTCTTTTAGTATTTATTATTAAACTATTTGCTCAATAGTACGTAACACCTCTTCTCAGTGTGTGTATGTTTCCATGCGTCCCAAATGCTGCATGTGGACCAATCTCACCTACGCTCTCTCTGTTCCATAACTCTGACATTGGTCTCATAGCACCTGTGAGTTGACCAAACCGCAATTGAACACCTTTGAGATTGTCCATGGTTCCTTCAGCCCCAAGGCTAGAGCCTTTTGCTAGCAAGTCAAGCTCGGGGTTCCTTGTTGTAGCAAGCATAGACGAGAAGGCAAGTCGCATACTGACCCCATTTCCTACTACTGAAACCGCCCCAACAACTAGAGCTGCAACGCCACAGGTCAACGCAATTGCATATGTAATTATAAGTGTCTGTGCATCGTAGTTATATGCGTTGTACCGGTTGGTCATTATGGCCTCGACAGTTTCGTTTTGAACATAGAGGAGATCTGGGATCGAGTACATGCTCATTGTAATGTTGATGGTCAATTGCTCGAGAAGTGAGCTAAGGTTGCGTCTCGGAAGATAGTTCATTGGTTGGCCCCATGGATACTTTTCCGTGAAAGGAGTACCTACCAAACCAAGCCCCGTGTATGGACCCCACATCACTGGATTCATCCCCAAAGAGATGTCATTTTCGAATATCGAAACTATGGTGTCGTGAAGGGCCAAGCTTTTAAAATCCCTTCCTATCGGATATGGTGCCGATTGCTGAGGTCTGAGTAATAAATATGATAATTAGTTTAAAGCCACCAGCCTATACCAACTACATGCTACTTACGTTGTTTTACCAGTAACAAACTGTCCCCCTTCGGTAAAAGTCCATTTCAGATCATATTGAGTTTCCCACATCTCGCATTTAAAGGTGATGTTTTCGTACTTGTATTCATTAATCGTGAATGATGTGGGTGGCACCGTCCCACGCGTTGACGGGTCGAAATAACGGAATCTAACCCAAAGGTAATGTCCTTTGGCACCATTACCAGCTCTGTATACCTCGGAACCAGCACCATAGTCAACACAGGTCCCGTTGTTACACCAGGGGGCATCCTGATCGAGGTTGCTAGCTTCTTCGCATTTGTAGCGTGGTGCGACGAACGACTGGTTATACGTGCACTCGCTGGGGCATGGGTTTTGCGCCGGTTGAATTTTTCCTTGGAATACAGTTCCGAAAACCAAGCTCTTACAAATATTACTGGGGCCAGTGTAGTCTGTCATGGACTGTTTCCCCCCACTCTGTTCCGTGTTAAACAGTCTCATAGTCTTGTTCGCATCGAACATGTCGGCAGACATATTTAGGTAAGGCACGGATACGACTTGGGGAAATGATGAGAGTCTCTCGCTGACTGTCAGTGTACCGGGAGTGATGATTGTTATGATCGGAAACAGCCTAGGAAGATCAGTAATGGTAACGCGAATCGAGCCCGATCTAACTCATACCAGGTAATCAAAGCCAATAGCGCGATGATCTTCGCGTGCATCCATATGTCTAGATTGAGGAGGGATAGTGGACTTGATGAGGCTCCAAACAGATCATCAAGCGTATCTACTCTCCAGTATCTCGTTTTGACATCTACCCAGACACGTTGGGCTATGGCTATGCCGATGCATGATGTCACCGCAAGACGGTTTACCACGGCAAATGCAGTGCCTGCTCGTATCATCCACTGTGAGGTTTTAATATTTTGTCGCTTCTTAGGGGCAGTCTTTCCCCTACTTGCTGGTTTGTGGCGGGCTTTGCATCGAGATATTCATATACAGCATGATGTCCAATGGCGGCACCCAGACCCAGACACCAGAGACTAGCCATAAGTGTAGGTACAAACCAATGGATGCGGGGGGCATTTTTGCGTCTGCGCGGAGAATACTCAGACGCCATGGCACCAAGAATTTTATTAGGCCGTCAAAGAGCGTTCGTGATCTACCAAGGTCAATCTATGGAGCGTTGGAAGTCTGTTTGACCTCTATTAGAAAGCGAGGAAAGAAAACGCGCAGCAGCCTCTCTGTTTGTGCCTAACTGTCTGCCTTGTTCTGCCCTATCTAAGCTAAAATCCTCACGTGTCAGATTGTAGGAACTATGGCTTCCCAAACCAAAGGGATTGGTTGAGTATGGCGCTAGTGGCAATACTAACAAGCCCTCTTTTTCAGCTGTGGCTGGCTGAGACGCGGGTTGCAACGAACCGAGGACTGCTTAGGAGTTGGCTGACTAAGCTAGCAAGCTAAGGGTGAGCCCACTCTGCAAAAGAAAAGGTATAATGTAACCCTTATCTGTGTCAATAAAAGAGTATTGCTATTTACACACAACCCGATTGCTATTTGCACACAAGTAGATCTAGAATTTTTCCCAGCATTTTTCCTTTTTCCTACTATCTACCAAAAATTATATATAGTTTATACCAAAATAAAATCAAGGTTATAGTACAACAAGAAATTATATTTATTAGCTAATAATATAATAATAAGGCTCAAGCTATTAAGCCTAGCCTTAATTCCTTCAAAAAAAAACACATTTCTATAGTTTCCCTGGGATATAAATATATTGTAGCCCGGCTATTCTTCTGGCTATGTGGAAGGGATAATAATTACTTCCTTTATCAAAGACTATATTATGCTTATTAATAGGCCCCGGGCTTATCCCCTTATCGATAATTAACCCTATGTATTTGGCTGTGTTTTCAATTTCTTAGACAATGGCTTGGCCGGTAAAACCTTGGCTCAACTAGAACTTATGTGTAAATAGCAATCGGGTTGTGTGCAAATAGCAATACTCCAATAAAATACTCAGTCTTTGTTACACCAGTAGCTGCCGCAATGGTTGCGAAAAACCGGATCTGCGCGGTGTGATACAGGGTAAACGCAATCGATTTCAATCCTGCTCGTTACAACTTTTATGGAGAATAAATAAAATAACTGTATCCAGAACTTCAAAAAAATATGTTCCAAAATTTCAGAATAACCGAGTATATATGTTCCAAGCTAAGCTACTTATGCGTGTAGACAGGTTTTCTTTTCTCTAGAAAAGCAGTCAATCCTTCGTTAAAATCGTCTAAGCTAAAGGTAGAATAATACAAGGCTTTTTCATGCATCATTCCTGCATCAAGATGGGTATTCTCAGCTGCAAATATATCATATTAGATTCACTGTGCGTCTGTTGTGAATTGTATTTCAACGGAAAGGGCACCCACCATGAAGAACGGCCTGTTTAGCTGTTGCCACAACTGGCCCGGACATTTTTGCAATTTTCGATGCCAGTTTCAACGACTCCTGGAGCACCATTTCTCGGGGGAAGACCCTGGTGACTACGCCAAGACGTTCAAGCTCGGTGCCGCTGGCACTGGCCCCTGTCAAGATAAATTCCATTGCCTGCGTGGGGGTTAGCTCAGTCTTCTCGTGATGATGGGTGGGGAGGAGACGAATATTGTGGATCTGGATCAGATGAACCCCACACACGTTAACTAACCTTGTGCTTTCCTAATGCTTGGGTAAGCCTTTGTGTTCCCCCAGCTCCTGCGATCGTGCCAATGGCAATCTCGGGGAGCCCAAGTTTCGAGTCCTCGGCCGCATAAATGATGTCGCACTACCGTTTTGTTAATAATTGATGATCGTTTGCGATGGATGAAGGACTCACAGCAAGCGCAATTTCGAAACCACCCCCCAGCTGCAAATGTTTACCGTTAGTTATACACGTTACGAAATTTTTACTGTTTTATGGAATGATGGAAGGAGCTACTTACCGCAAAACCAATGACTACTGCAATGATTGGTTTGGAAAATCGGGCAAAAGCGTCAGTCAAGTCCTTCAAAAAGTGGCTCTGATGTGCCGTTTTAGTGGATATCTGTACAAGTTCCCCGAGATCCATGCCGGCTATAAATAATTAGTGTTTTCTCAGGCATCGGGAGCGAAATCGGTATGGTTGGAGGGGAGAAAATTGGGCCGAAATAGCAGAATGGACCGCAACTCACCGCAAAACGGCCCTTCGGGGCCACCTGCTACAACTACTACGCGAATGTTGGGGTCCTTGTCAAGGTAGTCCAACGCGGCTACCAAGGTGTCAATCATGGCCTGTGAGAAAGCATTGCGCTTCTCAAGACGGTCAAGCTGGATGACAGCAACATCGGTATCGTGGGTGTATGCCTTGATGTGTTGACTCGAAATGTCTTGGATAATCTGAATGCTGGTAGTTTCCAGCATTTTGATGTCGTGGCCTGTGTTGATGCCCCAATGAGTGATAAAAAAAGAATTCCAAAAGTGCCCATTGATGCACGCGAGCATCAGACATTATGGCGAATCAGAGTATTTAATCTGAAGACACAAAATCAGTATCCCAATTTTCAGGAAGGTACCTTTGACAACATCTAGGGGACAAAGACGGTAAGGTTGCAATGGCTTATGTGTCTTCCCGATTGGCAGCTTGGCGTTTCAAGCAAGTAAGGGTAAGGCCGTTAACGGGCTTGGCGTGTATCCACCGGCCGATGGCTGCGACACAATACAAAGTGTCCCGGACTTTTAATTTAACTTTCCGAGGGTTATTTGTTTACGAGTGTTGTAAATCCAAAACACCTCTCCGCAAGCGCATTAAACTTTGATCAACAGTCTATTAATTCTACTAGTTGACAGCATCGTGCCCTTCCAAGTACACGGAAAGTGAACAATGGGCCAATCGGGCGCACGGAGTTAATCCAGCTGGTAAGGTGAGCCTTGACAGGACACGGCACTGGTTGTGTCGATTAATCGTATTGGTATCTTTGATAGTGGATACCAGTGCAACCTGCTGATTCAAGCAACCCATGAGACATTTCTCCGCGTCGGTGTATTGACTAAAACGTGGATCGAAGGAGCCCACATTGCTGCTAAGCCTTAAGAGTGTCGGCATTCGTGTGACCAGGGGGTTCGCAAGGGGCGTGTGGAGATTGACCCCAAAGCAAGGCCAACCTGTATATTTGGTGTCTTAAGATTGCGATATTCGGAAAAATTAAAGCCACTTATAGATTCTGCGGCCGATTTAAAGTCAAGGTTTAAGTTGCGGAACGATTGCAGTTACCCAAATAGGAAACCCAACCCCGGCCTCTCCGTGCCGAATGAGAGGCATCTTTGTCTGCGACCCTAGGACACTCCAAACTCATCCACAACTGCCTAGTCCTGGTTCCATGTCCGAGGGATTTAACAGCAAAGCTCCAGAGGCGAGGTAGGTCCAGTAGCTGAGACAACTTATCCGTTAGGTCGATCAATGACGGCGTGTATGTAATCTCCGTTCTCCGTCCGCACTTATCACCCTGGATGCCAAGAGAACAAGCTGTATCTAGAGCAAGGAGAAGAAAACATGTGATAATATAGCCGAATAAGTATCATGTAAATGATTGCAAACGGAAATTGGCGACCCGGACCACTGCCGCCGTGCAAGCGCAGGCATATAATACCGCCGGGTAGGTGCGAACAGGTGGCAGGTCAACGAATTCTGAACATGTCTTTCCAAGCAATCGAAAGTCTTCCTTCGGAGGACCAGCGGCTGTTCAACCACTATGGTCGTGGACCAGCCGCCAAGCTAGCGCATAACACTGCCACGTCGGCTTTTGCAGCAGTCGCGACCGCATACCCTGAAGCTGTAGCCTTGCGCGAGTGCTTTGGTTCGGAGCGTTCGATGACGTACGCAGAGCTCGACCGGCGCTCCAATATCGTTGCCAATCTCCTCATCAAGCAATACGATGTCCAGCGCGGGCAGCGCGTGGTATGTGTATTCTCCCGGTGCATTGAGATGTGTATCTTCATCTTCGGTGTCATGAAGGCTGGTGCACAATACGCGCCCATTGATGGCGACGTCATGGTCGAAGAGGGCTTGCGGCACATTATTGGAGATTCTCAAGCCCAAGTTGTCGTTTGCATGCCCAACTTCAGAGACAAGGTCGTTGCTAGTCTACCAGAGCGAAGCACTGCCAAAATCGCATGTTTTGGTGCACATGATCGGCTATGGCAGACCGGCAACGCTAAGAGCCCATACGTGAATATCCAACCCGAGGACGGTGCCTACGTCATATACACTTCGGGCACGACAGGGAAGCCGAAGGGCGTCGATGTCTCGCATCTGGGTAGCTGCAACACGCTTCTCAATGAGCCAGCTAGGTTAGGAATTACAGTTGGCACAAACGTGGCCTCTCTCTTGATGCTCGGGTTCGATATGTGTGAGTTAGTGAAGTGCAGAGTTCTTGAAACTGGGCTAACGCAATTTGACTAGGTGCCTGGGAAATCCTCGCGACGTTGATGAACGGAGGCACACTCCATCTCCGAGCCAAGAGCAAGCCCGGCGGTGATAAAGATGCATGGGCCTCTTGCCTCCGAAATGTAGATGTCGTCATCAATACTCCCAGTGGTGCTCAAAAGTATTTTCCCAAGCAAGCGGAATTTCCAAACATCAAGACGATTGTGGTTGGTGGCGAGCCGTGCCCGCTCTCCCTGGCGGACGAGTGGGCGCCGCACGTCAATTTTTGGAATGCTGTAAGTTGAGCCGCATTTATGAGGATTGCATCCTTATGCTAGCCATGGCAATGGTGGCAATGTTGAATTGATGATTCATGCTAACGAAAATGTGCTCAAAGTGCGGACCAACGGAAATCTCCATTACAAATACAGCACATCTTCACAAAGTTGGGACACCATTGAGCATTGGAAAGCCCAACCCAAATACCAACGTTTACATTCTCGATGAGAATCTACAGCCAATCCACATTGGTGAAGTTGGCTTGATGTGGGTCGGCGGGTTGGGTGTGTCGCGCGGATATGTCAACTTGCCACATCTCACGGCTGAAAGATACCGTCCTGACAAGTTTACTATGGACGGGTTAGTAATTTGACGCCTTAATCTACCACCCTATTACTAAGCTAACTGCATGGCAGGAAGATGATGTTCAATACAGGAGATCTCGGTAGATGGCAGCAAGATGGGTCTCTCGAGCACATGGGCCGAATGGATGACCAAGTCAAGATAAAGGGAGTCCGGGTCGAGCTTGACGGCATCTCGCGATGCATTGAGGAGTTCCCAAAAATAGATAAAGCATGCGCGCTCAAGATGGGAGACGAGCTATGGGGCTTTTACGCGGCAAAAGAGGGTCCAGTAGATGAGGAAAACCTTGGAAGCCACCTCTCATCTTGCCTCAACTTTTATGCTCGGCCCAAAAAGCTAGTCTACATCGTGGCTATGCCCATGACTGCAGGCGGAAAGATTGACAAAAGACAGCTGCGTGAGATTGGCGCAGATAACCCGCCGGAAACCGCCCTAACCAGGAGTAGCGGAACAGCAAGCCCACGCCCATCGGAGACCGACGCAGCGACTTCACTCCACTCAGTGGAGGATGAGAAGAAGCCAAAGGTTATATCCAGCTCGTCGCTTGAGCTATTCGAGGAGGAGACTGTACTTCCTCCCAAGAACGGCTACCACGGCCAACGGTGGTTGCGCCACAAGGGCCTTTCGGCATATAGGAAGCTGTTCATTTTCATCTTCACAATGAATCTGATCGCCTTCATTGTGATGCTTCTGCAGTCCTCTGGCAAGGGCCTATCACCGGCAAGCCTTTCCACCGCCGTCGCGTCGAATCTGCTCGTGTCAGTCCTCATGCGCCAAGATAATGTCGTCAATACGGCCTTTTGGCTCGCAACGCGGTGGCCAACCTCGGCGCCCTTCTGGATCAGACGGCACGCCGCCCGAGTCTATCACATCGGCGGCATCCACTCGAGCGCCGCCATCTGCGCGACTCTGTGGTGGATCGTCTTCACGGTCCAATCCGGTCTTTACATGGCCAACGAGAATAAGACGAACCGCATCAACCCGGCCACCATGGGCCTTACCGTTGTTATCCTCGTGTTCCTTTTGGCCATTCTAGCTATGGCTTATCCGGCGATCCGCGCCAAAATGCACGATCAGTTTGAGTGGACGCACCGCTTCGCGGGATGGACAGCGTTGGCCTTGGTGTGGGCGCAGACAGTGACTGCGGCAGCATCCCTCAATCCTAATCAGCCGCTATGGCAGACCCTAGTTTCAAGCCTAGCGTTCTGGCTCCTGTTCCTGATCACGGCGTCCATCGCGTGGCCGTGGACTCGTCTTCGACGCGTCGACGTAATCCCCGAGCCGCTCTCCAAGCACGCCGTGCGACTGCACTTTGGATTTGACACCCCGCCACCGGGACGCGGCATTCGCATCACGCATAGTCCACTGCGTGAGTGGCACGCCTTCGCCACCATAACGGAGCCGGGGCGAGCGGGCTTCTCCATCATTGTGTCGCGCGCGGGCGATTGGACGGGAGCGTGCATTGAGAAACCACCGACTCGCATCTGGACCCGAGGCGTGCCAGCCTCGGGCGTGCTGCGAATAGCGCCCTTGTTCCGCAAGATTGTGCTCGTGGCGACAGGGTCCGGCATTGGCCCTTGCTTGCCCGTCATCCTTGCGCAAAAGGTCCCTTGCCGTGTCTTCTGGTCTACCCCGCACCCGGAGGAGAGGTACGGACAGAACATCGTTGACGCCATTAAGCAGGCCGAACCCAACTGCGTGATATGGAACACGGCCGAACGGGGGCGTCCCAACATGGCGCTCGAGGCGTACAAGTTGTACAAGGAAAGCGGTGCTGAATGCGTGTGTATTATTTCGAATAATACACTGACTACAAAACTCGTCTATGATCTGGAATCAAGAGGTGTTCCGGCCTATGGGCCTATCTGGGATTCTTAGCGTGTAAGAACCGGACCATGTATAAGAAAATATCTAGACGTTAGTGACTTTATAGCTGGTCTTAGTTATTAACAAGAGCGCTTCATTGGGTCGTCCTCCGTGCCCTCAGGGTAAGGTTATCAAGTGACAAGAGTGCCATTGAAATAACGAGTATGCATGTCCTCCATAAAGCTTTCGTGCAAGGTTTCGTGCATTTTCCGAGTATTTGGAGCAAGAAAAGGCATGAGCATTCTGCTGCACTCAATGAATATGTCATTCTGCACTTCCAATTCTCTGCTTGCCTCCGATGGCGGGCTAGGTGTGCTTTCGGACGAGGGGGGTGATGAAATTACCCCGTAACGTGGGCGAACAATCCACTGAATCCGGACAGTAACACCCACACGGGTGTGGTAGGCTATAGCACGAATGCCATTTGGGATGCATTGGAAATGAAATGGCCATTTTGACGTTCTAAAAATGCCAGGGACAAGCTAGTCCACTGCACGGACCTGGAAGATGCGTGTGGTTGGACCCCAAGGTCCGAAGAAAGGGTCTCCGACAGGATCGGGACCAGTGGGTGTCTCGTAAAACCCAACGATAGAGAGGTGGTGTTGCAGTACTTCGGTAAACGTCTGAAGAGCAAAAAGAACAGCATCTGGTGGTAGGTTCTGGGAATAGGGACAGAGAGGACTTGATGATGCTGCACTTCATTGCTGCGGCTTCATTGTTGCTGTTGCTTAAAAGTCGGTTGGATCTTGGCTCTTTGTGTCAATTACAAGAAGCGGCTGGGTGTATTTAATGTCGATAGCTATGACTGTGGATATGGTGCTTGCGAGAAGCTTGTCGTGATTATTTGGCTGGAGTCAAACCTGGCTCGGCTCGTGCTACTCGTCAGGTTGCAAGGAGCGAGCAACAAACCGGAGGACTAAAAATAAACAAAAAGAGGTGCGTGCTCAGGACAATTGAGGATTAGGGGCGAATGAGCTAATTTGTACTAGTACCTAGTCTAACTGAAATGAGAATGCCGGCGCTAACCCCTTTATGGTACATATTCTTCATTTTTCTGGAGCCGGGGCAGCCTCCGGATCATCAGCCAACAAAGCCTCAACCTCTGCACCCCTTTTACGCCTTTCTTCAAGAGAGATCTCCTGCTTTGGCGACGCGGACCATCCCAGGCCCAGCTCGGGATACTGCAACGGAATATCACCGTCAAGCGGCAAACTATCCAGGTAGATGGGCCATGGTGTGCCCATCCAAGCATTGCGAGATTCATGATCTTCGCGTTGAGACGCAGTCAAGGGATGAACCAGTATACTATAAGTAAGGTCAGAAAGAAAGCCATGCGATCCAAATAATCTTATCTCTCATCTTCTGGTCGTGGATGGAGTTTATGGATAATTAGGAAGGGTCAAACCTACCTTAGGTTGCCTCGGTTTGACGCTAAGTAGAAAAAAACATTAGAGAAGGAAGAGTCAGGAACCCAGACTATGCGGAAAGAAAAGATTAGCCAAAAATTACCAAACTCAAAAAGTTTACTTGTCATGGCAATATAAATCTCTCGGATACAGAAACCTTGACTTACTCTCGTAGGAACCAGCTGGATGGGGCCCCATCTGCAAGGTGGAGTTAGCAATGGACGGAAAGCGTTAACGTTGGGGGACACAGTGAGTCCATCTCTTTCCATAGTAGGTAGCGGAATCACCGGAGCAATGCTGACTGCAAAAGATTCGACATAGCGAACTCGCAGCCCATAGAATAACTTACAGGGTGCTCGTTTACCCTAAACAAGGGTACGGCGACGAAGGCGCCTGTCCCACGGTTAGTTGGATGGAACGGGCAATGGCTTTGGGCCTTGGGGATAAACTACCCTCACGACGTAGCCTCAGGACTGCATCGCGAAGAGCGAGTGCTGAGGCAGTCTCGGCGGGCGACTGTAACAAGAAATAAATGTGAAAATGCCACTCCCGGGCTCGAACTTCGGTGACAGTTTTCAGGTCATCTTGCGGAGCGGATGCTGCGGGACGAGTAACCATGGTCATGACAAGAAAGCCTTTGGGCACTCAGAAACTTAGCGACCTGTATTGCGCTCCTAAATTGTTATTCTTGGCAGATCATAGGCGGGATGCCGGTAGCAGAGTAGCATTTAAGTAGGGGCAAAAATATTAAGAGGCTGATCGAGGTGCGGGGTAGTGGCGTGTTGCTAAGCACGTCATCTGTATGGCTGCATTGTTGAATTTAGGCGGTCAGGCCCAGCCTAGCCTTACCATGGTTCCTTTTCAAGCTTCAGCCAATAGCGGAAAATGCATTATATGAAGGTGAAAAGGGTGACGTCTCTTTAAACAACTATGGATCCGCATTTGTATTAATTTTCAATCAGACCTCCCGTCGCACACGTCAAGAGCCATAACCGACTGGACTGGTCTGAACACAAGCTGAAGCTCGTGGACGCACAGGACCTGAGACAACAGCCTGGAAGATTGAGGATCCCTGCAAAGTCGTAACCCTCACGTAAGGCTAATCGCGTGGCTTCGATGTTTGGCCTGTAGCCCTCCGTGAGTAATGCCATTGGCAATCCAATTTTCCTTCTCAGTTCCAAGTTCTAGACTCGTCAAGGAGTCGTAGATTTTGTTAGTTGTTGTGGCGGGATTAAAGTACCATCTGGCTCATGTGTCGGCAACACGCGTGGGACATTTGACATCTGGAAACTACTCTGTGCCACTGGAGTTGAGCAGCGTGTAGTCACCAAAGCCCCGCATGGCATCAGATTCGCTTGTAACACCCATGGCCCGTTTCAGGCGGTTGAACTCTCAACACGTTTGAACATCGAATCGCTGTAGGAGACGCACAATTCAATTGAACATGGAATCCGAGAGCCCGCCGCCTATGAAACCTTGGAAAGAATTCCAGGGATTCTTCCACTCACAGAGCTTTCCAAATTATACAATCCGCCTGCGGCGGTGTGGTTGACATCAAGCTTAATTTCTGCAAGATGAGTTGCAAAATAACGCAGGTGATCTAGAGCTGCACTTGATACCATCTTTCAATCCGGTCGTATTGGCAGTTTCTTGTGGCGAAGGACGATTCCCTGTCCCGGCCTGTGGAACGTCATGAGAGCACAACCAATTTCGAGTGCGAATGCCTGATTCACAAATTATATTGCTTCTTGTGTGGAATCACCTCCACCAAAATTGAGTGGTATGTGAGTTTTGTACCAAGGATACGCTTGGAGGTGTCTGGTAGGTGGAGGTAACGAGGCAACTTGATTCCGTGCTCGTAGGGAACTTCTAAAAAGAACATCCTCCCGTCGCAGTTGAACGCCCTCTCAAAGATTGAAGAGTCTGGAAATTAGAAACAATATTCTACGTAAATTCATGAGCAGTGCTAAAAATGCCAATCACAAGATTGAACACCAACGATTGGCTGACTTCCATGCTGTATTCTCAGATGTCCTGAATGACGACTTCTTGTTCGCACCGATCGACTTCCGCGATCCTAGAAAACGAACAATTGATGTCAGCACTACTGATGGTTGGTATATTCGGCGGTATTTGTGGTTATCACGACGCTTAATTGTTCAAAGGTACTTGGTTGCGCGATTTATGCAGCTCCCTCCCGGTCATGCCTTTAGCTCCGGCACCAAGTTCCGAAATTCTCGAATATTTTCTTTCCAAGATAAGGGCTTGAACATACCCGGCCACGTATCGATTGACTCGAGCAGCTCTGTCTGAGTCGTAGATGCGGAAGAGGGCTATCCGCAAGCAAGATGCCAAATGATTAAAATTGACCAGTGAGCAAAGTAGCGAGTTGATTTCCAAACCGATATACGGCTTCATCTTTGATACCCAGGTTGGAAGTCAGCTGGTCCAACTCATGCTTGCTCTTGGTGCTCCGCCGAACCTGCACCTGTCCCAATTCTAATGACACAGGTCGCACAATGCACTTCACCGGCAGGCTTTGTAATCAGCTTTTATGAACAATTTGTTATTTTCTATTTCATTGACACCCGATTTGATGTAGCGGACACACGCAGCCGAGATGAGGTCAACCTTGTCTGTCTAGGATAGTTCAATCTCGTCAGACTGCACGAGAACGAGCACCGCTCGCAGCACAATGCCCAAGTCATGTGGGAGTCTCAACTCCAGTATGTTGACAAAGATTGATGGGAATCGTTCCGTGTCGATGGATGTCAGATCATCAATATGACACCCAAAATCTGCTTTGCTCTCTCTACGCTAGATTCAAGTCGAATGCGCGCATGATAATACGGTACACAAAGTCCAGCTAAGCCATTTTCTTTCTTCTAGTGCTCGCCATAGGTAAAGAGCCGCTAGAATTACGATATGACGACGCAATCAATCGAGGAAGGGTAATATTCATTTCCGAGGAGTCGACAGCTTCCTCCACATTACTCGTAAGCCAAGCCAGCACAGCGGCTGACGCCGAAATCTTCAGGCATCCTCTGTCCAGCCCCTCACCACCGGCTCAACTCATTGTCGTCCCATGCTAAACCCAAAAGGAGCAAAGCGCCCGTCAGCACCCCACCTTGCTGTGGAGTGGAATGACGGGAAACGCTTCTCTTCTCCATCTCTACGACCATCCATCTTTTCATCTTGTCGCTCTATTTCATCTCGAAAAGACAGCCATATCATTACCATGGCTGAAAATACGCCAAAGAAAAAGTGTCTAGGAGCGGACTGTGAGAATGAAGCCGGAAACTTGCAATGCCCAACATGCCTAAAATTAGGCAAGAAGGACAGCTATTTTTGTTCTCAGGATTGCTTCAGCAGAAACTGGGTTTGTTTATCAGCCTTTTGCCCTTAGGACCTATAACTGAACCAAATTGCTTTACGGAATCAACACAAAGCTGTGCATAAGACAGGCCAGGGTAAGAACAATATCGTCCAGAAACCCCAAGAGAACCACCTTCTCTAACATCAGCCCAGCATCCGGCTTCTTCAATCCTTTTCCAGCGTATCCTTACACAGGATCTATTAGACCCGTTTACCCACTCTCTCCAATGCGCACTCTTCCTGAATCGATACCCCGTCCCGACTACGCTGAAACTGGGATACCAAAGAGCGAGATGCGGCTGAACAGAAACAAAATCGACGTACTAGACGCCGAAGGACAGGAGGCGATGCGCAAGAGCTGCAAATTAGCTCGAGAGGTTCTCGATGCCGTCGCGGCTGAAGTTAGGCCCGGTGTTACTACAGATTACCTTGACAAGATCTGTCATGAGGCTTGCATAGAACGAAATGTGAGCTCCAGTCGCTTTGTATGCCGGTACCCTCGTCTAACCTCTGCAGTCCTACCCTTCTCCTTTGAATTATAACCACTTTCCCAAATCACTTTGTACTTCCCCAAACGAAATTGTTTGCCACGGAATACCCGACCAAAGAATCCTTCTGGATGGCGACATTGTCAATCTCGACATATCCATATACCATGAAGGCTATCATGCCGATGTAAACGAAACCTACTATGTGGGAGATCGAGCCAAGACAGATCCAGACTCGGTCAGAGTTATTGAAACGACTCGAGAGTGCCTGGACAAGGCAATCAAAATTGTGAAGCCGGGCACGCCAATACGGGAGTTTGGTAATGTTATCGAAGAACATGCAAAATCTAGAGACTGCAGTATCGTGGCGACCTGGGGTGGCCACGGTATTCACACTACCTTCCATCCTCCACCCTGGATTCCTCATTATGGAAAGAATAAGGCGGTGGGAGTGTGCAAGCCTGGGATGACTTTTACCATTGAGCCCATACTCACTGTGGGAAAGCCAAAAGAGGTGTACTGGCCAGATAACTGGACAAACTCAACCGTAGATGGCAAACGAACTGCTCAATTTGGTACGTACAAACGGCATTCCACTAGTAGCTTGGTGACATTCTAACATATGGATAGAGCACACCTTGCTTGTGACAGAGACGGGTGTTGAAATCTTAACCGCAGGCAATGAAAATTCTCCTGGGGGTCCCGTTGACTTTCCTGGCGTATGGATGGCGTGATTGATTAAGTCAGTACAATGATATGCTTGCATTGACAGCGTTAAGATCGCTCTCTGAATCTTTATTCCACTTGAATGTTGCGGCGGGGACGGAGTTGATGACATGCCTATGGAAATTGGAACAAGCAGGGGTTTCATAATGTGCGTTGTCATCACCTACCTGGAAAACAGAGCGTATTGGAAAGTTTCACAAGACCGCAAGACCCGGGTTCCACCTCAATCATTTGTATTCGGAAATTGTCTGTTCTCCAGCATGAAATTAAAAAGATTCTACGTTTCTCGTGCTATAGTAAAGGCTGGAAAATTGAGATTCTACAATTTTATCACGGGCTGAAAATAGCTATTCTGTCACTGCGTGTCTCTCCATCAACTTGGCCCACCGCTACCACCGCTCTCTTCCCCGTCGAGTCATCAATCCACTTGAGCGGGCCCCCTGGAATTTGGCTGTAGGAAGAGGTCCATTCGAGTGCTTTTGCCAATCCATCATCGACCTGTGGGGGCTCGTTTGCCTTCAACTCGACCTTTCCTCCGTACTGAACAGGAATAGAGTCTATGCTCATTAATGATTCGAGGGTGTGGAGTTCATTGTTGGTCGGTATAAACCGGAGCTTTGCGGCAGTTCCTGGGTCAACAAATTTTTGGAAAATGCTCCACAAAGTGCTGACATAGTATGGTGCTTTGAAGATCTGATACCAAGTTAGCCTTATTAGTTCCTCAGTGCTACAATCAACCAAGATTCAGAACCTACATAGACTCGATCAATTACTTCAGGATAGCAAATTGCCAGCATCTTGCTTAGATCTGCAGAATAATCCTTGAAGCGCCACGATAATTTCCAGTTGAGGGTTTCCATATTCACCAGATATACCGCACCGGTGATTGGTACTTCGGGATTTGGCCTATCCTTCATCGCGGAGCACAGGGGCAAGACAAACCGGGTCAAATACTCATGAGCTACCATTGCCTTTTTCGCGCAGTATGAAGTGAGCTTTTCGTCCAGTCCATTCTCATTGCCTTGCAGTGTATTTCTTTCTTGGGTGTACTTGTCAATGAACTCGAGGTCTACGTCAGAGAGACTGAGATGACATAGAGGGTAGCCGCGATAATCACGGCATCCATACCAGTATGGAAACTAAAGACCTGTCAGAGAGATTCAAACCATGACGAGCGGAGCATTTACTAGCGACTGTCCGTGCTCAAAGTCTTTTAAGTCAAAATTCTCATACAGCTTAGGCACATTGACAGCAGATTTAATAGCTAGCGCTTCTTCATATTGCTTGACGGCATCATCCACGTTGAATGAGCGAGCTTGAAGGAATCGCCTATTTAAAGTCAACAATCAGCTGCAGGTAGAATGGTGGGCTTAATCACAAAAACGTGGCGTTGTCGTTGAAACCATCAGTAGTATCTTCGTCACGCAGTCCATCTGACTTTTTGAGGTAACCTCGCTCCTTGCATATTTCCACAAATGCCTCAAGCTGGGAATTTTGGTAATCTGTCAATTCAAGTGCCTGGTAAGAGGCAGGCGTATCAATTGCCATTTTGAGTCCGGATGTGGGGTGTAAATTGTGTGGCGAGGGGATGATTGTGTCTCGATCGTCTGATAGGTGGCGTACTGATCATGTGTCTAGTTTTTTGGCTGTTAGGAATAGCAATTTAAGCATAGATGGTGAATAAAGTGCACTCTAAGGAGTCTAGGAAGGACACCGCCTTTGCAACGGATGTGCGGATATTGCTTGGGGATTGCAGGTTCCATTGTGGAGTTCAATGTTACTTGACTTTTGGCTCTCGGAGGTTTATTCGTCATCCCATTTTCATTCCTTGCCCCACTTCCAGGCGGATAGAATGAAAGTTCTAGACTAAGTACGTGCGCTTAGGTCCCCATTTTTCAAAACAGTATGCCGTGGTATACGCGTACTAAAAATATTATGTTATGGACTTGCAGGGCTGATTCATCAGTAATCCGATACGGCCCCTTAAATCTCGTCCATTACCCAATAGTTTTTGAGATATATCCTACAGCTCACATTTGCTATTGGCTGAGATACAAGTCATGCAGATTATGAACAGGTTTTTCTCAAACAAAAGGAGCACACTTTTCAGTTTTAGTTTACCCTCAAACATTTCCTGCATCAAGTGAATTGCTGCTTTGCCACATGGGCCAGCCTATCAAAATGACTCCAAAGTTAGGTCCTACGATACCAAGTATAATAACCTGTGTACTTGTATTTAAAACCATCGTACACTCATACTCTACAAATTCAATAGCTTGACCTATCAAAATGAGGAATCATGTTCGTAGAAAACATGTCCAGAGTTAAATACCAATCCCCTTAAAGTCAGGCGTCTCGTCGACGAATCTCAATCTTTGCCGAAGGATCCGAATCGAGATTAACGCCTACTACCTTAATTTTAGGTTCCTTCCCTTTGATAACTCTCCATTCGTAGCCGAGAACCAATTGAGCAAGAATAATTTTAATCTCTGCCGCGGCCAAAAACCTTCCAGGGCAAGCGTGATTACCATGCCCAAATCCCATATGATTGGGGCCTGTAGTCACCAGTTGAGCGATGTTTTCCTTTCCGGGCACCTCTCGCATCTTGAGAAACCTATCGCCAATAAAGGTGTGTGGTTCGGGGTACATATCGGCGTCCCAATGCCTCTGTGCTGAGACCCCAATAACAGTGCCTTGGGGCAATATAATACCATCCTCTAGGTCTACCTCTGAGGTAACTTCGCGGGGCATACAAACTTTAGGGGATTCCCATTAGTTTGTGCTTAACAAACAAGATTCCTGTGGCCGAAATGTTACTTACCAGTTAGAATAGGCTTGATCCTTTGGCTTTCCTTGATAACGCTGTCGAAGAGCTTCAGATTATAGAGAGATATTTTGGTCCAACCTGTGGATCCAATCACTCGGGTAGCTTCCTCCCGTAATCTTTGGACCATTTCAGGGTCACCTGCAAGGTCGTAGACTACCTGAGTCAGAAGATCCGACGTATTGTGAACAGCAGCGATAGATAGTCCCAATTGCAAGTCAACGCGGTCAAAGGTTCTGCCGTTGTTGTACGTATCAGACCATTCGATACCATCGTTGTACTCAACTGGGGGTTCTCCTCTCTTTATTGCAGCAGACTTTTCTTGTTGCCGTTTTTGAATGACTGGTCGCAGCAAGTCTCGGGCCTCCTGAACCTCGGCACGAAGGTTGCGGCATGGTGGCAAAAACCAATGTACAAACGGACGTGCAAAAGCGGGGAACATTCGCAAAGATAAGGACGCAATGAGACCCGTCCTGATATGATTGACAGCAATTTTCAGCCATGTTGGGTTGCGGCATAGTTCCTCTCCGAGAAATACACGTGCAGAAATGCGAGCCATGAGCAGAGTTAACCGCTCTTTGATTGCCACTGATTGCCAGTCTAAAAGCACAACGTCATAAGAATATGAGTTTTTATATCCAGGAAGCCATAATCCTACCTTGGTTGTGAGGCAAGCTGAGGATATCCTCTATCGCCAATTCACATTCGTGGGGTAAAGGCTCCAGAACGCTTGCTAAAGAATCGGCGTTAGGTTTTTTATCCTCTCTTAGAAGGGTTTAGAATTTGCCACACATACCAAGATCCTTTGTCAACTTGTATTTGCACATGTCCAAGACAACAGGTAGATCATTTAGGCCACTCCGAAACCCTTCAAACCCGGGAAGGTCATGTGCGATAAACTACAAAGGTAAAGGTTGGCTAATGGAAGTAATCGAATGAGATGAAGCGTACCTGTGCCACGACCTTGCTAAAGTCCAGCCTCTTGTCGTTTCTGATCTCATCCGCGTAATCTGGAGGTAGTACGGTAAGCAAGGCGCCAGGGCCAAGAATGCGAAACGGCTTGCCGCCAGATCGCTCAATGGCACGGTTGAGAGCTCCTCTTCCATCAAGATAGAAGTTAAACTTGGGCTGGAGGTTGAACACATCCCACCATTTACCCTGATCAACAATCGGTAGACTGGTTATCGACTTGTGGGGGGTTTTATGAGACACTACTTTCCAACCGAACCAACTCAGAATGGCTGCAACAATAAACCCAAATAAGGGCGCATTGCCCACTGGCATCAATACAATGTCCGTCAATTGCATTGTTGCGATGGCCAGGCCAGTAGCATCACAATCTCCACAAGAGGCTTAGAAGATTTCACCCGTTGTAACGACTACCATTATATGCAAATACTGGTGAATTGAGACCCATTTTAACCAGCTTCATCCCCTCGCACGATGCAGCCAACGACATGCCTGGGCGGAGACACGGCTAGATAATTGTGCCAATATGACCTAGTCTCCTTTCGGGGCATTAGTAAGAGCACTCTGCAGATAGCGATTTACACATCACGTCAACAGAGGCAGAGACGACACGCGACGCGGCCTTACAGGGATACGAGGTGGAGTTGGTGCGCACCTATCACATCGCAGTGATTTGACCGCTTGGCCCCGAAGAAGCGAGCTAGACGAGAGGGGAAAGGGGCTAGAAGTCTGGCCCTTCTGAGACCCTGGCTTTTAGAGTGTCGGACCAAATTTGCAAAGCCGCGCCCGACGACCCCCGCCCGATCAAAGTAACGCTCGGACACGTCGCGAGGCGAATTTATCCACTTCAGAATACAGATACCCACAGTTGAAAACAGCCGGAAGGCTCCTGAACTATAATGTGCACAATTGGCACGTGATGGGGTGAGAATATGCTGCAGAGGAGGCGGCTTTGCATGATATTTGTCGTTTCGGCCACCACCGCCCCGATCGGAAGCGTGGGCCCAACCTGTATGTTGTCTATATGATGCCTCCGGTGGATAATCTCGAAGAAACTTGAAGCTTGACCCTGCATGTCATATGGCAATTCCAAATTCGAATGCTGCAATTGGTTACCCTTTGAGCGTGCTCACAGGTCGCCAATCGTGACCATCAACCACACCGTGACAATGTCACTCTCATTGTGTCGGTACCTACCCTGGAGCTCTGATCAATCGAGCGCGTCATGTATTGCATTGGCTTGCTCAGTCATCGTGAGTAACCGTACCAATTTGATCTAAGCCGAGTATTTTTATTGATTTCTATTTAGATTGTAATCCAAGTGGTGTGGAAACTAGTCTACAATCTGCTCTTCCACCCGCTCCGCAAGTACCCAGGCCCAACGTCTTGGGCATCGTCTCGCATACCTTACGCCTTCGTGTGTGCCAGAGGACATGGATTCCAAAAGATCCTAGATCTTCATAATAAATATGGAGATATTGTTCGGGTTGCACCAAACGAACTCTCGATTTCCTCACCCGAAGCTTGGAAAGAAGTTTTCGGGCGCCGCAAGACAGAGTCGGGTGAGATTGGCAAGGACAGCGTCCATTATGCCGAAGCAAAGGATAGCATCCTAGGTGCTCCGAAGGATAAACACACTCAACTCAGGCGTATTTTAATGCGTGGCTTCTCAAACCAGGCTATGCTTGACCAAGAAGAGCTGATAATCTCCCATGTAGATGAATTGTGAGTCCTGCTGGCTTGAGTTGTGACAAGTCGATTTCACAATGTCCAAAAACTAATTTTTTGTAGGTTCAAGACATTGAGTAAACATGAACTTAACAAGGGATGGGAGATTCAGATTGATATGAACAAGCTATTTGACTTTGTTTCCCTTGATATCATTACAGACTTAGGCTTCGGTGATTCATTTCACTGCCTGCAGACTGGCGAATATCACCCATGGGCCAAATTCTTTCTCGATGCATTGGAAGGAATTGCATTTGCAACTGCTGTGAAACAATTTCAGCTCGTTTTTAAATTGCTCATGGCTCTGGCTCCAAAGTCACTCATTCGAAAGCATGAAGATATGGTGCAAATGACTAATGCCATGGTTGACAAGCGGCTTGAAGAAGCTGATCGTCCTGATTTCATTCGGGCCATGTGCCAACCTGTGTCTGGGTCTGAGGTAAGTTTTCTTCCCGCGTTTTTTACTAGGCAGTAACGGCTAACGACATGTTAGCATCCTCTCAGCCTCCAAGAAATCAAGTCAAATGCACAGATTCTCACCATGGCGGGCTACGATACAACTGCTACCGCACTTGCTGGAACAACATATCTGGTCGCTGCCAATGCTGAGGTCAAGGCTAAGCTCAATGAAGAAATACGGAACGCTTTCCAGGACGAGAGCGAGATCAATATTGTATCGACCAAAAGCCTCTCCTACCTGACGGCCGCGATTAAGGAAGCACTGCGAGTGTATCCTCCTGGCGCATCAGGCATGCCACGCCAAGTACCCAAAGGCGGAGACGTCATCATGAATCAGTATATTCCTGAGGGTGTAAGTGGCGAATAGTTTTATTGGCTTGCAATATGACAGATGGATACAAGTGGAAGCTAACAGGGATTTTTGCAGACAATTATTTCTCTTTGGCAATATGCCATCTACCACAGCGCAAGGAACTTTTCACAGCCAGAGTCCTTCCTTCCAGAGAGATGGTTAAGTGATGAAAATAACGCAACTTACAATAATGACCGCAAAGAAGCATTTCAGCCCTTTTCCTTCGGACCTCGTGATTGCATGGGCCGCAAGTGAGTTTATATTGCCCCTGATATGAATCTACCCTTTTAGACCCATGGCTGACTGATACAATATTAAAGCCTCGCATACGCCGAGCTTCATGTTATATTGGCGCGTTTAATCTGGAGATATGATTTCGAGTTGGCCAATGAGTCTGATAAATCTTGGATGAGTGAGCAAAAGAATTATCTTTTGTGGGAACGAGGTCCTCTTAACATTCGACTCAAAAGACGTGCACAGGATATGGATATGGATATGTGAGAACACAATGTCACTGGTGTCTAGTTAGATTCATTCTAAGAAATTCCTGCAGATCCTGATATTACAGTCACAGACTACAGATGGAAGCCATATTATTCGTGAAAATTTCAAACATTTGTTCTTTTTGAGGAATTGTGTCAAAGCTGTGATAATCCCTGGATTTCTAAAGCTTGATGATGACTGTACCTTCTGAGTTGGCTAATCAAATTCTCGCATTCAAATCCGAACACAGGTATGAGAAATTATAATTCAAGCGAGTTAAGTGGAAGTTGGCATGGTGATTCTATTGACTTGTTATATTGCTAGTTTCGGCTTAAAGGTCATGTGGCCTGATTATGATTCCGTTGATGGAGATTTAATGTGAAAATGTCATGATGCCACATGACTGCATCACTCCCTCATAACCATACTGTCCAAATCCAACTCCTCCTTTCTCCTCCGCAATTGAAACTTTGTCCTTGGGTGAACAGCGTTCAGTACCCCCAGGTTGACAACATGTGCTCCCTCACCTGGAACCTTCCATTCATACTTGAGAAGAAGATGGGAGAGGAGGATCTTAATCTCATTGGCAGCAAAGAATCGACCAGGACAGGAATGGGAACCATGCCCAAACCCGAGATGATGGGTGCTAGTACTGACAAAAGAAGCTTGTTGTTTCTTCTCGGGGTCCTCACGCATACGATGGAAGCGGTATCCATCAAACTCGCCGCCTTTCTCATAAAATGTGTTGTCCCACATGTGAGTTGGACCCACGCCGAGAAGCGTGCCCTTGGGAATAACCATCCCGTTAGAAAGCTGGTAGTCTTCTAACGCAATGCGGTTGAGGAAGCCTAAAGATGCAGATATTAGTGATGTGATTTCCAAGAGAGATAAGAATGATAGCACGAACAATTTGCAACGGGATTCATTCTCTGGGTTTCTTTCAGCACGCTATCCATCAGCTCAAGGCGAGCTAAACCTGCACCGCTGAGGCCGTGGGCACCAAGAACGTTGATGACTTCTTCACGCAGTGGTTCGACAAGCTCTGGGTGTTCAGTCAGAACAAGTAATGTCTTTTCCAATAGGTCTGCAGTGGTATGAATCGCGACCATGGCCAAGGTTATGTGCACAGTGGCCATATCAAACTTCTTTCCAAGTGTGTTGAGTGTTTGGTCGAATGCATACTCTATCTCCTCGCCGTTTTCTTCTGCGCGTTCCACCTCAGCTTGGCGCTGCTCGAGGATTGGCTTGATGACTTGGCGACACTTGACGAGGTCCCAGCGCAGCAGCCAGCAAGGTGGGAGAACCCACTGGACCCAAGATTTGCTCCACGTTGGGAAGAATCTTAGAATAATACTGGCAATTAAGAAATGTTTAGTGTACTTGGCCATGGCATGAAGCCAAGCGTCGCTGCGGCAGAAAGTTTTGCCACCAAATACTCTTGAGGAGGTTCTGGCGACCAGATGGATGATTGTTTCTCCCAGCTTGAATTCCTTCCAATCTTCACATGCCGGTTAGTCCCGATAAAGCCTGTTTTCTCATGCGTTATGAACTGACCAGGCGAGTCGGAATAAATAAGTGAGATACTGTCTGAAACTTCCTCGGAAATAGAAGGTATCATTTTCCCTGTATTTATCTCTTAGTAAGCGAGTTCACGGCTCAGCGAATATGCAGTTAAATACCCAAGTTCTTGGTGGTCAGATGCTCCTTGATCAATCTTAACATGTGCTCATCAACCGCTTCACCAATCGGCTCAAAGCCTTTTAAAGAACCATTTTGAACCTTGATTTACGTTAGTGCTAATGCTCATCCATAATTCAGGGCAGAGGGAAGAATCACCTCTTGAATAGCAGCTAAGCTGCTCATCTTTGGGTTCACGCGGATCTCATTGATCATATGAGATGGTATGATGAGGGCTTTGCCCAGCTCAAAATTGAGCCAATAAGGCGTGTTGGGATACTTTTTGGTGAAGGATGCGAGATGCGCCCTGGGCGTCTTGATAAACTCCACCACACGCCATAAGGTGGTGAATTCGAAGTTCCGCCTGGGGTTTGCAATGGGAAAACCGCCCTTTCCTGTAGCTTTCTCTGCTCTTGAATAAAAGGCCATGAAGAGCGCTGTGGCCGCCACCAAGTACAGGACCAGCCCATCACTGTTGATGGTAATAGTTTCGGGGTTGAGCCCGCTGAGGTACTTGAGCAACAGCATGATGGCTACGATCGCGGCGACCGAGAGATTCCAAGTCTTAGCCGAATAACGAAGTGAATAACACGACACAATGTATACACAGAGCGCTCTAATCCATCCTTGCCCGAATAAGATTAAATACAGGAGCCATTATGGAAGAATTCGATCACTCCACGGCGAAGTGGCATCATAAACACACCCCCTGTGGCATCTAGAGGCTTAGTCGTATCTGTGCGATAAATTTATCTCCAGTGGGGGGCAAAATCCACCGGAAGTCTATTCATTTAGCGTGCTTCCGGAAATCCACCCGTACAAATGGCCGGCCCACAACCGAAACTCTGATTCTTGATGATGCGCGCCCCATGGCGGGAAATACCGCCACTAGATTTCCAGTGCAGCTCGGGACACTTGACGCAAAGTCCAGGGGGCCACGATGTACCAGACCGATACAGATAATATTGATGCCGTTAATTCGTAATTAGGTTGCAAACCCCCGATAGGAAGGTCCGATATCAGATACGCGTATTACTACGACGGCAGTTTATTTGCGCAGATTGAAATAACAGGGTCCGTGTCAGGCTGTGTAAGACCTTGTTGATGGGTTTGCGACAGCTGTTCAAGTACTTCTGTGCACCAAAGTCTCTTCGCTAAGACTTGTCCTGGGAGACACCGCCATTCCACTACACTATCAAACATGCCTTGCTTCTCTGCTCCAGTGTCGGACGAATTGCGGGCCTCGGCTGGCACACGGTCGAGGTTCCCGGTCAATCTGCACCAGAACTATCAGCTTTGTGTGGAGGCGGCAAAGTCAATGGAGAATGAGTACAACAAGATCATGTCCACAGACATCAAGTCCAGGACTCTGGCAGAAATTCCTGGCCTGGGGCTTGTGCACCCGATGGCTCTCACCATTCCAAACTGCCTGCCCGAGCGACTGGCGGCTATAACGCGATTCGCCGATTTTACCATTCTAAATGACGACTACTATGACTATGCAGACAAAGAAGAGGTAATATTGGAGTTGCACCTGTACGATATTCAGGAGAAGGAAGCTAATCTCGCATGATTAGATTCTACATGTCAACGATGGTATCCAGAGTGCAATCCAGGACATGTCCTCAGCCAGCACCAAGGCCACATCCAGTTCCTCTGAATTCAAGTCAAAGCAGATCCAAGCTGGATTGATCCTCGATTTGATGAACCTTGACCAGCAATTTGCCATGGATATCATGGCATCATACAGCGAGGGTCTAGAACTTGCAACTTTCAGCCCAGATGATCTCAAGACTTTAGACGACTATCTTCCCGTGCGCAAAATCAACTCGGGACTCGAGTAAGTGTAAAATTAATGTTGTACACTGAATATCCAAGCCTAATCATTAAATAGTGTTACTGCCGAAATGTCTTGTTTTGGAATGGGTGTGCGAGTATCTCGTGAAGAGAAGGAAAAGCTTCGCGAGGTGATTGACCTTGCTACTTTTGCCATTACAGTTGTAAACGATATTCACAGCTGGCCTAAGGAGATCAAATGTCATCTTGATACTCCCGACTCGCCTGCACCATTCAATGCAGTGGCCATTCTCATGCGTCATGGGGGTCTCTCCGAATCCGAGGCTTTCCAAGCCTTGTACGTTAAGCAAGCTGAGCTGGAGGAAAAGCACATCGCACTCCTCGAAGCCATGAGACAGCGAGAGGGTGGTAGGCTACCAGAAAACCAGGAGCTTTATATTGCAAACACAGAGCAGGCAATCTCTGGATCAGAGTTTTGGAGCGTTTTCGTGACTCGATACCCGTCCAAAGCAGACCTTCAGCAGCCTGATGTTGAGTTTGTCAATGGCAAGTTCCAGTACGTGTCAACGGGCGAGGAGATTGAGGTGGAAATCCCCAGTCCTCAAATTCCAACAGCAATTGAGATTGAGAAAAAGTTTGCCTTGCTTGACGTGGCTTCAGTCGCACCCAAGGACCGTCCCTTGACGCCCCCATCCTCATCATACACACCCCGAGATAGCGACGATGAGTGCGAAATGCCAAGCAAGGAGACTAAGCCTGACACCAAAGTCATTCAATCAACTAGCCAGGAGCAAGTCAGCGAGCCAAGAAGGGCTATCCTGCCTGATGGACCGCAGTTCCAAACATATGCAGCCCGTATTGCTGCTGCTCCCGACCATGTAAGTGTTCTTTGTGATTGACAAGGCAAAGTGCAAGTTTAACCAAGAGCTCTTTTTCCAGTCTGTCATTGCACCATTTAAATATATTGCTTCGCTGCCTTCCAAGGGCGTGCGAGACACCTTCATTGATGCGCTCAACTGGTGGTTGGAAGTCCCAGAAGACTCTCTGCGCAGCATCAAGACAATCGTCGCCATGCTACACGATTCATCCCTGATGTAAATTTTATATTTTTCCACGCAAGTTAAGCAGCTATCTAACACACTGGTTTTGCAGTCTGGACGACATTGAGGATGACTCCACACTCCGAAGAGGAAGCCCTGCCACACATATTATTTATGGAACAGCACAGTCGATCAACGCCGCAAACTACATGGTCGTCATGGCGCTCATGGAGCTCCAAAAACTCCACAACCCCGCAACAACAGCGATTTTCCTTGGTATGTGCAAATGATAAAATCAGCTACTATTTTCTAGATGAGTTGTGAGCTAACCTTTCATGAAAAATCACAGAGGAGCTAGAGAGTCTCTTCCTTGGACAGAGTGAAGACCTCTTTTGGAAATATCAAGTGGAATGCCCTACGACTGAACAATATTTTGAGATGATTGACAACAGTAAGCATCTTCCCTCCAAAATACCCTTCTTATGTTATAAGCTAACCGATCCTCCCTAGAAACTGGAGGACTCTTCCGCATGTGCGTTCGCCTGTTGCAGGCAGAGTCTACCAGGAAAGAGTCAGTTTTATCCCCAAGACTATTTGAAACCCTTCTAACATGTGTGCTAGTGTTCTCCATCTTGATCCTCGACCGTTTGTGCGCCAACTCAGCTTGTACTTCCAGGTCCGAGATGATTACCAAAACCTAGTGTCTGATCAATATGCCAAGCAGAAGGGCTTCGCCGAAGATCTAGATGAGGGAAAGATTTCACTTCCAATGATTTACACTCTGCAGCGTATTAGAACGCGCCCCGAGATCATGGGCATTATGAAGCACAAGCAGCCCGGACCTATGCCTCTGGAGGTCAAGCAATTTATCGTGGCCGAGATGAAAAAGTCTGGCGCTTTAGAGACCACTCACGAATTGCTACACGGAATGCAAGATGGTTTGATTTCAGAGTTACAAAGGTTGGAGGGTGAATTTGGTTCAAAGAACCCAACATTGGAGTTGGTCCTGAGAAAGTTGTGGATTTCTTAACGAGACAATAGAGTTGAATATTCTCTCGCATGTGTTTCCAGGGATAATCTGCTATGCCTTGCAGATTTGTACTTTTCTGTTTTTGTTTTGGTTCAATTTGGAGTAGTACTACAAGGGTGTATTTTGTTTGGAATAGCTTTGTAATCGACTTTTAGATTGATAAGATTATATGTCGTACTTTTTTGGTCTTCACTCAGTGGATCTCGACGCAAATTTCTGCTTGTTATAGATATTTTCGAGTCACCTTATCTTCAGATTTGATACGACGAAATGTAAGATTTTCTTTATGGGTAATGAAGCTAGTGCGGGAAAAAGGCAAATTCTATTTGACTTCGTGCCCAAAACCAATTCATCGGAGCTAGCCTGTAAAGTATTCGAGGCAAGAGCAAAAGTGATGGGCCAAAATATGTAATTGGGATAAGAGTAATGCCGGAGATTAGATTGAGCTTGCACTGCATAGCTGATAAATCTTTTGTGTAGGCGAGTTAGTCTCTGAATTCACTAGGTTACGTTAGAAAATCAAAGAACAATATTTATTCATGGTTCATGAAGTCTGCTTCTATTTTGTTGATAGTCTATGTGGAACTGACATATCGCATCTTCACATTCCTGCGATACTTGATCCCATTTTCCATATCCCAATCCAGCTTCAGTTGTAAAACTACAAATTCATTCCTTAAATTCATCTGTTTGTGTGCTCTTGCAATTCGTATATCCGTCTGGTAAGCTCATTCTCACGCTCTGCAATCTCCAAGAATGCCTGTCCTAAAAGCACATCTGTCCCCAGATGACTCGACCTTATGAACGATTTGTGCCAATTCTGTGTATCAAGCTGTTTTCCCCCATCATTGCCAGCTCCAATATTACATGGATTTTCAACAATGAATGATTTTTGAAGACGGCGAAACAGGCAAGTGATACGGTGAATATCAATAGATGCCTCGAGAGACCAGGTAAAGTTTGTTCCAGATCTTTTCTTTTCAATCCCTAGTCCTAAGCCCTGATACTCGGCCCAGATGGATTCTGTTACGGCTTCATACAAATGTAAGATTTGAGTATAGCATCCCAGTAACAGAAATGTAGTAGCTGCAGCAGAAGTGCGCTGGAACTTTGATGCGGCTGAAGAGCTTTCCCAATCGTTCGATGAAGGCTTGCCCAAGGAAGAGGTGATAGGCGGATGTGATAAGATTTCTTGTGCAGCAATAATCAATTCCTCGGAGAAGCTAGTTGCGTTTTTCAAAAGATGCAGTCTGTTGGTTTCGAAGCTGGTGCTTTGTAGGGAACCCAGAATCTTAATGTTTAGATTGGACAACTTCTCCAGGGTAGTTGTGCTGAGTTTGGGTGTTGAGGCTGGGCTGGAACTAAATGGCGCTGTAGAGACCATTTCTGCTTCTTGACCATAGTCTCTAGCCTTGTCCTTAGAATAGTCGCCAGATGGATTAGAATCGCCATGAACGGACTCAAGAAGCATCATCTTCTGTATTCTTGAGGATTGGTAATACTCATCATCTAACTCTCCAATGAGGATTGGCGAATCAGGAGATGGTATCCCAAAAGTTCCCACGCGAGAATCGAAAGATTCATGGAATGGATGATGCGAAACCTGAACAACGGATAAGCAATTTTATACCAAAGCCTGCCGAGAATTTTCCACTCATACTATTTCTGGTGTTGTAACCACACTTTCCAGACTTGGGTCCGAGAATTGAGTGAGCTGGTCTTGGCGAAAATACCCTGGTGTGCTTTCCATATCTGTTTCCAAATGCAAAAATGGATCTAGCGTAATTAAATGAGGCTCATCTTGTGAGCGTGTTTCGTTGTTGTCGATACTGGATGCGTTGCTGGAAACAGACGAGGAAAAAACAGGTTCAGAAGGGTAAGGCTGATCCCTCTTGAACCCTTTTCTGGGACGCCCTGCCTTGCCTCTTGCACTAGTGATGCATGCTACTCCTGCCTTTCGACATCTGATGCAACACTCATGCGAACGGACTCTATCCTGGAAAACAGATCGAAGACACCGCAGTTTTGCAGAATGGCACCGGTCACATGCATGGCGCAGATTCTGCTGGTGGCTCGACGAGCGGTTCGTGGCTGAGGGTAACATGCTAACCAGTTAGAAGATATGTTGAGAAGGATAAAGTTAGGAGTCGGTTGGAGCGGGCAAGACGGCAATACACGATGTTGAGGGTGTCCGCTTAATTAATCGGCCTCCGCAGTCGACGTAGGCTAAATGATCACCTACCAGTTGTATACCTGCATTTGATCAGCGGCCCTTGCAGGGGATGTGTTTCTGATACGGATTCTGGAACTTCGCTTCCCATCAAATTCCGGGCCTTAGACAGCGGTGGATGTTATCGAGGTGCGTTTTCGGAAAAGGCAAAGAGCCACACCTGCCTCCTTGACCCTGGACAAGATTGACTTCATCGTTATCTTGGAAGCAAGAAAGAGCCTTCTGCCCGGTGTGTGCGTGTCATCCCGGCGCTGGATACGCGGCTTCGAAGTCCCGGCCATGCATTGGCAAAGGCTACTTGGGTATATTGTCGGCGTTTCCCTCCCACCTCTCCGTCGCAGCGGGAATGATTCCCGTGCAAGCATCCGGGTGGGATGGTGAATCTCGCTTAAGCATGAGTAATACACGATCTCAGCCATGGCCTTTGATTACGCATTACGGCTTGGAGTGGATCGACGGGCGCTACTGTGTACGTGCTCAAGACGCTAAAAATAATGCCCACCTCCCTGTTTCGCCCGAGGCATTATCACGATCCATCCAAATGAGGCAAGAATTAGACTTGTTTTGAGTTGTCAAAATACAATGAGCCAGATATTGGTCGGGTTCTTACACCCGAGGACCGCGAATTTGGACGCTTGAGCCTATGGTGTGATTTTTTCTCTAGAGGCACCGCGACACGGCAGCCTAAATGACTGAGAGTCTTACAGACTAGTTTGGCGACATATATGGGCTCAGTTGGACCTATTAATGGTTTTAATGTGGAGTTTTCTCCAGTGTTGATCCAGGGCGGTGCTGTTCAATCCCATTTCCATTGCATCACGGATAAAGTTTATTCGTAAAATAACGGGCGCCGCGGGTTCCACCTAGTGGGGAGAACTCCCTATCAGCCTTGCCAGCAACACACATTGACAAAGCCGTCTTGGCAAAAGAAGAGCCAAATGTTGGCATTTAGAGTGGACATGGTCGGTGAGCTGTATGGTGGTTAGAACGACTATGAGGCGGATACGGGAAATGCCGAGCGAGGGTCAAAGACCCTGAATCCCCAGGTACGCCCGTTTTTGGGGTTTCTTTGATCCACAAACCCTGTCTGAGTTTTGGTCTTATCCTCATCAGCCTCTTCGATCCACTCTGTGGAGAATACACCGTTGCACCAGCCAAGGCTGTGTGGTCCCTGGCGGCCCGAGGTCTTGGCCGCCGCCCGCATATTCTTCCGGATCAACTAATGGGACAGGGAGAAGTCCTGCGCTGCACTGCGGAATTCAATTCTAAATATTTTCGTTTACATCTTATCGCCCAATCACACAAGGCTCGAGCACATTTTCGCTCCCGAGATGACCTGATCGTTCCACGGATTCCCGCATCATACCCCGCGTCACTCGTCAGCAAAAGATCACTCCCATGCTATCAATTGCAAAAGAACAATCGAAGACCCCCAGTGGATCTGAGTGGCTTCCAAAACGGCACGTAGCCGGGCCAGTATACAGCCGAGCCGAGTGCCCGCTTGAGAAGTGGAGAGTCCAGTCCGGTAATGAGGATTAGCAGCACCCAGGTCTTTGTCATGATGGGTCATTGACGCTCGGTCTTCTCCCCCGGGGTCCGGCAAAACCAAGAAATTTATACAGGATTATTTCATTCTAGTCTAACACCTGGGTGATCTGGATCCTCAAGATAAAAATGAGCTTCTGGAATACACTATCCATTAAAATTCCTCAACGGAAGCGATTGGGAGAAAAAGTTTCATGCTTCCATTTTCTCACGCAAGAGAACTTGCCGCAGTTAGCTTGACCCGTTGCCTTGTACTCTAGTCTGATTCTTACTTGTAGCAAAAAAAAAAATACGTATGGTCAAGATAAGACTGGAAAATTCGATTCTTGTCCAATAATGTCTAGTCGGCGTTGAACCAACTGTTCAAGAACCTTGAAACCTCGCATTGGTTGTACATGGCGAACCATTGGCCATCTGGCATTCACCAACCGCCCCGCCAATGGAATCCAGGATCCCCCGGAGCTAGCTAAACTTTCCACCCCAGCGGCAGATGAATTTGTGCCGGTTCTTGTACCAGAGGTCGACCACGTGCGCATCCGCGACAGTCCAGTTAAACCTGGATATCGGGAAACAGCAGCCATTGCGCGGCATTACGTAAAGCAAAGCCTATGAGAAGTTTCAGAAAATAGCGCAACGCCCACTGTGTTTGTTCATCTGCACGTGCTTCCCCACCGCTGCATTTTCTGACCTTACATACAACTCGTGCGATGCATGCAGCCACCAAGTTCAGAAGCCCCGACATGCTTGCGCAACTTCCCTGCATAGTAACTAACAGTTGACGATATTACAATTGTACATTTACCTCATTTGGAAAGAATAGTGCGTCCGGGGAGTGTCGGAGCATTGCGCTCATGGCAATGGCATGATGTCACGATAGAGTCCAGGCTAATCATTTCAAGGCGTAAAACCATGTCCCCCATTCGTTGTCTGAAATTGATGTACTGCCATCTTTGCTATGCTTTTCTTCTGCAGAAGTCAAGCATTGCATTTCTTTTGAGCATTGATTCCCCTGTTCCTGTTTTGGAACTGAATTCTGTAGCCAAGTTGGTTTGAGTCGTTAATTCAGGTATGAGGATACCCCATGTCGAACCAGAATAAAATAAGAGAGCAGCGCGCTGCGTGTACTCGGAGAACCAGGTCATTGTAGTCAAATAGATAGCTCTGTCAATTCATCCGTCCACTCCTCAGTGTGGCTGAATATATGTGCATAGCTGTGCCAAGCTTTTAAATATCACTGGTTTGGCTTCGATTTTACCTGTCAGCCTTTTCACTTAAATTAGCTGCCCGAGTTCAATTAATTAGAGCGGTTCGAGAATGCAGGCTGGATCTCTGCTCAACCAAGCAAAAAAAGCCATCTCAAGGGAAAGATTGGATCACGCCCGATACAACTTCTTCTTCACGCATATTAGCTGGCAGACGGCCAATGAATTGAAGGAAAGTACTGGGACTTTCGAGTTCCCGATCCGGTTTTCCTTCAGGTTCGGACTTGAAACTTATTCAACATGGTATAAAATGAACTCACCGTGAAGGAGCAACATCACATCGGAATCGGAGACACCGATGCCAAGAAGCCTCCAGTCTTAGCTCATGCAGCATGAATCCTAATAGTATAGGTTTAATGTCAAGAAGCGACATATGCGCAATGCATGATGAGATTCATGTGCTTACTGCGAAGCAGCACATGACTTTGATTTTCAGTATGAAAGGTTTAAAGACTAAGAAAATTCTATGAGTTTGGGGCTCGGGATAGTCATGATCTATGCTTAGTGTGGTCGTTGCTATGCTATTTACATTGAGAGTAGATAGATAGCTCAGTCTCAATTGATTCTCACAACATGGCTTGGAAGAGTCTGTTGCAGGGTGAAGAATCTTGTTACAAATTTGTGTTCAGCAAAAGGAGGTTTAGGGGCTTGACTGATCTGATGGTGATTCTAAAATATGTGTGGCGCATTTCCGCTTGGCATTTGATGTGTTTTGTCAAATTCTAAAATCAACTAATAAACTATAAGTACCATTAACACAAGAGTCCAAAACTTTGTGCTTCTCATGACGCATGCCCAGTCTTCAATTCGCCAAGAAAACTTACTCAAGGTTCCATTGGTTTGGTGGAGCGAGATAAATCCCAGCAGGCTACCCTATGGGTCACTCACCCGAACAGTGAACGGACGAAAGTGAGGGCTTGGGACTGTAAAAGAATAGTTATGAGGGAAGTCAAACAAACAAATAAAAGGTGAGCATATATTAATACAAGTCAAGACGTTAAAAATGATAGCTCCTTACGCTTTCCGGCTATCGTTACACTGTCCAAACATGAGATCACTCTATAACCAATGACCTGGGCGGAAGTGATGAAAATGGATAGCTCTCTGATTTGCCGTAAAGGCAGGTCTTTTATGTTGTATTTACATTGTCAGAGGTATTTACAGTTCTAGTTGACATATCTGACATTCTTAATCCCCATATTCATCGCTCGTTTCTTCATTAAGATATCACCGCCTGTAATTGTGCTACCAACCTTGGGAATTGTCAAGATACCGGCTGCCGTCAAATCTTGGGCCAGCTTCACTAACATACCATCACAACCTTTAGCTGCTAGAATATCTACAGCAACGGGGAAGTACTCGGTATGGTTTGTGATGGCGCTGAAACCTGCGACTTGACCCAATGGGTACACGAAATCTGGGCACTCGGACATAACACTGATGCGACCCGAGCTGAAGCCAAACGGCGGCGTAGGAGGGTCGATGTAAACGTTTCGCGGGTTCTGGGACCCAGTTGATCCAGCATAAAGCAGGAATCCTGATGAACACTGAAGAGGATCGTCAACGGGCGGCAAAATTTCAGAGTTGAACCAATCCATGAACAATGTTTTGTTACGAACAGCATCGTCAAGTGCCGAGGCTGGCAGACTGTCTCCGTACGCCCACCGGGCGAGAGGTGCAGGATCTACAAAGGGCAGGCGACCATCATGAACGGCTAGATAAAAATCAATAAAGGGAAGAATTGTGAAACTGGTAGTCGAAAAATGCTTACCAGCGTAGTCCTCATAGAAGGGATCGCGGACGAGGTTGGCTTGCTCTTTGCTGATGAGCGTGGCATAAGTAATGTTCAACAGTTGCGTGAGTGTCTGCGAGCCGGCTGCCTCGGGTTTGGATGAGTTCCACCGCTCATCAAGAACAATGCTCTCAACCTTCCCGCCGATGAAGTCCGCCAAAGAGCTTGCGAAATCGTTGAGGATAGGCGCTGCGGCGCTGACTGATGTGTTGGCTGGGAAGCTGATGGTATAGATTTTCTTGGGGTAACTTGGCTTCTTGTCGGCAAGAGAAGTATAGTTGGTTTCGTACATGACAGCCTGCACCAGATCCCAGAGGTATGGGTCTCGCGTAAGAAATCCAGCCGTGTCCAGTGCTGTCGAGAGAGGCATCACGTCGTCGAGGGGCACAAGACCATGCGATGGACGGTTGCCAAAAATACCCTGCACGCCAGCAGGACCGCGAATACTACCGCCTGTGTCGCTACCAACGGCGGCGTCCAGCCAGTCATATGAAGCGATGGAGGCGCCAGCACCTGATGAAGAGGATGAAGGATCTTGGTATCCATCACCGCGTGGGTTAAATGGTGAGTGATAGTCAACCCAATCGGCGGTGGCTTCTTCACCATTGGCAAATTGGGATGGCTTCTGCAGGCCGATAATCTGAGCGCCAGCATCAATGAGCCTCTGGATGGCTGGGCCTGTGACGTTGTTCTCGGGATAAAGATTATACCAGGCACGATTGCCGTTGGATCCCTTCACGCCGTCCAAGTAATAGATATCCTTGACACCGATACGCACGCCGGCCAAGGGCTTCTTATCTGTAGGTGTGTAATAAAGGCGTGAGGGGACACCGATTGTCAGCGAAGCCGAACCGGGCACCTGGGCTGACAGTGTTTGGAAAGTGCCCTTGGGAGTCTGCAGCAAAGACTCGGTGAAAGAGCCAGCAAAGTCGTCGTATAGCCGGAATACAGGATAAAGGGTACCTGAGGATATCTCAAGAAAGTAAGGCCCCGAGGGTACTGATGCCTTGGATTTAAGCGGCAGAATGTGTGAGGAGACACCGTTGTAGGTAACCCGCTTGTCCGAACCTCGACCGCCAGCGAGGAAGACGGCATTGAGGAACCCAGACTGAAAAACATCATCGGTCTTTGTCCAGTTCGTGAATAGGTCCTTTAGTTCCGACTTGGCTACAGGGCTCTGGACAACGGTGACTGGACGGAAGCCATGGACGCCGGGGAGGCGGGACAGGACCGAGGAATCGACATTTGTCAGACTTCCCGCTGCAAAGGGCGAGACGTAGTAGTATACATCATTGAGAGTGATGGAAATTCCACTCGACACAAGTTGAGCTGATGTTATGTCTAGCAGCGAGGCCACAATGGCCGCTGAAGAGACGATTGTGCGTATGAAACCCATGGTAGTAGTATCCAATACTATCTGCAGGAACCTGAAACACGACGACAGACAACCAACAAACGATTTCTAAAGAGGAAATCACGATCATAACGCATTCCTTATAAAACCCCTCAAGCTTATCGCATGACGTCGATCTGTTATCTAGTTTCGGAGTACCTTCCCGATGGATCTTGGCATCAGTGGGTCTGTTGGTGATAAGCAGATACCCAATCGATATACCCTTTGCCATGGAGAAGTTTGGTGTCGAAATGATCAAGACTTATGTAATTAAAACTTGGTTGTCATTCCAGCAGTGCCCTCGAATGGAGAAACGACAGCAATACGCTGTCCCGTGATGCTCCTGCAGCACTTGAAACATAGAGCGAGTTGCCATCAGTGCATTGCCCCACTTTCCTCCTCACCAGGCGAACCAGATACGCGTGTGTATTTGCAGGGGTTGTACATGGTGAATTCAATTCTGACGACTGATGACAAAACCAGTGCGAATCGCTGCAGCTGGATTGGGACGCGCCGTTTGTTAGTGTGTCTTTAGGCTACTTTGAGACACTTTGCCCGGGAAGGAGATTCATGGAGGACCATCGTGCCGGTTGCTGATAGCCAACTGGGGCCGAAGTAAGCGGTATCGGCGCTGACGATCCCTGTTCTCGGATGCAATTCTAGGTACCGCCCACGGCTCTTGGCAATCAGCTTGGTCACGCAAACATACACACATGGCCATTGCTTCATTCTTATGCCCTTTTGAGGCCTTTTGAGTATGGCTGTATTTTAATGTCACCATCATTGGGAGGCAGATTGCCGCAGGCATCGAAACATTGAAACAGCCACCTGCCTGGGCAGGCGTGGTAGCGATGGCTTGTTGTCCATTGTGCCGCTGTTGACGACATCGGTTTTACGTTAAACAAGATGCCAATTGCCTTTATTTATGAAACACCCCAGCATCCGATCGGGAGAGTCTGGTCGGATTATATACCCGTTCAAATCAGCTTCTCCAAGTCTAGCCTGGTCTACCCCACGCAAAGTGCATCTGCTCTTCAGGCTCCATGTCATCCATCCCAAAGAGCAGATTTTCCGCCCTGGTGTACTTGTCCCGATCAAGGTGCATCTGGGACAGCCCGGCAGATTTCCTGTTCATATTGACCTGCTGCAGCAAGTCCACGAGAGCACTGATATCATCCAGGCTGAGTGACTCGATTTCGTAGACCTCTTTTGCGACTGGCCAAAATGTCGGGCGAAAACCCGAGTGTGTCCCACTCGTCGAGTAGGTGCAACACTCCAGATCGACATCAATTAAATTGGGGAGTTTGATCATGTCTTGCAAAATTTCCTCCCACATCTCAGTGTCCAATTCTACTTGGGCCAGACGCACTGAACTTATCAAGTCGGATGAATGACGCATGAAATTGATGAGGGTGCTCCCCTTTAGTGATATGCCACGAAGACGGATTGATTTCAGCCGACGGTGAGGAAGAAAGGGAGTCGTGTCGATGCTTATAATATTTGTACCGCTTATCGACAAAGACTCCGCATTTTCAGCGTGTTTTACAAAGTTGAGAAGGTGGTTTGCGTATTTTTCGTTGGGGAAAATTGTATTTTGGGCTTCTATTCTTTGACGCCGACCGCGATAGTCGACCAAACTGGTGTATTCTTGAACGTGCACCCCCAAATGTTTGAGGCGTCCCAGAACGGTATCGATTGGAATTGGCGACTCTTTGTTGAAGAATTGGGAAAAGTCATAGGCAAGGGGAAACGCGAGATCCAATTCTGTCAGATTTGGAAGGGCTATTGTATGTAAGGCTTCCGCTAGAGCAGTTATCATGAGATCTTTGGTGTTGTGAGAGATGAAATATTTGGTGTGGTAGATGAAGTCAAGAGAACTGAGCTGCTTGAACCTGAGCAGGCAGGGTGAGATCAATTGGGCCAGCTGTTCAGCGTAGATACGGCATTCCGATTTCAAGCGCTCACAGTCAATTCCGATGTCGATGTGACGTACATTAGGTGCATAGGGGCTATGAGAGATGTGCCGTAGAGTCAACAACCGCGAGAGGCTATTCTTGCCGCCAAAGGTGGCGTCAATGTATTGGAACAAGCGTGGCGAGGCGCTGTGGCAGAAGGATTTGTCGACTAGTCGTAGATTACGCAGTATCTGCCTGGAACCCTTTGACTGTATGTTATATCGACGAGGGCTGTAGCGGCTGTCCTGACGAGCGACATCCTCGCTGGCCTCTGCGTAGAACGTAATCTGCCATGAGCAGGTCAGTGTCTCCAGCACAAATTTATCTTTCGAGACAGTCATCTTACCGTATCAAGAATCTCGGTGGGAATTTTCATGCTCATAGTTCCACATTGGGACCTTCACCAGGGGTATAGATAGAAGTGTCATGCCACTGTGCTGTGGCATTGAAATGCGGGGTTTTCATGGCTAAATCACATGATTAAAAATTTGATGGGACAAATGCCGCCAAGGTGCAATCAATTAAATCACTGTGCACATCTCAAACAGCATCATCGTTGTATTTGGACAATTCTATCAACATAACAAGGAGTATTCCGAGAGAAACCCCTAGGATAAAGACTGCTGGGCACGCAACGCTGATTATAGGGTAGGTGAGGTGATTGGTCATGATTTATGGAAAAGTGGATCATGCCTTTTCTGCATTCACATCTTTGGTAGCAATGGCTCTTGGTATCGATTCTATTTTACTAAATTTCGGGTGTAGGGGGATAGAGTCAGAGCCTATCATGGCTTTCGATATTCTTCATACCAATTCAACTTTGAAGGTAACTATTAGCGTCAAGGCTTTCAGGATGTGAAATTGTTGAAGCACAGCTTCTTAACTCATCCAAAAATAACGTCCAGTTCGCCACCAATACCAAAGGTCCCGCTTGACTCAAGTTCTCGAATGATGAGATCCCAAACCGCCTTGCGAGAAGCTGCATCCCGCGTGTACGGGCTTGGGTTATCGGACCACAGCCGGTTAAAGTACTTTGCGCCACCCCTGAACTCATCTGAGCTCTCCGGATGCAGACCGAATTCAGGTCCAGTCGCGGCATTGACAATGGCCAAAGATCCTTGCTGCGCATCCACTCCTATCCAGCCCAGTAATCTGCTCAAAGTCCAGAAAAGCCATTCCGCGTCCCTCTTTGCTCCAGTCGTCTCGTGAACCGGCCTGAATATGCCCGTCTTGACGAAGCCAGGATGAACTCCATGCACCACAATGTGGTCCATTTTGGGGTGCCGAAAAAGGCGGAGTTGCAATTCGCTCAGCCAGACCTGAAAGTACAGTTTGTTGTTCGAGTACCCATTGATTGCAGCATTGGCATTGGATAAATCGAACTGGCCCCAGTGGTGCACACAGGAAGTAGTGCAGATGATGCGTGGGCCAGAGGCCTTCGCGATAGAGGGCAGTAGGCTCAACGTCAAGAGCGCGTGGGAGAGCAGGTTGATTTGATGGCAGACCTCAAACCCATCTTTGGTCAAGACAACGCGGTCCACTGCCCCTATGCCCGCATTATTTGCGAGGATATCCAACGGCGTGCCGGTCTTGTTCCATCGGTCGGCCAGAGCCTTGACAGAGGAGAGATCAGCCATGTCGCACTCCCACCACTCAATCTTCTGGTCGCTATTCCTGGCCGCGGCTTCATTGCACTCTTGGACGACTTGCTCGGGGTGTATCTCGTGCGACGGGGGCTGCCGGCAAGCCAATATAATATTCGCGCCCGACTTGGCAAATCTGATGGCGGCCTCGCGCCCAATGCCATTGTTAGACCCTGTAATCAGAACCCACTTGCCCCGCAAATCAGCATCCGGCACCGTCACCGTCGCGCTGTAGGTACCCTTGACGGCATTCCAGGTGCTCCAAATGTAGGAAGGCGGGAGCTTAGGTGACGCCATCTCGACAAAACACTTGAAAATTGGATAGATGAAGAAATAATTTATGGCTTTACTGCGCATTTAGTGCGTGGCTTAAACGAAATTTTACCTGCATTCGGAATAACATCTAACCCGGAGCGTACCATGAAAAACGAAAGTTAGGTAGCGGACACAAAGTCGACTTTGTGCACATCTGTAGTGCAAACCTGCAATACCACCCAAATATTAAGCCAATATTGTTTTCGCTCTGAAAATGGTCAAATTCGGGGCTCGTCGCCCCCTACTAATCTTGTGCTCACGCTCTCCGTGCCCTGCTCGCTAGACCCTTCAGATTAGTACAATCAATTGCACAAACTACTACCGTAAAATCTCGCAAAATCCGGAAATGGAGTGGATCCCTGGGCTTGTAGATGGCCCTATAGCTGATTTTTGTAGCTAATCTTATTTGGCATCCCATCCAACCACCCCATAACCTTATAGCTTTATATTTTTTTGGTCAAGGCAATTAGTTAAAGTTATTATAATATATAAAAATAATATCTATAGGCTTAGAATAATTATTTTAATAGTATTCTAAGCTATATTAAAATATTATTATTTCTTCTAAAATCCTATTTCTATAGCTATTAAATAAGATTAGCTTTTTTTCCTAATATTAGAAATTATTAGCTTTAATATAGCAATTTTAGGTCCTTTAATAAAAGGAAATTATAAGTAAAATTAATATTCTTATTATTAAGGTATAATTTCTTTTTATTATAAAGAAGGCTAATATCTTCTTCTTCTATTTTTATTAATTATTAAGATACTTCTTATTACCTAATAAAGTCTATTATAAAAAAAGGAATATCCTTAATCTTAATAAAATAATTTTAATTATTATTAGGCTAAATACTAATTTTATATTTAAGAAATATCTTTTAGATTATTTTTATCTTATTTTGTAAATACTAGGCAGCTTATATAATAATATATATTATTATAATTTATTTATTTTAAATAGATTATTATATCTTTCTTATTTTCTTCTTTAATCTTATAATATATTTATTACTAGCCTTATAAAGCTATTATTTAAATGGCTTATTAATAACTATATTAAGAGATTAGAGGAGGCTTATATAGCTAAGCAGGATTAATACTATAATAATATTGTTTTACTATAGCTACTATAAAATATTCTTTATTTTATAAAATATAGCTATATTTATTACTAGAAGGTATTATTTTTTGCCCTTTATAAAAGGCAAAAGTTTATTAGATATTTATTTCTAAAAAAGCTCTTTATTATTATATATAATCTTATTAAATTTAATTATAACTTTATTGGAATAAAGGTACCCTTTATAAGCAAGGATTTAGCTTAAAGATAGGGGCTTTTTATAAAAAATTAACTTTAGCTTTAACCTCTAAATACTATTAGCAAAGATAAATAATATTAATATAACTTACCTCTTATTCTAACTATTATAATTAGATTTTCTAGTAATAATCTTATTATCTTTAAAGGTATATATATAACTATTAAGATATTTAAATAGTATAGATATTTTATTAAGATTAATAATATAATTCTTTAAAAATTATTATTTTAGCAAAATAAGTAAATTATTAATTATTATTAAATAAAAGCTATCTTAAGATATTTATTTTATATATTATAGAAAGCTATTTATAATAAAAATATATTCCTTAAATTACCTTATTACTTACTTTATTATTATATATTTTATAATATTATAATACTATTTAAACTATATTTATTATCCCATTAAAAAAGTAAATATAATAGCTTTAATAATTAAATATAATCTTTAAAAAATCTCATAAAATTTTCATTTAAACCAATTAATAATAATTAATTTATTTTCTTTTTATTATTTAATAAATACTTTAAATAATTTAGCCTTAAGGTCTAGCTAATAGGGATTATACTATATAAATATTTTATTTAAAATAGCCTTATATTTCTTTTATTAATTATAAAATATAAATATAGAAATATTAAATATTTCCTTAGCCTCTTAGAATATAAGCTTATAATAAAATAAATTTAAGTCTCTTTAAATATTCTTATATATAGCTAGATATAGATTTAGATTATAAATATAATAATAATAAAAGAAAGTAAAAGCTTTAATTTTATATTATTATAATTAAATTATTTATTATTATTAAATTAATTTATAAACCTTAAATATTCTCTTTAATAGTAGCTTTAGCTTTGGGCTAGGCCTCTTAGATATTATTTTAATATTTAGATTAATATTTTAAAGTAATATTTTAATAATATATAAATATCCTTAATTTTATGGTATATAGCAAAGGGCTTTAATTATTTAGTTTAATATTAGCTAGTTTAAGGGGTTAATAATCATTTCCCCTAGTAGTTAGCTATAGTTATAATCTTGGCAAGCTATTGTAAGCCAGGGATCTACTCCATTTCCGGATTTTGCGAGATTTTACAGTAGCATTGGGTTTATACTGGCCTCTTCGCGATGTACGAGTGCCATCATGTATGCCATCGCCCATGGGTTTCAATCTCAAAGTGCCTGCCCCTCATCTATTCTCATTTTCAACCACATACTCCCATCTTCTTTTTTGGAAGTGTCCTGTACAACAAGTGAGATTACATAATCCCAAGATGAGTGAGATTGTCAGAAGGCTGGAGGCTTGCCGCCAAGACATCACAAATGGGTCCGAATCGGAACGGAGAGACCCACTTATGCAGCAGCATCATGGTGTCCGAAGCAACACGGGAATTAGCCCGAAGGAACACGGTGAGAAGACATTTACCCGCTCTGTTGTCATCGATGTGGACCGGAAATGTCCTTTTATTGATATTACCAAATTTGAAGAACTTGAAGTCGGTGGCAACCGGGCAAGGTCCAGTGCAATTGACGGATGGACTGGCGTTCTTTTCCGAGATTGTTACGTGGCGCCCCATTTTGGGTTTTCTTTTTTTTTAGTCTGCCCTCTTCCATTAGCTCTGCCAGCAGCTCAAGTTCGCATTCCCATGGGGAGACGGAAAAAAATCACAATCTCACTGAAACCTTGTGGGGGGTTGATCACTGCTGACGGAACCAAGAAAAAGCACACGGTAATGAATCCAGATTCGCAAAATGCAGTATGAGCTGAAAAGTATGGTGGATTTTCTGCCGATCGAATGAACAGCATTCCGTTTATTCCGCTGCTATCCGGAATCCAGTTGGCCAGATTCTGTTTTTGGATGAAGGATTACATGGCTATGGAGGAAGGATGATCACAGCCTTGAATGTGGATTTAATCCAGTGGGCACAGATTCCCCTGGCAGATCATTGAATTGAAGATGCAAGGACGTATATAATGCAGTAGATGGCGAAGGAAAACGCCCACCTCATCAGCTCGTTGGACCTTATACCATCTTACACCTCTTTTACTCGCTCACCGTCACTCCAAAATGCTCATTCGATTGTTCTCCTTGTTAACGCTACTGCCTGTATCTCTGGCTTGTTCTCTTCATACACGCGGAGACAATTCAAGCAATTCTTTGGTCTTGGGACCTGATACCCCATCAGATCCAGCCACATCTGGATATTTCCTCAATCACATCGCACTAAACGTGAACAACCTTACCAGGAGCCTTGAATTCTACACAAAGGTTTTTGGATTTAGGCATATTTTCACGTATAGCTTGACGGAGCACATATCCTTCACATACATAGCTCACAGCAGTGGCGGCAAGAACGGCTCGGCTTACCAGACCACTGCAGAGCTACTTCGCAACAAGAACAATGCACAGGGCCTGATAGAGATGATATATATCAGCAACACAAACAAAACGGAAAATGATGGTGCGAGTTCGACGCGGACCAGAGGGAATTTCAACCATATTGGCATAATCGTGCCCAGCTTGGAGGCATCACAAGCCAGACTCGAGGAATATGGTGTAGAGATCTATAAGAAGACTGGCGAGCCTATGCCCACTGGTGGTCCTTTGAATGACCCATATGAATGGGGGGATGCCTCTAATTTAAGCTCTGGGGAGTTTAAAGCTTTCCAGGAAGCTATGAATGAGCTCAACCTACCCACCATTTTTGCAGCCGATCCTGATGGTAACTTGTTAGAGATTCTGGCTCTGGATGATGGCAACTCTTTCAGTAGCAATTGAGACAAATTCTAGTTCTAATTTGATGGTGATTTGGGAGTCTTGAACGGTGGATTCATGGGAAAATATCACTACAATATGTTGTATTTGTTAGACAATCTTATTCCCGGTGGTACATTTCAATTGCAGAATGTCGGGGCCATACAGGTTCTTCCCTTCTCCGAACATAGTTAATTTGCGCTAGCCCTTTTTTTGACATATGAATGGATAATGTGCCACAATGAGATTTGTGACTTGTTACTGGAAGCCAATGCCGAAAACTCTCACCACAGTGTCGCATCCAGAGAGCTAGTAACAAGAAAGGGCCCTTGATATGGAAGACACACAGTCTACTCCATGGACTCGCAAGCCATAGATGTCGCACAATGGAGATCCCATCTATTCATTTGGATGGATGTCATAGGATAAGATAATCCAGAAAACAGCACATTGACAACGAGTTTTGTCATTTCCAATAAACCCAGCTAAAAGACCCGTGTGGTATTTTCAATGACCTATGTTGAAGTTAAGGCATCAAGTTGGCGGTCATCGTATGAAGAGCAAGACGCTGGTGACCAGTTGGATAAATCACCCCAGGCACAAATTCATGATTGAAAGTAAACGGCAAAATGCACCACTGCGTGAATATTAGCCGGTACACTACTTAATTAGAATTGATTTATTCACGCGGATGGAAGTAAAATAAATAGCACAAATGGCCAATGGGGGAGGGGGGAAGATTGAAATCATTCATTCGACTAGCTCATGACTGTTGGACTAGACGCGTTTTGTGGCCTTCGATCTCAGAAGAGAACTCGACATCCATCCGGTTGGATGGACCAAGGACGTTGTAAAATGGTATACTACCAGATATTGCGTCGGTGGGCAACGCTCCGGTATGAAGTGAAAAGAAAAATCGACAGGATTGTATCATCGATGGGATGCAGTGGTGTAATTTTGGATTCAATAGCTTGCAAACGTAATGGCTGATGCGCCTACTCATCAGGGGGATAGAAATTAGCATGATCAACGTTGGACGTGGTCAGATTACCAAAGCCTTCAGTTCGATCTAAAGAGGAGCCTGCCGTATTTTCAGGATTCCCACATTGGTGGTGACTCAGATATGGGTGATGACTGGCGACCAAGTATGGCTCTGTAAACACTATGTCAATGGGCGGATTTGCCATTGGCTGCAATCTAAATTAGGCATCTTGGTGAATGGGTAAGAGATGAGGCATATCACATACCGTGGCAAGACTCTCCGTTCCACCGACTGCGGACGTTTGCTGAAGAAAAGAGTGCCATTCGCCGATGTGCCAATCATGACCCTGATTGAGGTACGAGCCAGCCAAGCCTCTTCCCCCAGGTCTGTGTGACAGGGATGTCAAACTCTGGTAGTGGTGGTGGTGGTGGTGGTGCTCTGCAGATGTAGTGCTGTAAAGTCTCTGGCTTTGGCGGATTCCCTGCTCAAGCTGCTCAAGCACTGCGTGCGGCGAGTCTGTGTCGGCCGATTGGGAGAAAATGCCGTCCCTTAATATGCTGGGCGCGGTCCTCAGGCCATTAAATAGAGACCTGTACGTGCCAATTTCAATCTTTAAATGCTGGATTTCCTCTTGGGCGCGCAGCAGTTCTACCCCTGTGTTTCTCTTGTAAACGCACTCGTCATGGGAGTCGAGACATGGCTGACATGGCTGTTCGCCGTTGCACTAGGAGATATTAGACAGTAATCCATTGAATCAATCAATCAGCCAATCCTGCTCTCATTTTACAACCTTCTTCTTCCGTCTCCGGCAGCCAATGCAGGCCGATGCGCATTTCTTTTTCCCACGAGTCGAGACCCCTCGGTCCGATTTTGTTGAAGCCGCAGAGTCTTGATTCTCGTCGAGAGCGGAGGGTCTGGGTTGAATTTCACGGTAGCTGGACGCCATGACACGAGATCAAGGCCTGCAAGCTAGGTCTGGCGGTGATGTAATTATGGTGTAATGTTTTGTAATGTTTGTGAGCGGCTAGCTTACTTGGGTGAGCTGGGCTAATGTGGGATTTTGGGTGCAAATCCCACCCTTCACCGACATCCAGAGTGCGGGGGTTGGCATGAGCATGCTGTGAAATACCAAAGCCGTGATGAAATGTACACTTTGCAATGAGCTACTCGCGAAATTATTGTTCCCAGCTTTCTTTTCTTTTTTCGATCCCTTTTCAGTTGCGATGGTTGCTTTTTTTCGGTTGCCAATCAAAGTCACGGCGCTAGTAAACCGCCCCGTCAGGGCTTCTCCCTTTGCAGACACTACGTCGAATCATCGTTGCAAGGGCGATTTGGAAAGTCCGAGGAAGATGGTTTTCCTAGTAACTCGAATTACTGCCGTAACAACTGTGCAAGTAGCATCAACTATCGAAATCGTACGGGAACTTGGCGAGGCCATGCGGAGTCCATTGAACAAGCTGAAAGCAGGCTAGCGTAAATGATTCGATTGCTCGCGTAGAAGCCAAACCACTTGATCACTCCGGCAGGTGGTTCATGTGTGTGAAAGCAAATCGCAAAGTGCCCCCGGCTCAAAGGCCACCCAGCTTTAATGACCTCTAAACATTCGTCAGAGTATGTAGGTTGATTAGAGAAGTCGAGTTCTCCGAGACATGAATACTTCATCACTAACCGAACTGAGAGGATCCCCCCCGCGTGTACAACTCGGCATGATTACCCGACACATTGGCTCTACCATGCAACTTCCCACGCTTGACAATTGCACAACCCGCTATCTCCTGAAAAATTAGATCAATACTGGTTGCATCAGTTGATGCCAGAGCTCAGGCGACATAGATTCACTGTTAGTGCCTGCAAAGCCATCTTGGTGCGAAATTTCGGTTACGCAGTGGGGAATCGCGCACACGCAATCTGTGACCGTGGTACCGGTTCTATGCAGCGCGTAACTACCAACGAATCACGCGAGATGCGACAGGCAGCAGACATCATGGACCTTCCTATCTTGGCGCAGAGGGACCAATATTTCTCCGTCTCGTCCCCAAATTGCCTACATCCGCATCAAGACTGGGGAGTCGGCTGCGGTGGAGGCGGGGTGAAAGGCTTCATAAGAAGATGACGGCGAAAAGAGTGAAAGAGAGCTTGTCGTTTCTTTTCTCACTGTCGGGCAGTTGGTTTATTAACAATGAAAAGAATACGAAAAATCCCATAGGTAAGCAAGATAAGCGTGTATTTCCATGGTTGGGATGAGATTTGCCTCATGTACCTCCACTCCACTTGGCTATTCAATGAACCAATAACGATTGCTCGATAACTGCCAGGGACCCAGCCCAAAGCTCTCCAATCTTGAAGTCGCTCAAAGAGGTTAAGATGTCCGGTCCATGAGCCCCCCTTGTCGCTTGGTGGATGGTATTTTTGTTAGCATGCCCAATTCGACACTCTTCCTCTCACACCACTCGTGTAATGGTTGGTTGTCATCGCCGCCGTGGAGCCGAGTGAGGCCGAATATGGTACTTTTTACGACGCGTATTGCCTAACCGAAAAGCCCACGACCAAGGTTGCGCAGTCAAGTAGATTCGTCAGAGGCAACGCGACACCCGCTATGTCAGCACTCGCCGCCTAAAATGATAACGCAAGCAAGCTTACATTTTTACCAAATGGCTGCCTGTGCCTTCCACACCACGGGGACTCACCCAGACGCTGGCCTTTCGAGTGGATTTCAGTTGTGTCAAATATAAGCAAGCGCATGGATCTTAAAAAAATTCGCAGGCCCTCATACGAGCAACTTTGACCGACACACGTGGGTGTTTAGCCCAACATGCCGTTCTCCACCGGGCAGGACAATCTGTTCCAACTAAACCAAGATGATTTCGATTTCAACGTACAATTCGAGCAGCTATTCTTCTCAATCATACCATCCGTGTTGTTCATAGTTTCATCATTATGGCGAACCCTGTCACAAGCACGGAAGCCTACTATGGTGGAAGCTCCGGTTTTTCAGCTCATTAAATTAGTACGCTCTCGCCATGCGATCAGACTTTGAACAATGTTGCTAATTTTTTAAGGGCGCCATCACCGCGTATGCCGGACTTGAACTCTCACTTCTCATTCTGGTTGCCGTGGGCTCTTTCCACGTGGCGAGCATGTTTCTGGCTGCCTCTGTCCTTAAGCTTTTGTCGGCCCTGTTGATGATAATCCTGAGTCTTGTTGACCACAAAAAAAGCCCAAGACCATCAATGCTTCTAAACAGTTACCTATTCCTGACGCTTCTCTTGGATGCAACTCAAGCAAGGACACTATTTCTCTCGTCGGAGGATAAACCTGAGCTCGGGTACAGCAGCATTTTCAGTGCTGCCATTGCGTTCAAGGTTGGCATACTACTATTGGAATCCCAACAGAAGTCCCGATGGGTAAATTGGGATGAAAAAGAGCACAGCCCAGAAGAGACGAGTGCAAGGCTGCGCTCAATTCAAT
>NAJI01000332.1:0-91459 GCA_002179835.1 Calonectria leucothoes
GCCGTAGGAAGCCATTGTCGGTCAGTCGCGCGCAAGACGTTCGCTGGCCGAGCGGTCGGTTCGAGAGCCAGAGGCAGGCGGGTGAATGAGGGAAGTTAACTAGAGCGGCTCACACAGCATACATACTACGACGTAATCCAGGCTCTTTGTGGCGCGCGCGTCCTACTGGGTCCGGCCGTCGTCTTGGTGACAGGGCCCGGGGGAACTGCCGCACAGCGCGTACAGTGCCTTAGCTCCCGAACAGGTCTGGGGTCTAGGATCTGAGATGCTGCTCGGGCTCGGTGTGACCCACGGGTCGTACTGGGCGGTCAAGCGAATGAAGATTTGCGCAAAAGCAATGTTTCTGCTGCAACAGTAGCTTGTAATTGGGCGACCACCCGGGGCTGCTATCGAGCAGAATCTTGTCGAAGAGCTCAGCTGTTGATTGTTTGTAAGCTCAGGCGGTAGTCCATCAGGCTAGCACAGATTGGTGGACATTTGGTAAGCCATTGTGGGCCTTGCAGTGGGTCAGCGAGCGTTCGCAGCGCTAACCCGTCCGGCGTTAATGGGAAACTCCGGTTGTGTCGGCCCTGCACAAAATGCCGACTTTACCCTGGACCTTTTGCACGATGACCAATCTCGGACATTTCTCATCATTGATTCATGCAGACTACTATTTGCAGTCGATGTCACTGTCACATCCATTGTTTGTTGCCTAAATCCGAGTCATCTCAGTCTCGTGCTGGATTGATCGGCGGCAAACTCTAGGGCTTAGGCAGAACCCTGTTTGCATGGAGGGTTCAAGATCCATGCCACTGACGAATCCAGATGAGCCAGGCATGAACAAAACTAAGGCAAATACGAAGTACAGGACAAGCATGGCAACGACTTTGTCATGCGTAAACTTCCTAGCATTCGCTACTAAGAATAAATATCTGGACCCACTGACTCACAAGACATATTGGGAACAACCACCACGCTTCGCCACACAATGCAACAATTCAAACACAAGGGTTTAGGAACGGATCAATTGAGATGATATTCAATAGATGTATTTATTCACACCAATCGCCTCCTTACAATTGACCTACTACAGATCCTCGGTGTATGCAGAAATTTACCGATTACTCTCTTGCAGCTCATTATTGGCATTTTCAGTTGAACAGGGCGAATCGCCATAGTGTCAATTGAGAGTTCGCAAAAACTCGACCACTCGCTTTGAAAGCCACTCCTGTGCGTCCGGCTCCGGGACATTGTGCCTGGCCCCCGGAATCAATCCAGACAAGGGACTCACCAAAGGGTTTGCTTGCTGATACCGCTTGTTCAGAGCTTCTTGGTCTATATGTGCGGGGACATACTCATCTGAACCCGAGTGGAGAACTAAGACTGGTTTCTGGAATCTACCCCAGAGTTTCTTAGTAGTAGCCTCATCAATGTCGCTTGAAAAATAGTCGTCATCGGCACTGTTTTAATGTCAACACCCGCGCTTTCAGAATTTATTGCCAAGGCTCCATACCCTTTTGCCAGCAGAGAATGGAATCTATAGGCTGATATAGGAACACTAAACGTCAGAGGAACCATATCATTAGGCATAACATCCTCTGCCTTTCCCTCGGCAATCATGTTGATAGCAAGTTCAAGGCTTGGTGTCGGGTCTCTCGTTGTCAGCCCCAAAGCTTCTCGATCTGAGATGCCACCCTNNTAGAATGAAACCATCTATAGGCTCATTCCCATGCTTGGGATAATTGGCGTATTCCATACAATCCTGTCGCCGCGATTAATATAATGGCCTTGTAAACTAAAATGGACTATCTGTTACCTGGCAGCCTGTCGAGTGGCCGAAGAGGATGATCTTCTCCTTGCCTAGCGTCCGGAGATACTTGACAAGATCAGAAATGTCAGCGACATCATTGGCTAGGCTGGACGTGCCGAATCCCAGAAAGGAACTGCGCATCCGAAACTCAAACACTGAGTAGTCCAAGTCCTGGGTGTTCTCCAGGATACTCGCCAATGCGCGGACGAAAGGCAAAGTGTGTGGACCGTCGCATAACCCGCCGACTATGATGACTGCATTGTGGGATGCAGTATTTCCGGTTTCATATGCATATAAGTCCCCGATTTTGGAACTGAAGGGGTGGACGGTGACTGGAAACGGCCCGGAAGTTGCCATTGTGAATCAGTGCTGTGGTTGAGCCAGGCTGTTCCGAAATTTGGGCAATGGCTCTTGCTAAGCGGTTCAAACTCGAAAATAATTGACGGGAAGTGATTAGATGTTAAGAAATGTCACCTTTAGGCACGAAAGAAGGTTGATAGAACGTGTCGGATTGTTCCAATGGTTTTGGTGCGGGGTGCGGGACGCGGGGCAGGTCCATCATTGTCGACAGTGCATAATACAGTGTAAATCTTATAAACACACTATATTCAGGCTCTTGTCTTCAGCTCCACCGAATTTAGGAGCTGCCTACAGTCATCACACCGAAGCTCGCCACGGCATCTCCAACTTTCAGAGAGTCTACGTTTGCTAACTTCAGCGCGAACCTATGTCATTGAAAGAGGCCTGCGCCTATAGCTAAATGAGGAACCTTGGATTCAGACTAAAATGGATTCCACACCCAGTGGTCAGAAGAGGAACGAATTCTTCCAAAAGGTCCGTGGGCTTCAAACAGCGTAAACCCAATCTGGGCTCTAACATTTGATGTAGCTTAAGCGATATTGTGTCAAGTTGAGCCAGTTGGCTATTCGAGAGCCCGAAGGCCCGGCGGTGACTCGTCAAATCAATGATGTGACCGGCGAAATCCTGTCGATTCTCAATCAACAAATTCAGAATAACCCGGTGGCTTTGGACGACAAATTAGCCGAGTATGTGTTTTTCCCTCTATACCATGTATTTAGGCAGATGGAACGATATCCTATTTCCTTGATGGAGAACTGTATCAAGTGCCTAACCATTCTTATTGTTCATGGTTGGGGATCTAAGATTTCACCGAAACTTGTCCAGCAGATTCTGACCCTGTTGACATTTATCATTGATGGTAACCCTGGATCCTCCGAAAAACGCAAAGTTGATGAAGAGACTTTGCTTGAATCATTTCGTGGATTAACTGCGTTGCTCAATACCGCAAGCCAATCAGTCGCAGCAGCTGCAGGACTATCCGATGCGGATGCAATACCGGCACTGGGGCATGGAGTCAGCATTATGCTAGATGGAGCCGTAAACGGGGAAACACCCCAGATCCAGCAGGAAGCTTTGCGCGCATTGCAAGCTGTGTATCTTGCCATTAAAGAACATGCAGCTTTGGCGAGCTTCTTGCCCGGAACCATATCATCTCTGGCCAAGATGCTATCTACCCCTGCCAGGTTCAAGAAGACAGTAATTACAAAAGCTGTTGACACCGTGAGCCTGACACTGACGCGGGTGCTCTCGGATATGAGAACTAGATCTATTCTCTCCAAAAGCGAAAGCAAAGTGGAAGAGGAAGAGATTGAGAAGGAAAACCCCTTATCTCTGGCTTGGCTTAATGCTACAGTCGTTCAAGTGAAGAAAGCACTTTCAACAATTATGAAGTTACGACTGCAAGATTCTACAGAGGTGAGAAATTCACTAAAAAGATTATGCATCACTCTCTTAGACGAGTGTCATAAGAGCTTGGAAAATTGCGCTACTTTTTTGGTCGAGACAGCTATGATTCTCGACGATGGAGGGGCCAAAGTATCCTTCACTGAGACCAACCTACAACACCTCGTGAACATTTACCCAGAACTTGGGGAAACGGTGAAAACAACGACATACAATTGGATGTCCAGCCTTCCTAGAATCATGCAGGCGGGGGATGAGGATGTTAAACGACGGGCAATCCACAATCTTCTAAAGGGACTAGAGTTGCTGAAGACCTTGCAAATAGAGTCTTCTACACTGGAGGATTCTATATCGAGCACACTGATGGATAGTGTGGTATCACTTGTTCAGGGCACAAAATCTGGTCAGCCTAATGAGAGTGCAAGTATACATCTTATTGGCGAAAGCGATTCTCGACCCGAGCTTCAGGAATTGCAGTATCCGCCGGTTTTGCTGTCCCCTGAGAGTCAAAAGAGAATTCGCAATGAGATGATGTCTTTGGTTCAGTTTCTGGGCTCCTCTCCTCAGCTTACTAGGTTTGCAAGTAACATGTTGGAGCAAGTGCAAGACTCCACCCCCCTTGGACAGGTTGCATCATTCTGGCTTTGTTTTCAGCTTTGTAAAGCAGGCCATCACTCATCCACAGAAGACGAAATGTTTTTGGATCTCTCGTCCCTGGCCGACTCGACTGAGGATTTGGATGTCACCTTCAACGAACTCTACTCTACTTCTGTTCAGATACTTGACCAGCACTCGGATATAGCGTCTGTTGACTGGCGCATGGAAGCAATTGCCCTGGAGGTCACTGCTTACACGGCACAGAGATCTGGAGAAGCGTTTCGCCCTGAACTCATTGATGTTCTTTTCCCAATAGCTACCTTTTTGGGTTCAAAGAACGGAAATCTGCAAAAGCACGCAATCATTACGTTAAACAGCCTCGCAGCATCTTGCGGATACGAAAATGTTTCAGACCTCATCATCGACAATGTTGATTACATGGTGAACTCGGTTTCCCTTAGGCTGAATACGCTCGACATTTCTCCAGCCTCAATCAATGTCTTGACTATGATGATACGACTTTCAGGGCCACGGCTGGTGCCATATCTGGATGATGTGATTGAGTCGGTATTTGCAGCCCTTGAGAACTACCATGGCTACCCTATCTTTGTTGAGAGCTTGTTTGTAGTACTGAAAGAGGTTGTCGATCAGGGTGTTCAGTCGGATATCCTTCTCCTCGAACACCAGAAAACCAGCGAAGTTGACCATCGCAAGAAGCCGGCACAGGGTGATGGGATTTCGACCCTCTTACAAATATTGGGCAGGCGAAAGAAGCGAGAGAAACGAGATGAGGATGAACGGGTTGGTCACCCAACAGTGCCGTGGAAAACTGAAAAAGAGCACGGCGAGGAAGAAGAAGGAGGAGAAAATGAAGAAGGCGGAAACCCACCTGAGGAAGAGAAACCCCCAAACTCACCGACATACCAGCTACTCTTGCGAGTTGCGAAACTCACACAACACTATCTGACTTCTCCGACACCAACACTCCGGAGGTCACTGCTTGAGCTACTGACAGCAGCATCACCTGCCTTGGCGCCTGACGAGGATGCTTTTTTGCCTCTTGTCAACGCCATCTGGCCTGTTGTCGTAAATAGACTCCAGGACCCCGAGACGTTTATAGCTGTCGAAGCATGCCGTACTCTTTCCGCACTCTGCGCAGCCGCAGGTGACTTCCTTGGATCTAGGTTCAAGACTGAATGGGGCGATTGGCTCAGGGACTGGTGCCGCAGGGCAAAAGGTCAAGCTTCTCGCACATCCGGGCGATCCAAAAACGTTGGCGACATGGGTAAAATTACAGGTATCGGGGTGGAGAAGACGCAAATACTGATGCCGTTTGGCGACAAGGCTGGCAGCGGAGGCAATTCCATGACAAACGAGCTTGTGTCATACTCTGGCGGTGGGCTAGGACAGTTCGCATCCCCTGCCAGAATATGGGAAGCAACCGTCGAGCTATTGACGGCAATGGTCTCGCATGTGCGGGTCGACGAAGACATGTTCGACGACGTTCTAGATCTTCTGTCGGAAACCCTTGACCGTAACAAGAAGGCGCGCGAGGCGCTCGAGGCCATAAACGGAGACGCAGTGTGGCTCGCGCGTTACGAAAGGGGAGCGGTTGAATGGATCCCGGCGCCTAAGGTTGATGGATTCGAATTCGTCACTATGGAGATGCCTTCTTGAGGGCAATAAGAGGACCCACGACGCGAACGAACGCAAGGGGCTACACCTCAATAGGGAGGACGATAAAACGGAATTGTGGGCTTTTCTTTGGGACATACCGGGAGGGGAGGAGAGGGGCACCGGGATGGCGGTTTGGGGAGGGGGGGGACCACAAGGCAAGTTTAGACTATGTCGCTGGGCCCTGGCCTCTTACCTGTGATGGTTCCCGCAGCGATGACCGAAAGCAGCTGGTGTTGAGCTAGCGACGCAGGGCCCTGGCCGGGGAGGGGGAGAGAGAGGAGGGAATCGAGCAACAGGTGGAGCGGCGGAACGGATTAGACTCGACTACGTAGTCTACATAGAGGTATACGAATTCGCAGACATGGATATCGTGCGATGCGTTTGACGAGTCAGGCAAGGCAAGATTGGGGCAATTGAAACCAAATCGTGGGCCGAGGTTGAAAGTGCAGCTGAGCGAATGGTTCGATGAGACACTTGCTGGTAGGACTTGGAGAGGCCTCGCCGCCACACGTCGGCTGAAGTATCGCGCGGTCGCCTGGGACATGTGAGATAGGGCAAACCTGGAGCCGTCTAGGCTCACTGGGAAGCATTCCCAAGCAGNNGAGGGAGGGGGAGGGGATGGGACTTCCTTCAGCAAAAGCGATGATATCCGCATCAACGAGGCCAAAGCCCACACGCTATGGTGCCACAGACGGTTCGAGGATGGCAGGGCAGGTTCAGGTAAGTTAGCAGGGTTGCATGGGTGACGATCACACGTACCGGGCCTGCATGGCTTAACCGCTACACCATTGGCCGGGATGCTGAGAAAACCCTTCTTCCACGGCTCCCGAGTGGAGAAGGTCGCCGGCGCAAGGGTGTCCTTCTCCGCACTGGTGGCTTTCGACCACCTCTAGCCACCTGCTTTTTCGGAGCTAGCGGTGCATGGGGACTAAATTGGAGTACGTTGGGTTTGGGCGGATTACGTACCTAAGCCGCGCCGTGCCTCCGAGAGAAAGCGAGATGGCGTTGAGAGAGGTAGGAGAGCGAGACGGGTGATGGGAGGGAAAACGGCCGGCGAGTAAGCGATGGATGATGGCGAAGCACGGTTGCTCCAGAGTCCCGATCGCGTGTTGCTGCCCCTCGTCAGATTTAGACCCAGAGATATGGTGAATTGTGGGCATTGGTTTTTCTGGGGGTGGATTTTGTCTCGTAATGACAACTGCAAGCTTCACTCAAAAATCTGGGGATATCTGGGATATCTCGAGATGTGATGGATCTTCGTGCAAGAGGGGCCGGGCCTGATTGAGGGTCTTGCATTTGACCCCAGAGCCAAGAGGAATAATTGTCTTGGCCAGAGATTTTGAGCCTCAAGAGCCAAGGCTTGGCCCACGAGCCGCACCGGGTTGTTTACAAAAGAGGTTGAGGAAATGGAAAATCAGTGGACACGCACACAGCACAGACGCGTCAGGCGATTGCCATGGACGGGAATGACGATGGCACAATGGCGCGCCATGCCGGGCGTCGTCGTTAATCGAACGGCTGTCCCAAGACTGGCTTCGGCTCGCAGCCGCCACATAGCTCAGCGGCCAATCAAGGCGTCGCCGAAGATATGTAATTGGGGAGTCTGTTTGGCGCCAATCGGATATGGCGCGGCACACGACGTAAGAAGTGCATTGGGGTAGAGTGTAGGCAAGGAAGATGGTGTGGTGCCGGCTTCAAATGACCCTACTGCCCCCCCTCACCAGTATGCCACCACCGCATTACAGGGACTGTGAGATTCGAATGTCGGTTCTGCAGTTTTGCATAACCCTCCCTGCAGTGTCCCCCGCCAATCACGCAGCGCAGCAGCACGATAACGCTTCCCTGCGCCCCCGCCCATCGCAGCGAAGGAGTAGTCTAGAAGGATTCTAGCGAGGGAGCTAACGGGCGTGTTCGCCTGCGATACGACTGATGCTTATCCTAAAGCGCCGGCCCCCGCCCTCGTCTCAAGGCAACAGTAGTACCGCATCCTTTCCCCTCTAAAGCCGGGCATTTCGTGTCCCCAATGGCTTGGCGGCTGATGGCTTGGCGGGTTCTTTTGCGAAGGCTTGAAGAGGAGGGGGGTATGTGGGGAAGCGAAGACGCCATATTTGCAAGGTGGCGCTGGATATCAAGTGGCGGGTTGGGTGTGATGGCGTTTGCAGATCGAAACAGTAGGGTAATTCTCCGTGACAGCGACTTGAGGATTTTGTGGGCTTGGCAGGCGAAGCCAAGACGGGAATTGTGTTGATGGGCATGCCAAGTGTCTTGGCCTGCAAGGCACAGAGAGTTTTGCTGAAGATCTGGGGGAAGCTTGGGGACTGCGGTTCGAGTAAGGCGAACTCTGTTTCGGACGTGTTTTGATGGTGATGCTTGCAGCAGGCGACACGCATGTGCTTGCGATAGCGAGCAGGGGAGAGGGAAAAAATGGGAAATGAGCAAGCAAGCAAGCACAACGAGCCCACGCGACCTGGGGGGGTTCGTGCTCCAATGACGCCGGTGCAGTGAGATTGCCACGCCCCCTAGATGAAAAGAGGCTCCGAGAGGACCCCGAAGGAGTGATTAGGTTGTGCGCTTGGAGCCATCAGCGGCTGGCGGCGAGTCGACCACCGTTGACGCCCCACGGCCAACCTTCCTGATTTAGACGAGCTTTTGCTTATCATCGGGTTTTTTGTTCTGTGAGCTTTTGGGCGATGCGTCGTCTACATGTGGCGAGCAAGCTGACGGCGTGGATGAATTGGCTGCCATGATCGCCACGAGTTTTATGCTTTTTTATTGTGCTTACTGGGTGCCCTGCCAATTAACCTTTGCCCTGGAGCACAGGCAGATCAGAGCACTGGAGCTGCCTGCCGACCTTGCGGCCTTAGCTTGCTCCAAGCTCCATCTACGCCGTCTGTGTTGACCATGTCACTCCCGTCCCGCACTGCAGTAGTTGTCAATGCACCAGCTGCAGAGCTTCCCTCCCTCCTCTTGTCAACCTTCTGACATCAGCCCATGAACCAGTCGACTCTCTCTGGAAGCTGGATTCGACTAGCCTGCATTGGAGGCATGCGCCGGATCGGGACATGGCCCAGAACTTGTTCAGGCAGACTGCGCGTATTGGACGTGCGCTGCGTAGCCCAACAGCCTGCCTCGCCCCCGCCAGGGAAAGGCGGTCATACGGATCAAACAAAGCAGCAATCCGCCAAGGCGGCATTCGGGCGACTGGCGGCGCATCTATCCCAGACAGAAGAGTCCTAGCTCGTACCCTGCGGTGGTGGCATTTTGATGCACATGCACATGCACATCTGGGAGGCTGGAACAGACATGCAACTAGCAAGGCAGGTCTGGGATATGGCACAAAGATCACCAAGCTGAAATGCCGTGTGACTGGCCCGCGACATTCGCTGTCGAAAAAAAAAAGAAGACCACCCTAACTGTATAATCTGGCAGTGCATCATGAGAGTTCAATATCAGGCTTGATACAGCTGATGTCAACAATGGCTCTCAGCCTATCAACCGCCAAACCCTAATTGTCCCTCCGAGGAGCGATAAGCGCTCGATAAACGATTGTCCCAAAACGAAAGCAAGATCTCCCAATGTGGACCGCAGCAAGGCACGATCCGTACATACATACAGACCTTTCAACCGGGCACGGCGGATCAATGAAGCCATGAGCTGTGCCGGAAAAGAGTGGGTTGGTTGGCATATGTGCAGATATTCCACCCAAGGCCCTTGAACGCCTCGCCCACGCCGAGACGGCTGAGCGACACTAGCCTACTCGCGGAGAGCGGCACCGAGATAGTGACAAAGCCACGTCCGTCTGACCTGCTTATCCCTCCCTATCCACACCCACAAGCGGTTTAAAGAGCATCCCCACCTTTGATACGCCTGTGGGTGGCCCCTCCCAGCTGGACCAACAATCGCCCCCGGGACTAGTCCGCTAGACCACCAGCATGCAATCTGAAGAGATAGACTCTCCGAGAGAGTGAGGGACGAGGGATGTGTTCGACGCTGGTACCCCCGGTCCTTGCCCAGACACGGTCGTATCCGCCAAGGGCTCCCCTGGTCACACACTTCCACTTCTCACTAACACGGAGCTGGGGCCATCATGAGGGGCGACTCGCACTCAAAGGAGCATCGGGTGTAACGAATGAGAACGCTACGACGCAGCCACCCATGAGCAATTCTAGAACCAGATCCATGTGGTTGGGTATGGCAGACGTGCAGCAAGGTAACACCGCAACAGGAGACGGAAGCTCCTTGCCTGGCTTGGTGTTTGGGCCCTTTGCGCATCCCTACCCCCCATCCCATCCCGAAAGCTTGTCCAGGCCGTGTACATAAAGTCGAATGCGTCCCCTACCTGTTTCTCATTTCCCTTTCTGAGAAGGGTAAGAGATTTCGTTCCTCGTCTCTCGCCATCTTGACTCAATACCTTTTCAGGTCAGGAAACAGCCGTCCTGCAAACACAGCAAACCCTTCGACATGGCTAGCAGTACGCCCCCTCCCAAGGAGGAGTACGAGAAGGAGGCCGTTGTCGACTCTCACCCTCAGGATGAGGAGGTCGGCACCTCGCACAAGCAGGGCCACCTGCAGCGAGATCTTCGCGGCCGCCACATGCAGATGATTGCCATCGGTGGTGCCATCGGTGCTGGTCTCTTTGTCGGTTCCGGAGGAGCCCTTCAGAAGGGTGGTCCCGCCGCATTGGTTATTGGTAAGGAATCGAAGCTCTCAAGTTGAAATGAAAATTGGTTGCTAACATATTTCGCAGGCTGTAAGTAAACCAACGCCTACCGTCTAGGCTCGCGACCGGAGTATCTAATAAAATGCAGACATTATTATCGGTGTCATGTTGCTCATGACAAATCTGGCTCTGGCTGAAATGGCTGTTCTCTACCCCGTCAACGGTGCTTTCTACACGTACATTGTCCGCTTTGTGGATCCTTCTTGGGGTTTCGCCTGCGGTTGGGAATATGCCTTGTCCTGGCTTACCGTCCTGCCTTTCGAGCTTATCGCTGCCAGTGTCACCATCAAATTCTGGAGAGAGGATATTCACATGGTTAGCGCGCCGACAACCCGAGTTCATTTTCTTGGAAGCTAACAATGACACGACAGGCTGTCTGGGTCACCGTCTTCCTTGTTGCCCTGATCATTGTTCAGATCTTTGGTGTTCGTGGATATGGTGAAGGTAAGAGCTTTCGTCTACTTGATCAGTTATATAGAACTGACAGAAGTTACCAGTCGAGTTCGTCCTGAGTATCATCAAGATTCTCGCTTGTATCGGTTTCATCATCCTCGGCATCATCATCAACTGTGGTGGTGTTGGTGACCAGGGATACCTCGGTACCAAGTACTGGCACAACCCTGGCGCATTTACCGACTTCAAGGGATTCTGCGCCGTGTTTGTCGTCGCCGCTTTTGCCTTCGGTGGTACTGAGATGGTTGGTCTTGCCGCCGCCGAGACTGCCAACCCCCGCAAGTCGATTCCTGTTGCTAGCAAGCAGGTGTTTTGGCGTATCGCCATCTTCTACGTTGTCAACTTGTTCATCGTCGGAATCATCCTCAAGCACACCGACACGCGTTTGATGGGTGCCTCTGGTGCCAACACCAAGGCCTCGCCCTTTGTCCTGGCTATTCAGGATGCCGGCATCAAGGTCCTTCCCTCCATCTTCAACGCCGTCATCACCATCTCCGTCTTGTCCGTGGCCAACTCTTGCACATTTGGTTCCACCCGAACCATGCAGGCCATGGCTGAGCGAGGTCACGCCCCCAAGTTCCTGACCTATATCGACAAGAAGGGTCGCCCCATCTGGTGTGTGCTTATCCAGCTTGCCTTTGGTCTCCTGGCCTACATCGGCGAGTCCTCCAAGGGTGGCGAGGTCTTCGACTGGCTCCTCGCTCTTTCTGGTCTCGCTTTCCTGTTCGTCTGGGGCAGCATCTGCTACGCCCACGCTCGTATGCGTGCTGGTTTCGCCGCTCAGGGTATCAGCCTGGGTTTGGTCCCCTACAAGACACCCTTCGGCATCTGGGGCAGCTACCTTGGTATTTTCCTGAACCTTGTCGCTCTCCTTGCTACTTTCTATTCTTCTCTTTACGTAAGTTTTCAACACGCAGGTTTCCTGGTTCTGCATCGCGATACTAACCAAGTTTGCAGGCTGCCGATGGCTCTCCCCCCGCTGCTGAGTCGTTCTTCAAGTCTTTCCTCGCTGGCCCCATTATCCTCGCACTCTATGGTGGCCACAAGATCTACTCCAAGGACTTCAGACCTTATGTCAAGGCCCATGAGATGGATCTGCAAACCGGTCTTGTGCTTCTCGATGAGGAGGAGCCCGTGGAGCCCAAGACCTGGGCCTCGCTGCCCAGGCGCCTTCTGAGCGCTGTTGTCTAAGAGTCGATACGCAAGATAGATACCGTATACCCATTGTTTTTGCTCAAGAGAGGTCGCCGTGCGGTCTTGGCATGCTATGTTAGTTGTGTGTTAAAGTCAACGAGTAATAATATTACCTTCTCAAACAACCTATTGATAGAAATAATCTTTTATTGCTTTGAACTTTGGGCGTTGAAAAATGTCGTGGGAGAAGTGCAACTATGCGTGAGTTTTGTAATGCGATGATGATGAGGCCAGGAATGAATGGCAACGTCGCGGCGCAGTGAGTTGTGAGGCGTGGGAGATGTGAGGGGCCCCACATATCGTCGAGTTCGTAAACCGCGGTGGTGACCAAGGCAGGATTCGCTACCCAGAGCAGAAAATTGATGTTGAGAGAGGGGCAACGATGATTTACAAATAATATCAGGGCAACGTCCTGTCTATATTATATACACGTGCCATTTGGGAGACTGGCGGCGGCGAGGTCGAGTTAAGCTCGTTTCCCTTAGTCATCGTTTGACAAGCCAAGGGCGCGCGCGGGATGCATTCATTGACATGCTCCGTCCGAGCCATTCCCGATCTGACACGACGGGGAAGCCCAGCCCACCCGGCTCAATTTTGCGTCCGGGACTGAGGTTTCCAAATTCTGGGGTTTCTGGATGGGGCCGGCGTGGCTGGCTCGGCTGGATCCGAGAGACGAAGGAGAGAGGCGGCATTTGCATCTCCGCGGCGGGACAGCCCGCCACGCAACCTTTCAAAGGGGGTGGGTGGCAAACAGGGCACATCAGGAACAATACACAATATAAATAATACAATAAATATAAATAATATAAATCTGAGGCTAAAAGATAAATTCTTCACACTGTTTATTTATTGGTATTGTTTCTTGATCTTTGTAGTTTTGGTCTTCAAGGGCAGAACGGTATTTCCTGTGTGCCATACGCCATCTACTCCATCACCCGCAAGACGTACCACAACAGCATCCATGAACTCGAAAAGGAAAGAAAAAATGGTGTCGAGTTGTTGCATTCACAGCTGTTCCGGGGGGAAGCCCCTGTGCTTGGCAGGAAACATGGATGTTCCTCGATCGCGCGAGGGCGTCCACTCAGATCATCTGCCAAGAACGGCCAAGAAATATAACGATACACCCCCGTGCCTTTCCTTGCACCCAAGAGGTTTGCATCCGCGTGACTTGCGGTTTTCTCCCACAATACTTTTTTTCTCTTCTTTCTTGGAGCCTGGCCTTGGAAACCCCCGCTGCTCTAATGCTTGGTTTCCCAGCACTGAATCCGAAAAGCCGAAACTTGTCTCGAGCGCCGCTGAAGCAGATGCGCGAAACTGAGATTCCTGACATCATCCACCATTCGCCAACAGCAGAAACTATGATGACAAAAATATAATGAATTTCTCGTGGTGCTCTCAAATGCCTGGATAGATGCGAGAGGGGCTTAAGAGAAAGATGCGGAATAGAGCGCTGTGTCCGAGGATAGCGATCCGCGTTCGAAAGGTAGAGAAGCCTGTGCGGAATCAATACTAGTCGGGCCACGCGCAAGACGTAATTGTTGGAGACTATCAAGGAAAGTGATTGGATCTGGCGGAAAGAACCTGACCGCCACAATGCCGCTGAGCCCTCATCTGTAGCTTACGTAGAGCCGTCAGCTAACCTGATAACGCACTGCGGATGGAGAGGAGAAGACGCTGACGTGCAAATACCCAAGCACAACCAAAGCTCAAGACGTGGCAGGCGGTCCATAGGGCCATCGTTGACCTATCTGATGCCATCTTGAAGCCATGCACTATTTGCAATTTGTAGATGGGAAAATATATGGTCTGATGTATTTTGAAAAACAGCCTGTTTATACCGTCAAACTGCTGATGGCACATGGGCGCTATCTACCAGAGAACATAAGAACACAGATACGGATATACATCAATGAACCAAATCAACTAAAAAAAAAAAAATCAATTGGCCACAGTAAGTCAATGGTGCCTCGTGCAAAATAGCCGATCCGTCCGCAGCCACGATGATTTTGTCACGGGGTCAGCGAGCTGCCACGACCCCCCGGCCGCGTAATACTGCTGAGACACACAAGGACAGAATGCTAACATGGATTGACATTGGACAAAAGGGCGCATGCCGTACCGAGTATCTTAATGAAGCCTAGAAACGGACCAGCTTGGTGGTTGCCAAGCCCGAGGCGTTAAAAAGTTCCGCGCGCCTTCATTCGCTGATGAGATTCACATTTTCAGTGTCCTTCAGAGACCAATCAAAGGACTCATCATCACGGTAAAAATTCCATAGTACTTGCAAAGTCGAAAGTAGTTGATAGAGAAAATGGGGGATGCGAGCCCCAGCCGCTGCACCCAAAGGTCCACCTGTGCCGCGGTGAAGAGCAGCACAGGAAGAATACTAGCGTCTATACAGCACAGATATTTACATCAGTGATCAAATTTGAGATGGAGAGGGCGTCGATAGAAACAAGTAACTGAAGCAGATGGGGCCTGGGTTCATGCTTGAAATCAGGAACCAACCCTCATCCCAAATGGTGATTGGGGTCAGACCTCATCTCGCAGACAATCTTAGAAAATGACATCTAATCTTGGAACAAGTCCGCCACATTCTACTCTCTCCTTCCTTCGATTTGATTCCACTTCCGAGCTCCCTTTTTTCTCCTTGTCAGATTGATGGTTTCTCCTCGGGAGTGAAATGCAGTGTTGAGCAATACTGAAAACCCTTGTTTGCGTCAAGCCGAATTATTCGAGCTCCTTCAAGAAGCGCTGGAGGAACGCACTCCATATAGAATGAGGGCGATTGCTGGGGGGGGGGGGGGAAGTTAATTGTTTTAAAGAGAAAAAGAGAAAATTCTAGGACAGCAAGTGGAGCCAGGGTTGATGAGGAGGCGACAATGAAACTTCTATGGATTGTATGGAGATTTCTCGAGCTTCATGACTGTGGCATGGTATCAACGATTATCCATTCTCCACACTGAAAGGTCGCTCCTGCGCCCGTTGTACTGGAATTTGGCTTGTAATGAGATATCAAACTGAAGCCAATCGAGCAAGCGGTTGATCCGGATTAGCCCCAATTACGGGCAATAAGCAACGCACGCCTTTAATACCTCTATGATGGCGAAAATGGGTCCGTTTCTTGGAAATCTTGGCAGTCATGGTTGACCCAACCTCTATATCTATCTGGTATCACATTTCTAATCGAACACCGAACCACGCCTTAAATGATACCCGACACCCATGTCCGCACGCAACCATCATGGGTCATTTCCATGACTAAATTTTGGGAGGCGTAGTCAGGAAACCTTCCACAACAGCCGTGATCAAGCGATTGGCAATGGCCGTTGGAGGGGGTAGGCGCAGATCGCCCTCCTTGTAGCCCTCAGGGGCAGCCTCGCCCAGGCCGCTGACACCAGTCTCCAATGCCTTGCGGGCCTCGTCAACGGTGAACCACTTGGCAACCTCCAGCTCTTTGTCGTTGAGGGTGATGGTCTCGCCATCGCCGGGCAGTGCCTGGGCAATGGCGCCGATCATCAAGCTTGCAGGGTACGGCCAGGGCTGGCTGGAGTGGATGGCAACCCTGCCGACCCGGACGCCGCTCTCCTCCCAGACCTCGCGGCGCACCGACTCCTCGATGGACTCGCCGGGCTCGAGGAAGCCGGCGAGGGTGCTGTACCAGTGCGGTGGCCATCGCTTCTGGCGTCCAAGCAGGATGCGCTGGCCATCGGCAGAGACCACAGCGGCAATCATGGTGGGATCCGTTCTAGGGAAGCAAATGTTTGAGACACCATGGCGCGTGGGACAATCCTCCCGGGCCACGGACTCAGAACCTCCCTTCTTGTCCGTGGGGGGGCAGACGCGCTTGTAGCCAGCATGGACAGAAAGGTTCTTGTTGCCGCAGCCGGCGCAGAAGGGAGAGCGAGCGTTCCAATCAGTCATGGACCTGGCCTGGGCGTACAGGGCCGCTGGCAGCAAAGTTAGCCAGGGTTGTTTTTTTCTTCTTCTTTTTCATGAGGCCAGGGTTTGTACGTACCTGCATCGGGATGAAGCGTCATACCCCGGGGGTTCTTGTCAATCGACAAGCCCTTGGCCTCTTGGGCCTTGAGGAAGCTGGCGGCTTCCTCGGCATGGGTTCCCTTGGGGGTAATGTCAATCGCAAAGTAAGGTTGGCCCTTGATATCGCCGTGATCTCCGGACTCGATGTGGCTAGGCTCGCTACCCTCCTCCAGCATGCCCAGAAAGACAACCAGGGGGGAGGTCTGGGTAGAGTCGTAGGCCTTAATGACCTCATCCTCGGTGAGCTTAAAGGGCTCGGCGCCAATCAGAGGCTTGACATCGTCAAAGGTGAGATAAGAAAGGCTCTTCTTATCAGCAATGAGGGCATTCAGGTCATCAAGCACAAGATAGCGAGCGGTGGGGCTGGCGGCTGCTCTTCTTAGGAATGCCGAGTCAGCTCGAAGAAAGGAATAGCGATTGAGGCGGCTGCCGGCATAGTAGTTGACAACCTCTCTTCCCAGGCGACGAGTCAGCATGGAGTCGTCGTTTCGCAGAGCGGGAAGCTCGGGCAGCAGGGGTGGGGCGGCGGGGGGCATGTGGGATGGTGCTGTTTTTTTTGTTGCCTGGAAGCGCGGGGTTCGGAGATGGGAGCGGGCGAGGTTATTCAGAGCAGGCTCGGACAAATCTGAGTCTCTGTCTCGGGCAGCAGTGGTGTAGGAAGGGGGAGGTTCTGGAGATGCGCGCGGCAAGGCGAATGGCCTGGTCTCGGTGACAGGTAGTCCGAAATCCGGGGCTTTGTTGGGCTTTCGCAGAGCTAGGGCGTTCGAATTGGCGTCCTCTTATTAGTGAGATACCGCGGATGCGGAGGTGGGGGATTGGTAGAGAGCGAGAGCGGTGAGGGGCCAGATGGAGTCTTCTCAATGTACCTGCACTGGCTACGGCATAATTCGTTCCTCTAACTGGAAGAGGCAGCATATCCTGGGGCGGCAAGAAGCAAGGTGCGTCGGCCGGACGTGATGAGTAATGACGGCAGGGCGGAATTGATCATCCCGACCTGCTCAGAGTGGGAGTGGCGATGGACAGCTCCGCGGATGTGGATATTGCTCACCCGTTGTGCAATACCCCAATTGGGGATGAACGTTGTATGCTTGGGTAATACTTTGGAATCATTTCGGCAAAAACTGAATAAATTGCATGATTCTCTTGTCCGTTTTGAGCGGCACCGTTATCCAGTTATCAGCATTCAACGAGAACGGCTTTCTTTTTCACCACACCCAACGTTACACAATCAGACTTTTTTTCCTCTCGCTCTCTTTACTTTTTTCTCGGTGACCGTGCGGAGATTGAAACAGTTGGAGAAGCAATTTCAGTAGCATGCTCGTTCCGTCCATCATCCGGTCTGAGAAAAAAGAAAACACGGACTGCAATCACCGAGCACAAAGACATGGTCTCGCATCAAAACGTACATGTTGTTCTCCTTCAGCTATATGGCTGCTCCAATGCTCAGCTCTTATACCTAGTCAATGGCGTCAGCTAGGGGAAGGGGAAAAAAAAAATGCATGGGCCATTCCGCATCGATGATCTACATCTGCCCAGGTCAGCTTTGGCGGAGCTCCGAACCCGGCCACCCCTGAGCCGCGCCGGGTCCAAATTAAGCACCGCTAAAGCAGTGGTTCGCATCGCCAGGAGATAAGTCTTCGATCAAGCTACAGGCTGCATTTATGGGTCTTGCTCAATGTCCCAACCTGCAAATGCGCGTCTCGCCAGGACAAGACAGCATTCATCTCGGCCAGAAAGAAAGAGAGGGAAGAAAAACTTTTCCTGCCCTCAGATCATTATTCGGCGGGTCCGTCAAAACATGCCTCTGAAACACTGAATCTCGCGCTGCTTCAGGGGACCCTTTCCCAGGAAGACCCAGGGGGACTCGTTTCACAGGTGCCCTGGGCGTCTCTTTTAGTGGCTTCCCCCGCACTCGCCTACTGCAGTGACGTCTGCGCCATGCTACTGGAACCGTGTTTGGTGGCACGTGGTCCGCTTCTGGAAGGCTGCAAGGAAAAAATGTTCTCGTAGCGTGCCATTGAAAAAAAAGTCTTCAGCTGCCTCGCCCCCCGTTTGCTGGCGTGTTCCCGTTCATTCCCAACCTAAACTCTCCCTTGTTTTTTTTTTTTTTCCTTCTCGTAACCAAACTTATCACTGGGCTTCCGTTACACTCGCTTTATTTAGTTTTTTTTGTGGCATCTCCATCACCGTCTCTGAGAAAAAACATTTTGTCCTGCACCGTTGCGCTGCACTCTAGGTGCCCGCTGTACCTGTCGTGGGGAACGCTCTGCAGGCCATCTTCCGGGGTCCCAAACAGATCCATCACCACGTCATGATTCCTCCGACCCAGAATCTCAACCTCGACGTTGAGGCCATCTCAGGCATCTGCGGGTATGTTGATCAAGTATCAGAATCTAGAGTATTGCAGCTGACATTTTCTTTTTTCTTCCTCGCCCGACAGTTCCATCTCAATTGCCTGCTGGGGTAAGTGCGGTCGCATGATGCGCCCCCTCCTCTGTAACAACTGCTGATCCCTGGCGTAGTCGTCGTCTTCTCCCCGCAGATCATTCAAAATTTCCAACGCGGCAGCGCCGATGCGCTCTCGATCCAATTCGTAATTGCCTGGCTGCTCGGAGATGTCTTCAACATCTTGGGCTCCGTTCTTCAGGGCGTCCTGCCCACCATGGTAGGAACTCGCGCGACTCAGGCCACCTTCTGGCCTCTCTTCCCCCTGCGGTGCTGACATTGCAACCCGTTCAGATCATCCTCGCCATTTATTACACCATCGCCGACCTCGTCCTCCTCGGCCAGTGCTTCTACTACCGAGGATTCACCTTGCGTGATCCTCCCCCTGCAGCCCCGAAACCGATTGCTCCAACCCCGGGCGAACCAAACGAGCGGACTGGCCTCCTTCACCAAAACATTCTTCGCGATCGCCGTGGGTCCGACTGGTCTGGACTTTCACCTGCCGTCTCCCATATTCCCGAAGTCCGCACCCCGCCGCCGGAGCCTACAACTCTCCAATCCATTGTGTGGAACTCTATAATCGTCCTCATGGTCTGCGTCGCAGGTGTCTTGGGCTATTTCCTCGGCCGTCAGACGTCTGGTGGGCAGGGAAGCGGATCCAAGCCAGGCAGCGACCCCCAGTTCAATCTCTGGGGTCAAATCTTTGGCTATATTTGCACATTTGCCTACATCGCCTCGCGTCTGCCCCAGCTTATCCTCAACTGGCGACGAAAGACGACTGATGGGCTCAGCATGCTCTTCTTTCTTTTCGCCTGTCTCGGAAACATCACGTATGTCCTCTCTATCTGCGCCTACGACCCCAAGTGCAGCAACGATACCTGCGAGCCTGGTGAAGCTGCTCGTATTTACGGAAAGTACATTCTGGTCAACCTCAGCTGGTTGGCTGGCAGCTCGGTCACTCTTCTTTTGGATCTCGGGGTTTTCGCTCAGTACTTCATGTACAGCAAGCCAACCGAGGTCTTGTTCGTTTACGGGGATGAGGACGATTGCTTTGAGGAGGCCACCAGTGTTGACGACGACGAATGGGATCACCGCCCGATCCTCCAGAGGGGCGATTCCATGTATCCCTAACCGCCAAAATCATGCGCACTCAAGGTTACCCACCTATATGGGGAATTCTCTTTTCTCTTCTATCTTACTTGTTCTGTTGATACATGTTATCCAAATTTTGTGGCATGTACAGAACACAATTTCTGGCGTTTTGCGGCCCTTGGTTGGGCAGAAAAAAAAATGGAAAAGGGCATCTAGGTTGGATCAAGCAAGGATTACATTGGAAACCAAAAAGGAGTTTGTTGGATGTGTACAAGGATAATCTACACAAAAAAAGGGTCACCCCTGCGCTATCGTACTTGAAAAAATCTACATTTTTATTTTTATCCCAAAATACGAGCGGACCAAGTTCAACTTTTAAAATAGCAGCAGGAAAATGGGATTGCCTCGGAGCGATTCCAGACCTCCATCCACCGGGTTTACAACTATCAATGCCGGCGGCAAATTCAGCAGCAAATTACACCGTAGAGCCTGCCAGAAACGTGGTTCTTATGTGGGGTGGTTTCCAACATCAATGGTGCCAAATGCACATTTTGTGCGATGAGGTCCGTATGGCAAAGACGGCTGTTTCCATCAAGGGAACTAACCAAGGTATGAACAAGAGAATTATCAATTTCAAAACAGCCCCTGTATTCAGCTCATTCAAAGAAGGAAAAAGAGGTCATCTAGTTGACGTCACATGTGTTTTTGTATCCCAAAGAGCACCAAAATTTCCATAAAAAAAAGGAAGAATCATTCACCTTACTCATCGTTCACAAGGATGAATCCACGCTCGTCATCTTCTGCCGTGTTGGAGCTGACCATGGCCTTAATTTCGTTGCGCAGGTTGGCAACGTCTCGCTTGTGAGCATCGCGCATAAGGTTGATATCCCTTTGGCTGACATGCAACACAGCGCGGAGCCAGCTTATTTCCTCCTCGTGGGCCGCTCTGGCCGCTTCGCACCTTTGGTGCTGGGTATTCATCATGTCCTGCATTTCCCCCATCTCCTTATTCAACCTGCTGAGGAGCTTCGCTGTGGACGGTTCCGAGCTAATAGCGGGGGTTGGGTTGAAGTTCGAGCTGGAGTTGGAATCCAAGGCAGAAGTTGTCTGGGCTGATACTGATAGCTGCATGTTTGCTTTTGGGGGCAGACCGGGATCTACTTGAAGCCACGGGCGACCCTCGCGGAGCTTCAGACTCTCAATGTGCACCAAGGTCTGCTGGATGAAAGGGTTGATGAAAAATGCCGGGTGCTGGGTCGGGCCGTTGGAGTTTGGCTGCCACTCGGCCAGGTCTGCATTGGGCCATCTGGCCTGCGCGCTGGCCGCTGTTCGGGTCTTGAGGAACTCGGCGCCGAACATGACCTTGCCCATGGTCAGGGTAACCCACGACACGTCGCTCACGGTATATGAGGCGAAGAAGTGAGTCATGGACGACATCTTCGAGTTGGGCCACAGCATGAGAGGCATGTCGGCCGCCCACAGCGCCTTGTCATGGTGGTTTAGAATATCCTTTGCCCACGTGTGCCAGTGTGTCTCCATGGTGTCCAGGATGGTTTTGTCAATGTGCACTTGGCATGGGCAGAGGGCTTTGAGCCGGAGCGGCGTGTTTTTGTCAGCCATCTCTAATCTCAATGCGAATGCCTGGTTGGAGATGGGACTGTGAAGCAAGCTTGTAGCAAGTTGGATGAGATGAGATGAAACAATGCAGGCAACATGGGCATCCAGGGTGGTTTTATAGACACGGAAGGAAGGGACTTGGCATGCATTTCTCCGATGATTCGTGTAAACTCCCAACCGTTGCTTCTGGCCATTTGTCTGATGCGGCAAGTTTTTTTCCATGCAGGAAACTCAACCACAATGGTCCCCAGGTCATTCGCCAACGTCTCCAAAAGCACCAGAGGTCTGCAGAGTCGCATTTTTCGAACCATGCAGGTGCACGAAGTGATTTTCCAACTCCTCGCTTAGTTTCGGAAACAAGGCACCTTCCAATCTTTGAATATAACAGGAAGGTGTGAATTTTGTATGCACGTGCAGTTGAGGAACAAAACGCTCGAAATGACTTGCCCATCATACACACGCCTTTGCATCAAATAATACAATACTATAACTAGCCATTGAATATTACTCCCAGATGGATCAAACACGTAAGAACCTGTACTATTTCCCATCCTCACGTTCGAAAATATTAGGCTTCCCGAGGAACGGTAAAGCGATTCCCAGTCGTGTAGGTATCCACTTGGGTGAAATATTGCGGTGCCATTTTAGTACCCTTCGTCTAATAAGTCGTCGCCTACCTTTGTGCTTGCATATCTCGCAAAAAACATCAAGGTCAAGCATGGAAAATTAGGTATCACCAATCTTAGCCACCCAGCCATTCATTTCCCGCGTCGGGGATGGCCTTTAAAGCACGACACCCGGTTCAATTACACCTCCAACCAGGATGCCAAAGCGCGTGTCTGCACTTGGGTCAATTTCACCTGCAGCAGTAATAAGGCCTCGCCAATTTTACCCGACATTAGCATTCACAAAAAAAACCGTCACTAATTAATGCCAATCCGAATGCTGATCATCTACATAGGGAGGCAATTGAAACCAACCCCCCCCCAAAAAGCTGAAGCTCGAATTGGGGGGGCTCCATGCGGAAGGGAAGTGGTCTCGGCAACCAGACACGTTGAAGTCAAGGTTTCCAGGCCAGGCGCCAGCGGCACACCTACCTATCCCGGCTCGCATCATATCATTTCCGGTTGCGACTTATTATGTCATGACAACTTACGACAAAGTCCAACCTCAACTCTCACCTTGACCCGGCATCGTACAAAAAACAAACTTATCCAGTGATATAGCCTTTTTCTTTCCCGTCGCCAGGTTTGCCTCTAGGTCAAGGTCCCCCTGCTCAATCGCTTCCGCCACCTCGTCGCCGCTACATGCGGCATAAAGGAAAAAAGGAAAGACGAAGCCGACAATTCAATTTGACTCGAGTCTACAGGTCGGCCTAAGGGGGAGCAGCCCACTACTATTACTACTACTGCCGCTAGCTCATTCGTCGTCCACGCAAGGTCCAAGATCTAGGTGGGAAAAAAAACTAATAATCATGCTTCTCATTGGGCTGACGGGTTCAATTGCCACCGGCAAGTCGACCGTTTCGTCGTTGCTGGCCGCGGCGCCCTACAACCTGCCCATCGTCGATGCCGACCTCATCGCGCGCCAGGTTGTCGAGCCGGGCACGGGAGGCTACAATGCCATCGTCAAGCACTTTGGTCCCACGACGCCCGATCTGCTCGTCGAGCCGTCCGACGCTATGCCCGCCGACGGTCCCAATGGCAAGGGCAGGCCGCTGAACCGGCCCGCGCTGGGCCGGCGCGTCTTTGGCGACAGCGAGGACCGCAAGAAGGATCGCCAGGTCCTCAACAGCATTGTGCACCCGGCCGTGCGCTGGGAAATGTTCAAGAAGGTCTTCGGCTGCTTCCTGCGCGGCCACTGGGCCGTCGTCCTCGACATCCCACTGCTGTTTGAGAGTGGCCTGGATCGCTTCTGCGGCGTAGCCGTCGTCGTGGGCGTGCGGGACCCGGCCGTGCAGATGCAGCGGTTGCGCGCCCGCGATCCGCACCTGAGCGCCGAGGACGCCGAGAACAGGGTAAAGAGCCAGACCGATGTCCGAGAAAAGGCGCGCAGGGCCGAGGAGCGTGGCGGCGGCAATGGCATCGTGCTGTGGAACGACGGATCCAAGGACGAGCTGGCCCAGCAGCTGGAGAGCACCCTCACCCAGCTGCGTCGGGGACATCCAGACTGGTGGTCGTGGGTGCTTCTGGGCTGCCCACCCCTAGCTGTCGTTGCGGCAGCATGGCGGTACTATCAAAACACCCAGATCACCAAGCGATGGGAGGCTCAAGCCAAGGCGAAGCTATGAGGGGCGAGCGTGGTGGGCGAGCACTGTTTTGATTTGCACTTGAGCCACAGTCCAGCATGTTATTATTATGACTGTTTTGGTTTGTTCTTGTTTTTACTGGGAGGCCCGTACATTGTCTACTCTGTTTTATATATTTCATCAATCTACAATATCAAGGCTTCGCTAGCTAGCCACAGCCCAGTCAAAGGGCCAGTCACAAGAACTCGATCATTCCCTCAGAGTTTATTCATATTTGGCGGCTGATGCTGTGGTTCGGCTCAACGCACCCCTCATAATCAGCATTTGCCGAGGCACTGCACTTCTCCACCAAGCGAAATCCGGGGTAGGTTCCGCCATAGTGCCGAGTCGATTGAATTTGAAAATCCGCGAATTCAGCAGCAGTGAATCACTCATTGAATGCTTCAAAGTTAAAAAAACCGACAATGATATGATAAACCATGCCAAGTCCAAATTATTATTCGTATAATAATCACTTTGAATGAATTAAACTAGGACGCAACGCAGCAATGCTCAAAACAACACGCATGGCTTGATGAATGACAAATCGATCCTTTTTCAATCCGTTCCAATTCAGCTGTCTAGCTTCTGTCACAGGATCATTTCGTCCATTAGTCCCATTTCCATCATCGTCACTAGCAACCCTTCATTTTCTTGAGCCATGCGTATCGCAACCGAAAAGAGCTAGTCTTCATACTCCAAATCAATATGCTTCCACTGTAAAGCGGGTTCGTACCAGACATACCACAGAGAAGAAAGACTCAAGTTGCAAATCTGCAAGCAGTATTGGATTAAAACAAGATTGCAGAGACATATCTTTTGAACCAATTAGCCAATGTCATGAAAATAAAACGTTCTGCAAATACCTTGTCGAATGCGTTGCGCAAAGGGACATTCTTATTGCTCCAGGGCCGTTGCGAAAGGTATCCGCTGCACTCTATGTCAGATCAGGATATGAACAGAATAAAAATTAGATACAAGCTTACATAGTAGTCGTCGACGATCAAGCCAGTTTAGCGGCGTAAAACCAACCCTCGTCATGGACAAACCAACGGCAGTCGCCCAAGTTTTCAATATCGTAGCGGCTGCGCTGGGTCCAAGCTCCGTCAACTTCACGAAAATAATAAAAACGGCCGGGGTCATCATCTGCGGGTTTGAAATCCTGCGGCTGGAAGAGGCCGTTTTTGCGGGCAAAGTTGTGTTGGCGGACTGCCTCCTCGCCCGCAGTGCGACCCAACCCAGAGACTTCAGGGACATGGTGACCAGAATTACCTGCATTGACGGGGATTGCTCCAGACACAAATGCGCCACCTGCCAGGCCGGTCGTGGGAACAGTCGGCATGGGTTGGGCCTGGGCAACAAGGGCCGGCTGGCCGTTTACCATGACAGCCTGCTGGCCTACGACCGGTTGCTGGACATAGTAAGGCTGCTGAGCGACAACGTAGCTACCGGGCACGCCCTGGGCTTGCACAATACCGACGGATGGCTGCTGTAAAACAATGTTAGCAGAGGGTCAGCCGAGTCGAGCGCGAAACAAGCAAAGCTCAACGAGCCACTTGGCTGAGGCACGCTTGAAAGGGCGAAAACAAAAAGGCCAGCGTATGAAACAGAAATAAGAGTCACCAGCACTACTTGCATAATACGTGTAGCCGTTCAGGTAGAAAATCTTCGGGAGGACCACAGTGAAACATGCAGATGGTGCGGTAGGAGCAAGGGGAGCGAGAAAATGAACAGAAGGGGCACCGACTTGAACACCAGAGATTGGGACACCAGGAACAAGACCCCCGTCAGAGCGAGGCATGTAGACGTGAGGGATAGGTCCAAACGTAGTGTCTGGAACGGGCGGCTGAAAATGAACGCCACCAGCAGGAGGGGGCGCCGCATTCTGGTAGTCACCCATGGCTGCTTGAGATGGTTGTTGATGAACACCGATGTAGGTTACGGACGAGGGTTGCTGAGCAAAGGTGGTGGTTGTGTGTGCACCGGGTGGAAGAAGTTGTTGTGATGAAAGGAAGATGTGCTGCTGCTGTTGATGTTGGTGCTGGGGATTGGTGGCGGGGTTTGTGTAGGCGTAGGTGTTTGCCAGCTGGTGACCGATGCTGAGGGAAGGGTTGGCAGCTGTGTGCCACTGCAGGTTGCCTCCAGGCGCAATTCCGATCTGGGGGAAATGGTCTGGCGCAGAGCTGGGCTTGTCACTGCTGCTCTCCTTGTGGTCCTTGGCTCTGCTATCGAAACCGCCGCTGGGGGAGTTGGCTGTGGTGAAGCCCTGGGTTTTTGTAGGTTTATTCATGTAGGAAGACGGCACCTCCTCGGCATCACCAAAGCGCACCTGGCGAGGTTCGGGCGTTTTGGGTCGTCGCGTCGCTTTCGGGGACCGTGGAGATTTAGCACCGGTTGCGCTTGCTGCGGATGCTGGCGCCATCTTCAACGAGAGGAGCTGTGGTGAAGATATAGGGCAAGAACGCCAGCTCTCGTGGTGATTCAAAGAAAAGACACCCAATGATGCTGTTATGTCGGCACGAAAAGTCGAATCTGCCGCAGTGATGAAGGAGTGGAAATTGGCGTGTTTCGGTGAAGTGGTGAAGGGTCCGATGCTTGAGTCTGCACGCTTTCCTGAAGCCCGTTGCAATTTGACGAGAGGAAAGTTGTTGTTCAAAGCAGAAAGTAGGTCAAGTATTTTTGCAGGTGGCAAGCAGAAATGCAACGGTTGCGTGCCGGTCCCCTCGCATCCGTATCAACAAACTAGCTCATGTTGCCCAGCGAACATTCGCTAGGTGGGCAGCGACATGATACCAACGAAAACAAAAACTCAAAAATCAACGAAAAAAAGGGAAAGCCAATCTGCGTACCAATCTTTGCAGTGCCCACTCCCGTCCATCGTGGACCCAAACAGATTGTTCAGGCATCGAATCAAGAGGATCCTCGTACTTGGACCAAGTCCAGGGAAAGCAGGGAAAACACATTTGAGAAGTAAATAAAATATCCAGTGAGTATTGGCGTGTTATTTTCAGCTGCTGCTTTCGGTTACTCTTTAGCAGTCGTGTTGTTGCAGGAGGAGGGTGGGGACCAGAGCTGTGGTGAGCTCGACCCTAGCCTGATCATCTACGACAAGCAAACACTCACTCAGCCCAGAGATTTCTGAATTGCATGCATTTGAGCCTGTTTCAAATCTTCTACATCTTCCTTTCATCCCTCTAGCCCATGTGCTCGGCTAGCAAGCAGCTAGTTCGGGTGTGATAATACAGTCCTCCAAGCCCATGGTTTGTTCAATCCACCCCATATTTATCTTAGTTTATTCGTACATCTCGATCCAACAATGCCTTTCCAACGGTGCTACTCGGCATCGTTTTCAAATCCAGGGCAGTGGGCTGGCTTCCCCATCGCATTCAGCACGCAGGCAAGTCGATTTCCGTCCTCTCTCTCCTCTCTGCTCTGGTCCGCGAGAAGTTCATCCAGGATTTCGAACTGCTCATCTGTAAGCTCCGGTTCTCCGGCTGCGGCTGGCTCAATGTGCCCCTCAAGCTGGTCTAACTGTGGCCACATTCTTCGAAGCCTAATCTTCCATTGCTGTTCCAATCCATCAGCCATCAAATCAGTTTTTTCTATGTATACTAGCAACTTACTCGAGCCAAGATGACATTCTTTCCCTGCTTTGAACCTTCCATGAGCGTTTTGAGTGAATCATCGTCTTTGAGCCCAGGCCATGTATTCATTCTTCCAGGGCCTTTCCCAGCTGGAAGGCTGTAGTTTTCTTTGACTTGCAGTTTATACAGCCAGGCTCCCCCTTCACCAAGCGGGTCAAGAACAGGCTTCTGCATCTCCTTGAGGAATAACGATGCCTTCTTTTTCCCCAAGTCGGTTCCATGTTGTAAAACGGTATTCACCTTTTTGGTGACAGTTTCAAGCATCTTCTGAGTTTGGTCGTCGTGTCCGGGTGACCAAGCATCTAGTCGCAGGCGAAATCCCTCCAAATCGACATCTCTGGGCATCCCAAACTGTCGCACAAGGAGCTTTCCGTCAGTTGTAAACTCTACAATGCTGACACGGTAGTAACCAGGGAGAAGAATACTGCCGTCCAAGAGCCGCGCCTTTGTCACCATTTTGACCATGGGAAAGAATTCGAGTGTCGATTTCACTTTGGACCAATCCATGGGAGGTTTTGCTGAATTGTTCTTGTTGCCGTCCCATTCACTTTGACACTTGTTGCCTGCCTCTTGCTCCAGAAGACCCCTAACCTTGTTCATAAAATTGGTGTTGGTTTCGGCCGTATAGACAGCTCGCATGGCAGCATATCTTTCCTCAAGCCTGTCCTGGAGTTCTTTCTTGGACTCGGGAAGACGCGGTGAATCTTCGGTTGGTACATACCAAGTTTTATCAAAGCCATCAAAAATGTTGAAACCCACGCTTGATTCCCCTTGGCCATAGTTGGGACTCCAGAGGCCTGTCCCGTCGATGTCGCCGTTCGTGTAGACGACTTTGGCTCTCGCCAGCCAACTATCGGCACACCACGACACCATTTCTTCCTTGAATCTTTTCGGGTCGGGGCCCTCCTTTCTTGAAGCTCTGTTCTGTCTCTTTCCGGGGGGTGGTTGAACTTGTTTGTTTGACCCGGTGAGATTTGAGACTACAGCCTGGTTGGAGTTCTCGACGCTGGGAGCACAAGAGAAGGGTGAATCAGTCTTGTTTTCACCTGAAGAGTCCGTTTGCGCGTTGGTAGGTGTGCCATGGAGCGGCTCGCCCCCGGCAGCTGGCTTGCCTGGCATGGTGCGCCAATACAGGAGTCCCGGTCGTATGGCAATGAGGATATGCAGATAAAAGAGAACAATAGTGATGAATACAACAGAGCCTAAACTAAGATGCACGACACTGAGCAATATTGCGAGAGCAAGCAAATATATACCCGCTTTCTAATGCACCAAGCAATCAAATAGCTGCCTCGAGGCTGACAACAAACAACCAAAATTCACGACGCGGCAAACGGCAGGCACGGGTCAGACGGGACGGAAACAAATCACCGGCTGGTTGCCAGTTGACAAGGCAGTTGTGGCAGCTGGCTGCCGCTTGCCGGCCGTGGCCAAGTACATATCAAATGCGAGAGGCGGAAACAAGAAGGTTACTCAGGCAGACAGTTGGTCGATGGACCAGACAGATGCCAAGCATGGTTTTTAAGCCAGAAATATATATTCAACGTAATACATTTCCCCATATCTTGTAGTTGCAGCTATTAAATGCGCTCATCATATAGTCTAATAATGAGCCGAGGACTGTGCATCGGGAACGTAGTCTATATTGCTGGGATACACATTCCCAGTCGCACAAGACGGGAGCAGACAGAATTCCCGGTTCACCAAAGCGCAACTGAGCCATGAGTCATGTTTGTTTTTGAACAAAAAAAACGTGTTTTTCATTACTGATCAGACGCCCGCCCCGTTGTGTGGTCTAATGCTCGCCGACCAACTCCGATGTAACTAATGTACAGTAACCCATAGGAGGAGAGATCGTCCGTTATCATGCTACCCAAACTCCGCCAAGTGCTGTTATCTCAGCATATACAAGGGAATTGGTATCCCATCCGCTCTCTTCTACTTTCATCACCCTTTTCCCATCCATGCGTCGGAATTAACGATGCTCAGTCGGACATCCAGCCGTGGCAAATATAGTTATGTTATTACAGGTCTAGCTCCGAAGAGGCTGGTGAAGACTCGGAGCCTGAGAAGAAGGTTCGTCGGACAATCTGAGGAGTCGTTGTCAGTACAGCACATAATCAATTGACTAAAGGGAGAACATACAGTCCAGACACCCGCCACAGAAGCAACAATACCACCGGAAATCATCATTGGACGCACACCCCTGGTACTCTTGAAAAGCATACCGCCGAGACCACCAGCAAGGACAGAGTTTGCGGCATCGTGCTTGCCACGGACCCAGCCCAGGGTAGAGTTGAGGCAGTTGTAGATGATAGCGACAACACCCAAGGAGTTACCCAAGAAAGGACCCCGCCGTGTGACGGCGTTGAGGACGGCGTTCAATCGGAGTCTCGGGGGCTGGGCATATGATCCTCGGAGACCCTCCTGAAGGCCCCAGGCGCCTCCTACCGAGAGACCAGTCAGGTATGTGACGCCAGCGCCGTAGCACAGATCGTCGGTGAAGCCTCGAGAAGGGAGGACAGATTGGCCACCAGGCAATTCGGACAGAGCGGAATCTTCGAGGGAGATGTATTCGAGCGTGTCCCGGTTGAGTCCAGCGAGAGGGTGAAGTTGCGACGGGTCGGCGAAGGCAGAACTCTGCAAAAATGACTCGACACCTTGTCCCGCCGAGGGATCAAACGAGAGGTGCTGCACAGGTTCTTGGCTCGGGACGTGATGGCTCTGCTGTTGCTGCTGCTGCTGTTGTTGCGGCTGGGTCGGCTTGTTGCCGCCCGTAAAAGCATTCCACAAAGAAGACATTGCGCCGGGGCTGAGGGTGCGGACAGAGGGATGGGGTGAGGATGAGGCGGGATTGAGCGACTGGATCTTGATGCCCTCTTTCGACGCTCAAAAATTTTGGAAGCCGGATATTGGTCCGTGCGCGCTCCGATCTGAAGTATTTCACGTGACAACATTCAACCTTGTTCGCCTTCAATCGCCGTGGTCGGACGGCCAAATGGATGGACGCAAATCATGAGAGTAGACATTTCTAGAAGATCTCTGTATTCGTATCATGAACTTGGGAGCTGAGGCGAGGACGGCCAGTGGTACTAAAGTTACAGGCAGTGAAGCACGCAGCATCCCTGGAGATACGACCGCAACCAGGGTTGCTCCGCGAGAGCAAGCAAAAATCTCAAAAAATTTCAATTCGGCTTCCCACTCGATTTTTTTCCGCATGCCTAGCAGAAATGCGCCGCCATATTGAAATCCTTGAGGCACATGAACGATGGCAGGATACAAGCAAACGATTGAATCCAGTGGGAGGCCAGCGTCAATACGATCACCCTCGCCACTTGTAATACTGCGCTAAATTCCCACAACCCGTAGATGTGCAGAATTTTCCATCGACGTTTGTCGCGTGGGACAGGTCTCACACAGAAGTGCGGCAGGACACCCGCGCGCTTCAACGGTGATGACACCTGTTATCACTCAGTTGCTCCATTTAATTCGAATTTTCTACGATGGGAGTTCGACAAAGATATGTCGGGACCACCCCACAGTCGCGAACCTCTTGGACAGTTCACGGCTGATGGGAGAGCGGTCTCTTTACTCTGGGAGGCCGGGAACGGTAAAAGGTCCAAGGAGAGAGGACAATTCACAGCAAGCCGCTATGCGGAGCCGCCGTTGAAATAAATTACACTTTTGGTGCAGTTTATTCCCTAATGATGACTGTAGATGGAAGATCTTTTTGAGGGGGGGGCGAGGTGCTCCAGGTTTTATAGAAGGCGAAAAGCTGTAATTCACTTTTGCAATTAAACGGGCTCACGTAAGCAATACCAGTTTCCTCGTCGATGGGTCTCAGTCCAGTTAAACTGGGAGGCTGGTGATCCACCCAATATGCTCAGAACGCTTCGCCAACTGTCTATTCAAAAAGACCAGCACCATGCAGGCGTAAGATAAGTTAAAAATGCGAATAGAAACAGATATGTGTTCTCTTCTGTGTAGATATTTTCATGGCTCTCTTTTCGGATGAAAAAAAGCAAGCTTTGAAAATAAACCAGAATAAGAATTTGCTTCATGTAAGTGTTTAGATCATCTCTAGCCCAGTATTGCATTTCGACTTCTAGTTGACAAACGTTAATTGGAATATTCTGTAAAGAGCTATAGCAGATTTTTGATACTATAAAAACCCCATGCCTGCTATGTATTTCGGTATACTTGACCTCTCATGCACCGAAAACTGTTATTTGGTAGTGGCGTATAGTGGTCTAGGGTAGGTTCGACGTATTGTAATACTATGAGCTATTGTTTTTCAGTTATTTAAACATGCATTATTTTTATGGCTTTAAATAAACCATGGTATTGTTCTGTGCGTATTGCTTGCTGTTGCACCTGGTGCAATTGCCATTGGTCTTCCTGCTCTCGTCTATTTCATCGGCCCGTCTACGACTCGGATAGCAACGATTATGATAGTTTTTTGACTGGCGATACTTGTGGAGGTGTAGGTGTTTGTAAAAATTGCCTCTATCCCGAGCAACTTCTTCTATTGACAATAACAAACGAAGATTCTAATAGAGATTTAAATGTTCCCTTAGGCAGAACTTTTTTTCGCTGGCTGACAGCATGTGCCGTTTGCCAACACTTGGGTAGCTAGGCACTTGCTGTTCATGAACAAGCAAACACTGCACTGGGGGAGCTGCACTTCTTTTTGGGCCCCGCCCTTTTTGATTTCTTCCCCGAAAGAAACTCAAGATACACGCATGTCAAGCCATCGAGAATTACCTTGAGGACGATTCAATTTGCACGATGCCAGCTCGCAAAGTTTCTGGCCCATCCCTTTTCTGTGAATGGGTCGTCGGCACTACCATTCCATCTGCCATCAAGCCCCCTCCTGCGCCTAAACCACAACCTAAACCAAAGTTTCGAGATGTCGTCAAAGTCAGCGTTACCACTGACGATGAATCCGAAGAAGATACCGTGAAAATTACGTACCCGAGAACAGGCCGTACCATGCAGTATCCATTCCCACCTCCGCCCGAGCCCCCCAGTAAACCCGAAGAAGTCGTCGAAGAGGCCAAAGAGGAAGCCAAGCAAGAGGCCAAGGAGGAGGTGAAAGAAGAGGCGACAGAAGAGCCAGCGGAAGAAGTGGTCAAAAAGGTCCGTTTTGAAGACAGCACTAAGCCTGCACCTATCAAATCAGCTCTGAAAAAGACGAAAACCCCTCCACCCGAATCTGACGAAACCTCCGACTCTGGAACCGAAGCAAAAACGGATTCCGAAGCAGAGAGCTCGGATGACTCGATAAAGGTCACAAAGAGCAAGAAGCAAAAGAAGAAACAGAAACCGGCTTCCGAGACCGACAGCGAATATGACTCTGACCCTCACCCTACTTGTAAATGTGAGAGCTGTGCCAAAGGACGAGAGATTTTGAGCAAACTATGCAAGAAGCATGTCAAAAACGACAGCGACACCAGCGCCGAGACTTCAGAATCCGAGACAGACACCACCTCTTCCACCAAAGGCAAGAAGCAGAATGGGGGCAATGGGAAGAAGGGAGGGGGTAAAAAAGGCAAGGATTCAGATACGGAAGCCGAGACGTCGGACTCGTCCAAGGACACTTCAGAGTCCGAGCCCGAGAAGCCTGTCAAGGGGAAGAAGAATAAGGCCAAGAAGGAAGAGTTGAAGAGCGAAGAATCGGATACGGGTGCCGAAACGTCTGACTCCCAGCCGGAGACGCCAACAAAGACCAAGAAACAGTCTGGTAAAAAGGACGCCAAGAAGGGCGACGAGGCAAAGCAGCAAAAGAAGCAGGCCCCAAAGAAGAAAAAGAAGCCCGAACCCGAACCTGAACCCGAACCTGAACCCGAACCAGAGCCCGAACCAGAGCCCGAGTCTGAGGTTGATGCTGATGATGAAGCCGAGAAAAAGGTTGAAGAGGAGCCCGCTTCGAGTAAGAAGCAGCGAAAGAAGGACGAGAAGAAGAAGAAGAAGGTCCAGCTGTCTCCATCAGAACAGCCGGCCTCCAAGAGCTCCAAGTCCAAGGGGGAAAAGAAGAAAGAGAGCAACAACCACCCAGAAGGGTTTCCTCCACCACACGTCCGCCGCCCGAACCTCATCCAGCCAGTTCGCGCCGAGGTGGTTCAGACGGAACGCGTCGTCGAAGGCCCGCTGGACCCGCCGCCCAACGCATACTACGACCCCTCGCACAACATTGTCAGAGTGTACTACGGGCCCGTGTACGGGAACCACCATGGATATGCTCTCTATCCCGGCCAGGGCGAGGCGAAGCCGCTCCCGATAGGAACTCCGCATCCAACTCAGAATCCATACCTGCCCAACTTGAACAACTACCACCACCAGCAGATACAACCCCCACCACCACAGCTGCAGCCACAGCCGCAGCCGCAGTCGCCACGGCAGGGATATGGCTACAACAACGTCCCGGTCACCCAAGGAATGCCCATCACGGGTCAATGGAACGAAACAGCCCCTCCTCCTCCACCCGGATATCCTCCTGTTCCTCCGGGCCCACCTGTCACCCACCATGGAAGCCAAGAGATGAAAGTCGACAATGGGCCATACATGTCTGGAGCTCTCCCGCCTCCGCCGAGCAAGGATAGCAAGGACAAAGGTAGCCTTGGCAATGCCGGGACCGATGATTCCAAGGTACGTCTCTCTCAATTAATTCGGCGTGGGATGGCTCCGAGCACTAACAAAACCAAAGGGACAAAACAACCCGTACTATAATCCTTCGCGGACCCGATCGCAGTTCAGCTCCTACGGAAGCACAGGTCGCCGCCAGGTCTCCAAAGAGACGCGAGTTTCCGGGCAAGACGGCGGCGGCGGCGACCCGAGAGCGGCACCCAACCAAACCTGGGGCAACGATGGAGCTGGCGACCAGTCCGGAACCTGGGCGAACCAGAACAGCAACGGGCAAGATGAATGGGGCCCAGGAGGGTCTTCGCCTCATAACCAGCAGCAGGGTCAGGCTGACTGGGGAAACGGTTCGAACCAGGGGTCGCAGAGGAGCACGGGGACGCAGAGAAAGAGAGGCGATCATTGGGGCGAGGACACATTTCCTCCGGTCACGCATGGCTCAGGCGAATGGAGCAAGAATGATGAGAACCAGCCGCCGGGCGACAACGTTCCCGCCTCCAACGAGTGGGAAAACAACAATGACAACAACAACAGCAACAACAACAACCCTGAGGATCCATATCCGGATGGAACAAAGAGCAACGTTATGCCTGGGACCTGGGTTGAAGCTCCGGCGACATCATGCCCGACTTGGGGAGATCTTTCATGCGCAGTTGATACAGGAGGAGCCGCAGATGGTTGGTGATAAAAGGCTCATTTGAGGGTTTGATAAAAATGCATCTAATATATGGAAATGTGGTATCAACAAGGGGGGGGTTTCTCCATAGACAGTAGATCCAATCCAATAATGCCCTGATATTTTGCATCAAAAAAATAACCCAAGTACCCAAAGCGCATAACCCCCTTTTAAACCTTTTGAGGAGCTCATCATGCCTATGCCAAAAAAAAAAGATGATGGAAAAAGAAAAAAGAAAACATCAGGTTTGCTGTCTCTTCTCCTATTCGTGACAATACGTTCATAATGGTTCTCGATACAAATTGCCCAAGTGAAGAGCCGTGGCACGACATAACAAAAAAAGGTTGGAACAACGACACTCGTCAAAATGGGAGAAAAAAACAACAGCATCTACTCAGAGGATTGTGCAGTTGGTGAGGGACCTGCCAGGATATTCATTAGTTTGGGCCTGTGGCGCGAGCATGTGGTTAACTTCAGCCCAAACTCTTCTCTCATCATGTGACAGCGACAACGAGCATGAAAATCATGCAGGAGTGGCGTCGGAGATGGGGGGATGCAGCAGGGTTTGGGCAGCGAGTGGTGTGGCCAAGATGCGGGAAAAGGGGTTCAAGGAGAGAGAAGAGAAGACAGACGACTTACCATCGAGACGCCTCCCACTCGATGATCCACATGCAGCAGATCTTGAGGCGTTCGCGTACACTCGAGGTGCCCAGCAAGCGGTATTTTTCAACCTCCTTGACGGGGAGTATGCTGGCAAACCACCAGGGAAAGATGGCGGCGTCCTCTGGGCACTCGCCGTAGATGGATAGCATGCGCTCCGTGAGCCAAGGAACGCTCTGCTGGCGCATGCGCGTGACAAAATCCGAGGCAAACTGCATCAACCTCTGGGTTGACATGGCCTCAATGTCGGCCGCCGTCATTGGTCCAGGAGCATGGTCCGGGTTGGAGGCAGTTTCCTCGGACTCCTCCTCGGGGCCCATTTTGTTGTCTGGGCCATCAGTATCTGCAGGGGCTGCAGCGGGCTGAGGTTCCTGTGACACGGCCTCGGCAGCCTCCATGGTCTCTTCCTCTTCCAGGCTCACGTCATCGACACGTTCTGTCTTGCCGACAATGTAACCGTCGAGGTACCCGTGGCGCAGGACCCGGAACCTGGAGAGACCGACGGTTTCGATGAGACTTCGCCCGTCGGGGTAAAACTGAACATTGACAATGCGCAGCAGGGTTCCGAGGTGTTGAAAGTCGGTATCATCAGGCCCCATAGGTCGCTTGGGGAGAACCATGCCAAATGTCCGGTTTCCTTCCAGAGCACGGCGGATCATGAGGCGATACCGGGGCTCAAACACGTGGAGAAAGGTTGACATGCGAGGGAAGGCCAGTGTGCAGACGAACAAGGGAAAGTCATAGTCGTCGAGCTGGCTGGCGTTTTCGGCAGCAATGACCTCTTGGCGAGACCTGGCTTCCTCGGGCCAAAACAAGTCGATGATACGAGTCAGGGTTTCGTTGGAGGGACACGTGGAACGGCTGAGGAGGGGGTTGATGGCGAGTTGGCGGCGACAGATGGGACAGTAGCGGGAGTGGTCGAGGATGCGATGCAGACACGAGCGGCAAAATGTGTGGCCGCAGCCCGTTGTCAGGGGATCGCAAAAGAGGCCGTAGCATACTTGACAGTCCATTTCAGTCCGTATGCTCTCCTGGATCTTGGCCATGAGGCCATCCTCGCTGCTGTCTTCTTCTTCTCCTTCGGGTGCGGCTGACACCCGGTCGTACACAACATCTTCCTCGTAGCTCAGGTTTCCTTCCTCAGCGAGCGTGTAAGTCGAGACAAGCTTGCCGCCCTGCATCACCCACGAGCCGCCGCCGTCCTCCCTCAACGATGGAATTCCGGCTGTGGCCCAGGGATCTTGCGTTAGGATGCGGGTCGAGACCTGGGGGTCGGCATTGTCCTTTTTCCTCTGTTCCACAGCTTCTTCGAGGCTTTGCGACGCCTTGTTCAAGACCACATCCACGCCGCAGTCCTCCAGGGCGTGCTCCCTGCCACAGTCTGCAAAGGGACACCGGAAGCCGCGCAGGCGATTGGGGATGGCGGGGTACGAGATGTTAGCGCGCTCGTGGGTTTCGGGCAAGCAGCCCCGGCAGACATTCCTACCGCATGGCAAGCATACGGGCTCGCGAAAGGGCGCCGAGCATATGCGACACTGGAAGAGCCGAACCAGGTCGCGAGGCCCAGGCGACGCCGCTGGGGGAGCTGGGCCGGTGTCCGAGAGCCTGGGGCCGAGCAGGTTGAGGTCGATGTCGATTTCCTGGGCAGGGCTGAAGCCGGGCTCGGCGTCTGGGTCGCCCCGCGGCTCGTGAGGACCGGGAAGTGGTCTGGGTGCCGTTGTCGGTGGCATGAAAGGACGAGCCAGAGGAGATAGTGTGACGTCGAGGTTTGGTTCTGTGATGGGACAGGAGCGAGACGACGAGGGATTATCAGGGTGCACGCTCGGCCGAGGCGGCACGGGAGGGGAAGAAGGTTTGGGCCGGGGAGCCGGGGCGCTCTTAGAAGCTCTCACGGCGGTGACGGTGCTGCAGAGGCTGGTGGGGATGGGCGGCATCAAAGATGGGGGACGGACGCGGCTGTGACAGAGTCGGAGTCCGGGGGCGAAGGACTGCCAGGCACAAGGCGATCATCGAAGCTCCGAGGCTAGGATGCTGGTGTCTCTCGATTTAGAAGGCCGGCGGGCATTGGTGGGCTGTTATCGACGGAAGCGACGTATGCAGTAGGGTGCGATAGACGTGCGAGTTGAGGATTTGGCGCGCGTGCGGGCGGGTACGCGGGGAGTCGGGGGGGCTTGCAGCGGAGAGAGAGGTCCGGCGACGATGGGGGAGGCAGCTGAGCGCAGTGTGGTGAGGGATGCGAGCAATGCAAAGCAATTGGGGCTTCTTCTTCTTCAGTAGATGGGATTTGGTGCAATATTTACGCAATGGCGATGTAATACAAGCATCATAAGGTTGCCCTCAGGTTTCGCGGCTGAGCGAGTCTGGCACGCACACTATATAGGTAGATGGTCCGACTGCTTCTCAACTGGGGCCGACTGGGCTGCTTTTATTGTGGGCAGCGGCATAGACAAGTCGGCTAGGCTCCCCTCCCTCCTGCCCTACCCTGGCCAGACAGGACAGGCGATAGCAAGACTGTCCAGTTCGCGTCACACATCTGGACAACGAAGACCGATACCGAACAAAACCTTGGCGAGGCAAGACGACAGGGCGAGGTCGTTGGTGGGTACTGGCTACTTCGAGAAGCCCCAGTGGGCTTTTGCAGGACCCTGCGTGGTGGAGAGTCACCCGTGTAAGACAAGTGGCGTCACAGGGCAGGGACTCCATGATGAGACACGGAAAAGCCATCACGTCATGGCCGCTGCTGGAGGCATGATGATCGAGGACCCTGCGGCCTTGCGGCGACAGAGGCATGAAGGCATTCCCGCCCATTTTTTGCCTGGGGCTCCATGACGTCGGCTTGCCGCATCGGTGCGCGCAATGGCTGAGAGTGTGGTCACAGTCTGAGCTGCGTGCTGCATGCAGGGGAGGCGATGGGGAATGCGAAATGCTACTCTCTGTCAGAATTATGGAGGCTGCTAAGAAGGTGTCCCAGCCAGCATGCATCGAGATGTTAAATGGATGATGCAACCCGCGAAAATGGTGACGGCCACGGCGGACGGCAACTTCCACCACATGGAAGCAATATCCCCCCCCCCTCAAGTACACAATACCTGCCGCATACAAAGCCTCTGTGCTTTCTGGTGCTTCGGGTTGAATGGGATCCGAGGAGTCATTTGTGTAACAGCCAGAGGAAAAACCGGGGCCGTGGGTTCTGGTGGATGAGGCAGAAACAGCGATTGCGCCCTCATTCGAGCGATCCGGATGCCCATATGTGCCATCACCACCATCGACGCTACGGCTGCGCCCGCTGTGGATTGGCGGCACGCCTTGTACATACATACATGGCCAGCTCCAGTCTTGACAACAACAAGCAGGGGGGGTGGGGGAGCAGCTCCCAACCGACCAACAAAGAGACTACTGCATCAAGAATGGCTAAATCATTGATTCGGGTTTCTCATACTTCTGTCTTTGGGCTTACTAGGAGATAAAGGGGGCGAGGGAGAAAAGAGGGTTTTTGTGCTGGATGCTATCCGTTAGGTTCTCGCCAAAGTCGTTGTCGTCATTGGTAAAACCGACCCTCACACTTAGGAAAGCGGAGTAAAGAGGACCGAAAAGAAAAAAAAACAACAACGCAAGAGATGAGGTCTGACGAATTGGTATGATGACATCTCAATGCAACGCTGACCACGGCCCATGTTTTTGGAATACGGAACTCTCTTTTTTCTTCTCTTCCTTTTCTTTTGCATAAGGAGGATAAAATGCCATGAAATGCCATCATGGCATGGGCATTAACCAGGGGCCACCCCCGAACTCTTCCTGCATCATGACAACTAACCAGAGACAATAAAGTTTGGGTTGCCGGGGTTGAACAAGAGGGCCCAAAAGAGGCGGGGAAATCAGCGAACACTATCGTCATTCAAAGTTCCCCAGCAAGCAATGCCACGGGCAATGATACAAACAGGGCTTGAGTCCCGGCACGCGGACACCCTTCTCTCTCCGTTTGGGAAACCTGACCATGCTAATGCTGGATCGATTCATTCTGGGTCGAAGTGGATTTACTCCTCAAAATTTACACGCACACCTTTTCCTTTTTCTTTCAAATTCAGTGGACGCGGTGGCAGACTTGTTTCTTTCGTCGCCGGCTTGAGTTCACATCCCCCCGATCCTTGCCTGGCCTGAATGACTTTTACTTTTTTTAAGGTGTGGCTGTCTGGATCGAGATCAACAACGACACACGCAGCCCTGGTTGGCTGCAAGCACTCTCACACGACGTGGGACATGACGACGAGGGAATGCAACGTCGGTTCTTTTTGGGTTCCCCCTTCCAAGGACCCAATTACCGCACCTTGGTTGAGCAATGGTGAGGATGCGCGATTAGAAATCCGACCAAGAAGCGGCGATTGACTAAGTGAGAAGAGAAGAGAAAAGGGAAGAAGGGCAAAGGATGAAGCCAATGGAAAACGCGCATTCACCAAGACGTAAAAATGCCACTATCAGGTGCGATTTGCGGAAAAGGAAGAAGATTGCGGGGGCGGACCCTTGGTTCGAGCCTTGATTGCCGTGCTTGCTTTTTGGCACCATGACCCGCTGACTTTATCCGCGGCCGGTGCTGATCACTGGGCACGGCACCATCAACCAGCCTTTGACGTCTTTGAACCACGGCAATGGATTGGGCACTGCGGCTTTGCTCGCTGTCGAGGGGGAGGGAGGCGCAAGAAAGGCCTAGGCCCCGGCCAAGCCCCCCGTTGACTCGTTGGTTTGAGCCCCGTAAAGACGTTCTAGTTCTAGTTCGAAGGGCGCGACGTCGGCTTTCCCCTTGCTAATCGTCTGATTCCCGACAATTCCACGGTAGTGCCGGCGCTTTAATGCTCCTAGCACCGGCAATGGGTCCTCCATCACATGTCAATTCAGTTCTTCCCAACCAAAAAAAAAAAAAGAAAGAAAGCAAGCCAAGGGAGAAGGAAAGAAGAAGAAACAAGTCCACTGCTCCCACCTGTTTCCTTGGGCCATTGTCCACTGCCAATTGGTATTGCCGCCGGGGCCCGTGGCTGAATCATGGTCTGAGCGCGCATCTTTTTTCCCATCCACGCCGCCGCCGCCGCCACTACTACCTCGTCCTGTATACGTATGCTGGCTTCAGTTATCCATGCAGCAAGCACCGTGTTTGTTCTTCGTCTTGCTGTCCTCCCCCCACACACGATGGCCGAGAAATTCGCGTGCTTGCAGGTGCTATCCACTTTCTCGAGAGGGTCTTTTTCAAATCCCCCCCCCCCTTCTCCTTCTTCCTCATCTGCCTCTCGCTTGCCCTAATTCGTATGACGTCCGTTATTGGTTTGAAACAAAAAAAGACTGCGCTGCACTCATCATGACCGCCAAGGAACGTGAACGCCGTGGCTGACTCGCGCTATTCCTGCTTACTCTCTAGTTAGTAGGTCGATGCTAGATACAGCAGTTCCCCGCTTACGTCGGTTTTTTTTCTTCTTTGGTGGCTGCTGGCTGTACGGCGCCATGATGGCCCATCGCACTGTGCAAGACATTGCACGCATTGCACCTCCAAAAACGGCCCAGGCATTCGTTTCTCAAAGGCCGACCAGCGAGCCATCCCTGATATTTCCGTACCTGACGAGTCAAAAAAAAAAAAAAAACCACACTGGTTTTAGTATGGCTCCCCCCCACTCCGTCGCTTCTTAGCTGGTCGGGTCGGCGGTTCCTTCACCCCCCCCTTTGGCTCTTAACCTGAATCAGAACGACCCTTGCTGTTTTTATTCCGTGTACATAGTATCTGGTCGCGTGCATTACTTTTGCACCACAGTGACATGCAAATGGCGGTAACGGAGGGCGCTTAATGGGGCCGAAAAGAAAGGAAACGAAGCAGGCCGTTGCCGTCCCATGTGTCCTTCCGGCAGCGACGAGAACTGGGACCGCAATCTAGATGCATTGCCTGCAGAGTCTGGCCAGAGAATAGATCCCCCGAGTTCCAGCGTCTCAGGGTCCTGTCGTATCCACGTCTCCCCTTAGCGGGGAAGGGGAAGCTTTGCGGAAACGGGGACGCCTCACGCCTCCTCCTCACCTCAGCTCACCTCGCTTGTGCTTCTTTTTTTGTTTTCTTCTTTTAGCCCATGTTTTTTTCTTTCTCTCTCTCTCTCTCTCTGCCCTTTCCTCTTCCTCTTTTCATCAATTTATTCACAGCCCCCACCGTCGCACACTCCCAGGCCTCGTCTCTTCATAACACATCCCATCATAACAAGTCCTCATACTTCACCCATTCACCATGCTCACCTCGTTCCTCAACTCCCCCAAGGCCCCCGAGGCCATCCCTGCCCCAGAGGTTCGGGAAGAGATCACCGCTCACCTGTCCGCCCTCGTCGAGGCCCTGCAGCAGCACCCATCTTGGTCCCCTCCCAACACACCGGGAAATCTGTTTCACGTATGGGACTTTGTCAAGCGCACTCATTACATCATGACTGAGCTTGACAACATCCAAAATGGCCACCCCACCAAACACCCCGAGCAGATTCCCCGCAACGAAGGTGGTAGGTGTCCTTCCTTCTCGTTGCCCAATTCTCGGCAGCGAAATATCCCCAAACCTCGCATCACTTTGCTTACTTTTTTTTTTTGTAGCAACCGGAGCCCACGCCGCTGCCCTGTCCTTCCAAGACGTCTGCACCCGCATTATAACTGCCGACGAGATGATCCAGAAACCCACCATGCTCGTCATGCTTGGCCTCTCTCAAATCGACTTTGGCGATTCTGTCCGTCAGCGATCAAAGGTCGTGTCTGATGCTGTTAGCAAGGCTTGCTCGTCTTCCTAGCTGAATTTGTAGAGCGGGACATGTGGAATATCAAACGAGTAATGAGTGGGGGGATACTTTGGATTTCCGGAGGAAGGCGTATTGGCCGTAAGGATCAAATGAAACATGGGAAACTGGACTGGATTTCTTTCAAATGCGCGCGGAGGAATGAAGAAAGGCAATGGAGCCAAATGTCAGGTTTGTAATGCGTCATGGTATTTGATTGAGCCTTCGAGAGAGTCTTGGCCTCTATGAGGACATGCTCCAAATCTCGAAAGCTATCATGCATTGTAGGTGCTTGCTGTGAAGTCATAATCATCATCAGTTCCGGGGAATCTGTGAGCCTTTAAATCCTAGACTTGGATATTTGCCAACCCGTACCCATCCTTGAAAGCCATCCCACCCATCCCAAACCAAATTCACCAACCCATTTGATAACCAGAAAGAAACACCCATTGATACTGTTCCAAAGTTTCATGTCACCTCACCCAAGTTATAAAAATTATGAAAAGGGGCAGTCCGTGTTTTCAAGGTAATGGACAACCTGGGCGATTCTATGCCCCGCCTCATACCCATACCATACATACATGCCTCCTTATTGAATCCCGGCCCATCGGCCCTTGACCACTGTGGAACGTCCCATGGCCAGGCGTCGACCAATGTTGCCAAAGCAAACACAGCTGCAGAACAAGACGCTGAGCATCCAAACTCCCGTTTCAACTGTCTGTGGCTGGGCAAGTCCCCCGAGGGTGAGCAGGTCATCATAAGAGGAAGGCTCAGTAGACGAAGTGTTGGCGAATGAGAGACCCGACGGAGTCGGCATCATCTCCGGGTTCACCCCAAGGAGAAGCACGGAGCCCGCGATGCCGACAGTGGCCGAAAGAATAAATCCTGGCTTTGAGCGGTCGATAAGCCACCACATCAGGGGGTTGACCAGGGCGAGCGACAGGGACACCTGGAGGGTGGAGGCCCAAGCCACCTTTCGCTAGGGGAACGGTTAGTTTTCATGTGAATACAATGCTAGCCGTGCACTTACAATAGCAAAAAGAATCCCAACAAAGGCGCCGACTGCGCGGATTACGAGCGCCCAATCTGTGTTAGGGTCAGGGTCCTTGGTGGGGACCCTGTCGTTTTCCACCACTACAACGTCATTCTCCTCTTCGCCAACTGACTGTTCCCATACACGATCGAACCATGGCAACAGCCGACCAAGAACCACTCCGGAAACTCCCCAACCAGCGAGGTGCGCCCAGTTGTATGTCGGCCTGTTGATGCCTTCTGTAAATGATGAAAGTTTCCCGGACTGGCTGTGAAAACGAGTAGTTGTTACGACAACGCCGTAACCCACACCCAGGACAAATAGTAATAGGCTCCTTAGAGCAAGCGAAAGGGGCGAGGGCGCCGATAATGATAGAGCAGGGGGTTCGCTGGGGCGGAGCGAGGAACGGCGGCGGATAGCATGTGATCGGTCGCGCATCAGTTCGTAGGTCGCATCATCAATGCTTGGGCGCTTGATTGGCGTCTGAGCACCTGTGCCCCAAGGCGTATCGAGCTCTTCCTGATCGGAAAAAATGTTGTCGGCCGAGGCATTTGGCGAATAAATCCCAAAAAGGGCACCGGATGTGAGATTCTTGAAAGATTGAGGCCGAGTCAGAGTGAGCGGCTCTGGGGTCGGCTGAAGAAATCGCGGGTTGATGAATTCCGCTGGAGCCGGTGTGGTGGGGCCCGAATCTTCCTCTGGGGGAGTTGGAGTTGTGAGATTGAGGTTGAGATTGAGAGCAAAAGGTCGTCGGGGGATTGGGCGCATAATGGGGGGTCCGTCGTCGTCCATTGTGATTGATTTGAGAATTGAGTGTCTTGCAAACTGATCGTGAGAAAAGACAGTAGGCGGGTGTCAAATATCAGTGAACGCGACCCTAGAATTTGGTCAGCGGCCTGGCTAAGATAGGCAATCAGAGCTGGGTGTTGAGTGTAGACAAAAGCCCACCCTCAGCCCACGAATGGCATGTCACTCACCAGCAGATTTATCAGTTCGTGGTGTGCAACGTAAGATGCTGTGCAGCCGGGGCGATAGATTCGGAGGTACAAAGCGGTGGATGCTGGGCCAATTTAAGAATGAAAAAACAAACCGACAGGTTTGACGACCTGTGTGTCCAGGACGTGTGGCTTTTGGGTTAGCCAACCGGGTCGTCCGAAATGAACCCAATGTCTCCGGACGCAACGGAAAAAGGAATGTGAGATCGGTTGAAATAACTGTTCGGGCTGCTTGCTAATGTCTTGCCCGCACCTCGGGATAATTTGTACAGGTTTTTGGGTTTGAACTGGGATGGTGAAATGAGAGAGCCGTGTTTTGTTGAAGGGGAGGAGCCGAGCCCCAGTGTCGCCCTAGTCCAGCGATAAGTTATTGATGGGGTGTCTCCGGTGCAATTCCAACTCAAATTGGATGTGAATTGGAAATGAGAGAATGGAGAAGAGGAAAACAGAAATGGGAGAGGGAAGAGGAGAGAAGAAGAGAGGAGAGGGGATGGAAGAAGCTATGACCTCAGGTACCTCGAGTTCCTTTTTGATGGTACCCACGTGCTGCTATTACGGGAATGGGGAAGTGGTAAGTGAAGCATGGTCGCCTCCATTCTGGGGAGTCATCCAGACGAGGCGTTGAGGCGCGTGAAACTCGACCGTTCCATCGACCGCATGACCAATCAATCCATGTACGTACCCGGGGCAAGACCCAGCTGGCAGGTACCAACGGAGGCTGTCATTCCAGCGCTCTAGACGCCTTGGTTAGACGATATGCGTTGCCAAAACTCAAACCTTGCATGGAAAAATAACGGGGTTGCTTAGCTGCAGCAGCGCTGGGGAGGAGACACAGAGAGAGAGCCTCGAATGCTCCGATCACATGCGCTCGCAAATCTCGCCCCGAGTCGTCCACACTCCCCACAGGACCGCATCAGTAGCCCTCCACCGGCAAGCGGCAGTGGGGACGCGGGCGGGCACGCACTGCCATGCGACCACTGAACGACCCCGCTTCCAGCGAACGAACGTCCAGTGGAAATCAAGCCGTCTCACTACCGGGGCAGTTGAGAAGCGACCTCGGGTCGACAATGAAGCCGCTGTAATAGGCCAGGATTCAGTGCGTTCCCCTCCTCCTCCTCCTCCCCCCTCTGCACTGGCCGCCTGTGGTTCTTGTTGCTGTTTGCTTCATCGCTAGTACCGAATTTACCCCACAAAGCTACACAAGCCGCCCAATTTCCAATTCCATCTCCGCCGCGCGCCTCGCCACACGCGCAGAAGGCACACACACATCACACGCGCACGCAAGCATGTACAGACCTAACCTGAGGCGCATTCTGTGGCGGCCTGCCTGACCAGCCGCACGCTAGCCCTAAACCTCGACCAGTCTAGCCCAGAGCGCGTCCGAAACCATGTCTGTCGTGTCGTATCTTTAGCCTGTCATGGCATGCGCATGGGTTGCCAGCACAGGAATTCCGAGATGGCCGAAAAACACGGGCAGGACAGGTGTCGGGGCCAGCTTCCGTCGCAGCTCCCAGATTGATCGGCACCACACCAAGCCGGCCCAACAAAGATTCGCCTAGGATGTGGACGAGGGGCCCTTGTAGGTTGGGTTGGCGTCAGCACTGCGTTTAGGAGGGAGAGGAGGGGGGGGAATACTCGAGTGTAGCTGACAGGGCCTGTCGCAATGCAACGTACACTTGCAGGTTAAAAAAAAATGCACAACAGACCTGGACCTGTCCAACAAGGCTTGGTTTGGTTGGTTAATTGTTTGACGCAGTGTCAGACCATGGCTGGATTTCACATGTGATTTTCAATGTCATGGTGGGCCGTGGTTATCATGACTGCGTGAGACTGCTGCAGTGGGATCCAGTTCTGCACGCACCCACTGACGCGTTGCATTGCATCAGTTACATCTCATCATGATACTAACCCGTTCCCAGAAGCGTTGTATCTACACAGTGGCCCGCTCTGCACAGGTATCAACACTTGCATTATTTTTGAACTATCTGTACAGTTACCAAGTACTCGCTGTTTTTTTTTTCTTCTTCTTCTCCGCCCCCATCATCGAGATTCTCTGTCTACTCGTCGTCGCTGTCGTCGGCGCTGTCATCGTCCTCATCCTCCAGCTCATCTTCGCTCTCCTCAGCTCCGTCAGGACGGGGTATCATCAAAAACGCCGTCATGCATGTGATTCGGTTTTGTGTCTCATAAGTTCCCAACAGCTTCCCCATTTGGCCTGCTGGCTTCGCTTCCTTGCCGTGGCCCTGCGCAAGCTCCGCGCCTGTCAACAGCCACAGCCGGATCCGCCCATCACTGCTGCCGCCCGCCACATACATCGTTGACGGTGCTTCGGCGCTCTTGACCACAACAAAGTCCTTGATTCGTCCCTGGACACCCCCCTCCTTGCCGCCGATCTCGCCCAGAAACTTAGCTGTGGGGATTGGCGGCGACTTCTTGTCCTCCTTGTCCTCCTCACTTGGCTTTGAGAGATCGTCGTCCTTGGTGGAGAAGAAGAGAATTCGCCCGTCTTCTGTAGATACCGCAAGCACAGAAAAGTCATTCTCATCGTCGACTGAGATATATGTGAATTGATGCACCTTGGTTCGAATGGTGCCCAACACGCGGCACTTGGGCACACTGTCCATGCCAAACACGAGAACGTCTCGCTCAAATCCGACGGCAAACTCATCCGCGCCATCGACATTTCCCCAGACAACACGTCGGCCTTCACCGGTGGAATGCTTGCCCTCGCCAACTGCCTGAAGCATATCCTTGCTGAAGTTGAGTACACCGGCCTTCTTTCCCGTCACCAAGTTCCATAGTCGCATAGACCGCTCGCCTTTGCTGACACTAATCATCAATTTCATGCTGGGGTGGATCGCAAAGTCGTTGACGCCTGATGGTGTACCCCCAAAAGGTGCCGTGTCTCCGCTCGGACGACCGTACGCCTTCGGGATAGGCACCTTGATGTTGCTGAGATGAGACCAATCGCGCGTTCGTGTAATGGCAATTGCTGAATCTTCGCTTGATGACAGCAGCTTCGAGCGTGTGGGGAATCGCAAGGACGTCACCGTCGACGAATGATGCAGCAAAGTGCCCACCTCTCGGTTCTTGGGATTCTCGAGAATCGGTCGGGGGGCCACCTTAGCCAGCATCTCCTGGTTCTTTCGGTTTGGCGGGTGTGCCGACAAATTGTAGACATTGATTCTCTCGTCGGTGCTACCCGAAGCAAGCATCACCTTTTGCGTTTGGCCGGGGATAGGAGCTGACACGGGCGAAACGGCCACGCAGCGGATCGCAGAGGTGTGCGCATTGAACAGAAAGGTATCGGCGAACTCCGTCTCGTCCTTGGGTCCGATTGTAGCAGTCAATCCATGTAGAATTCGATCGTAAGAGCCCACGACGATCTGGACAGTCTCTGTGGCCGTCCTGGTAGCTTCCTTAGTCGACTTGACCGTTGTCGGCTTGACCTTTGCCTGCTTGACCTTTGCGGGCGCAGCTGACTTGGCCTTTTTGGTGGAAGGCTTCTCGGGGGCGGGCTCGCTTTGCGCGACGGCTTGTCTCTTTCTTTTGGCCATGTTGTTCTGTGTTGTTTGTGTATGGTATGGTCTCGGTCTGATGAAGCTGCTGCAGGATCACTCATGGGCGCTCAGGGAAAAAAAAAAAACTTAGGTGGCTGATAAGATAAGATAGTTTAAATGCATAACCCCGCATTCTACATAGATTTTAATCTAACAACAAAGGTGACATCACGCAAACTTGCCAAATGGACGAATATAAGTAATAAAAAATTGTGGTGATCAACGCCGAGTGTATTCAATTCCGTGTGCTGAAGGATTTTTGATAGATGCGTCGCCAAACCCAAATAAGCCTCCGTGGCATCATCGTCCCGAGCGGGCGTTATCAGCAGTAATTTCCCGTTCCACCATCTCAATTGCTCCCAGGCTTGGGAATCGCTTTGAAAAGTCCTGGATGTAATCGTCCTTCTCCTTGGCCGTCATATCTAGCATTGGCTGACCGGGAAGATCCACCCCGACGAGTCGCTCCGATGAAGTTGTGGGCCGATCCGTTTTGGGCGGCGAAGCCGGGCGGCCGCCAGTGGGAATGCTATTCAGATGCATGGGTTTCTTTGGGGGCTTCGGAGGCAGAGTCGGCGATGCGGTTGCACCACCGACAACCGCCGCCGGGCCGCGAGACTGAGAAGAGGTTTCCACGCGGGGTTTTTGGATGTTCAGCGGCTTTCTAGGTACTCCCGGCATAGGTTTGTTGCTGGGATCGGGATCATCCGTGTACTTCCCATAGCCCGAGGCCGTTCGCTGGACAGGGGAAGGCCGATGTTCCTCGCTAAGCAAACTTTGAACTCGGTGCTGGATACTCACAGCACGGGACGATCCACCGACGTTTTTAGGTGGAACAGCTGGTCCTGTGTTACCAACAGCTACGCGCTTTCGGTATTCAGCTTGTCCAGCAGCCACACGCTGTTCCTCTTCAAGCAGCTGAAGGCGCTCCATCTCGCGCCGCATTTCTGGTGTCATGTTGTCTTCATCTTCATGAATACGACCATCGTCGCTACGGCCATCAGTCGCTTCGGATCCATCAATTGGTGTTAATCCATGACGATCAAGTTCCTTGGTCGGTGACGGGGTTCTCTGGCTGCCTGAAGGAGAACTGCCCTCAAACCTCTTGAAGGCATCCCCAAATTTGCCAGCCAAAATATTCTTGTTCCCGGACAGGGATGAGAGACTCGCTCGCTTGCTCGATCTCGTCTTTTCGGCATCCTCCATGCTTCTCAGGAAATCAATGTCACTGGTCGGTAGGCGCGCATCTTCATCTACCGAAGGTTCGAGGCTAGGTGACGGTGCTTGCGATGCCGACTGAGCCGGGCGGCTTGGTGGGCGTGCCGCAGCTTCATTTTCACGCAAAAAATCCAGGGTCTCAAGGTTAGTGCTGGAGGGGCGTGGTCTATTGACCGCTGGGTTTGAACGAGGGATGGGCTCCAAAAAATCGGCACGGGGGCGGCCACCCTCCAGTGATGGCCGTGATGACGATGGGTGTCGCGCATGGCCAGACTGCGGCTGAAAAGCAGGAGTCCGAGACTTGGCTGCGGCGCGGGGGTCTTCAGCACCCCACTGGCTTGTTGAGTGATCAGGCTGTCTGGGCATGCTGGCTGAGCGAGAATAGTCGGAAGACGAGCGAGAATACTCAGCAGACAAACGATGGCTAGATCTGTCAGGTGGAGGAGTGTTGGTCATGGTGCCAGTAGAGACGTATCTAGATCCGGTTTGAGAAGAAATAGCTTGAAGTTCGGGGTTATTGCTGATGATGGATTGTGCTCGGCTGATTTCAGGCCGGGTAGGGGTAGATACAACGCTCGATGCGGATGTAATGTTTGGAGCGGAGATGACCTTGGAGATAGGCGGCTCGATAGGTGGCGATGCGATTCCCGACTGATGTCCAACAGGCGTCACGGAATGCGGTCTGGATGCTGTCCTCGTGTGCGACGATGTTCTCGGTGGCGGAGACATGGCGAAGGCTTCATCTGCCAACCTCTCAGCGACTCTATGGTTCATGTCTGAAGAGGCCTGTGTTGGTGGGGAGGTTGGCGAAGAAGCGTCAAAGTCAAAGTTGGCGCCTTGGTCGTGCAACAGCGAGAAGTGGTCCAAAGTAGGGAATCGTGACGATAACTCGTCAAAACCAGCCTTGGGAGTAGACTTGGAGTCCAAGGCCGCGAATGGGTCACCCTCCGTCTTCCTCATGGGAGACACCTCTGGCTTCTTTGGTGTAGGAGCCGTTGCTGTTGGGCGACCTCTTCTCATTGGCACCACATCAGGGATAACCTGCTGCTCTGGCGCAGCTCTGCTGAAGACGGCTCCGACAACAGGGGCCGAGTCTGCTTTCTGATCCTGAGATGCGGCTTCCTTTCGACCTGAATCGGCGAGCGGGCGGCTGGCATAAATCTGTTGAATGGGTTAATATCCAGCTTCAATTACAAACCAACTGCCTTACATCGTGAATTGGAACATCCTTGTTCTGCATGGCGCATCCTTCCTTTAAAACCTGGTATATAGTTGGCCGGGACTGCATATTTTCTCGCAGCATAGAAGCTAGAAAGATAACAAGTTAGCGAAGCGCAACAAAATGGACACGTTGAGCCGTACCAATGAGCTTCTTGAGCCGGTCAGAAAAGACCGGGTGGCTAGGGAATCTGTAACTGGCATTGAGGATGGCCAATTGGCCCTGGTCCTCGAATGGGGTTGTGTAGTAGCAGAGCTTATACAAGAGCACGCCCAGGGCCCAAATGTCGGATTTTTCGTTTAGTGGCTGTTTTCGGTATACATCGATCATTTCGGGGCTTCGATATTGTAAAGTAGTATGTTTCTGGACATCTTCGTCCATCAGGCGGCACTCAAGCACGGTGGTAGGGGCGGGTCGGGGAGGCGCAGCTGAGCCAAAATCGCACAGCTTGAATCTCTTGACAGAGCCCTTGGATGTGATGAGAACGTTTTCGACCTTGAGATCGCGGTGCAAGAGAGCGGGCTTCAGATAGTGCATGCATGCGACACCTTCAGCAATGTCAGTGAAGATGTTGAGAATCTCGGGCTCGGTTAGGCGATGCTGCAGTCGGGTATTCATAAAGTCGATCAGACCGCCACCGTTGCAAAACTCCATAAGCAAAAACACTTCGTAGCCGCCGCCTCGCATTTCAGAGGCATGGGAATCGATATATGTGACAATCGGCCGGTGGCCCTTGAGGCGCTTCATGGTTTCGACTTCGGTACGCATGCCCCGCAAGGCCTCCTTATCGGGGACGGCGACACGCTTGAGGACAGCTTGGTCGGTGCCATCGACGGGCTTGGGCATTTTGACGAGGTAGACGTGGGCGAATCCTCCCTCGGACAGGTACTTTTGGATCACGACGCGGTGGCCGCCGACTTGGATTTTGGTGCCGGGTGCAAAGGTGCCAGCTGGGGCGCTGCTGCCCGTCGCGGGCACGGGGACGCCATAGGAAGCATGCTGGTGGGATCGAGAGGCGGCATGCGACTGCGCTTGGTGGCCGTAGGAAGCCATCTTGGTGGCCAGGGTTGGGTGACGCCGAGCCCAAGGAGCTGTTCGCTGGGTCGAGGAATTATCAGGACGGGTCGGCAGCCGATAGGGGAGCGAGGGAGGGCTCCCTGGGGGGATCGCAGTCGGGGTCGGAGGGCTGAAAGGGGCGGGGAGAGTTTCCGGGGGAGACGTATTTATCGACACAAAGGAATGACGCAGTTAGATGTCAAGGCATTGACTCAAACACAATCAAGTGGTCGAGCAATCAGATCAGGCGCATTGTCGCAGGCAAAAAAAACAAAAGTAGAGGTCAGAATGTTTAGAGTGAGAAACACATGGCCCCTTGGAAACGTGGGCCTTGACGCTTGCCAGGCAGCTCAGCCTCCCGAGACCACTTCTGGTGGAGGGTTCCACGTTTCGGCATCAGTGGCGGGGAAAAGTCGGGTAAATTGGGACGGGGCTTGCGGGAAGGCCTCGACGTCATTTTTTGGCTTTTTCCCAGTCTTCTGTACATGAACTCAGTCCTGGACCGCGCTTGATTGGGACCAGCACCGACCAATTCAATGCAAACCAGGGTGCTGAAATTGTCGATTTTAAGCATCTAATCAATCATACGGATCAGTTTTCTAATCTCATGCACCCCCTGTTTCTCGTTGTTTTATTTTTCTTCTTTTGCTTTCGGACACTTTTCGGCTGGAGCTCAGCGGGCTCACCGCCAACCCCAGATTTGGTTCTTGCCTGAAATTCCAACGAAGCTCAAAGTGGAAATCAGCGGCCAAAAACGTCACAAAAACCACCAACTCAACCATGATATCAATTCCACATCCGCAAAGGCTATTGGTATATGTTCTGCAGCCCTTGTTTCCAAAAATAAAATAAAACTTATAAACTCATTCGAGCCTTCTGCCGCCACCACGCAAAACCGCGATCCCGTGACCCCTGCCTTCTGATTCGCATCAGAGCCTGTTCCCCGCAGCCTACCATATCTGCTCCCGCTGCCCTGGACAAAATATCGAGGCGCCACCAGAACCCCATCAGATCCCTCCAGTTCACTCCAGTCTGCCTGGCTCCTCCTCTAGTTCCCGCCTCGAACCGGCCCAAGGGCCGCAGGAGGTCCCTGAACCGTGGCACCTGCGCTGCCCCCCCTCTCCGCCCCAATTCCACCTTCCCTTTGACCAACTCAACCTAGTTCGCACTTGCGCGCGGCTAAATCGAAACTGCTTTACCGCGCTTCCAGGGTGGTTCCAGGGTGGTTCCAGAAAGTTGGTTCTTCTTCGTCAGTCGAGGTTTGGCACAATGACGACCCTTCACCGTCACTGATACGTCACCTGTGCAAATACACTGGAATTTGATGCCTCGCAGTAAGCCGATTATCTCTGAGACAGCCTGGCTCTTGAGTGGTTTCCCTCGGCAAAAAGCCTATCGTCTTTTAGCTCTAGTATAGTCACATCCAGCAGGAACTTGGTCGATACCCATACAGGATAGGTCCATGGCCGCTCCATCACTCGTACTGAACATGTGCCTCTTATAACGTGCATGCATCGAATCCCCCTGTTTCTCAGCCCGCCTCCATCGCAGCCTCTCTGGGCCACAAAACAACCCACCACCCTCCATTACAATGTTTTTTTTTCGCAGTCAGGGGTCTCCACCATCCCATCCCAGCAGCCAGGTTCCCTGCTGACCTCACCAAGGTCACGGCTCTTTCATTGACGGGTCAGGCGGCCGCAGCCCACTTCGGCCTGTCCCATGTAGCCATTCCCGACTGCCCGTCCATTCACATTGCGAGACCCAGCCCTGCTGCTTGAAGCTCGTTCGCCTCATGGTACATGCACAAGCGACCCGCATGAGCCCTGCTTGCACCTTTGGCGTTATCGGCATTTGGGTATTTACATACGACGCTGCGCTCCTTTGTTCCGTCTGATTCTTTCCTCTCTCACTTCTGCTTTCCGCCCAGTCCAGAAAAGACCAATTTCTTACTTCGCTCGCTTCACCCAACGGCTTCGCCCTCCTAATACCCCAGCTCCAAGATGCCTTCTTCCTCGATGCAGGCCCAGATGCCCCGCCAGCCAGCACCTGTTGCACTGCCAGCCCGCAAGTTGGACACTCAGCCCGTACGTCGGCTCTCTTCCGGCTTGGCACACCGGAATTTAAATCTCGATTTTCAAGCTAAATTCTCTTCGTAGCGCCCGTTTGAGCCCATGTCTATGGAAGCCCAGCCAACTGTTGGCCTTCGAGGCGGAAAGGACGGTGGTGTATGTCCCAGGCCGGATCTCTAAAACTTCATTGTCCAAAACTAATTATACTACGAATCATAGGCCATTTGTTGTGGTATTTGCGCTGGACTGTGCTGCTTTGAATGCTTGGATTGCTGCTGTTAATTGCCTTTCGACTCACGATTGATATTTGTTTGGTATTGATGGACATGCTACCCTACAGACGCGATGCGACCTTGACGAATCCTGACACTTTTTTTTTTATTGAACAGAGATTTTGTTTATTCTTGTTTTCATGTTTTTCAACAGCTTAATGGAGAATATGGATTTTAATGACACCTAGTATTTGTACAGGGAGCGGTCAATGTGTTTTCCTGAATCCCGTTGACGCACGAGATTTGACTGGCTTCTTGCTCATCACACGACGACCTTTTCGAGTCGTTTGACAACGTCTTCATAAAATTTCATTGACAATCTTTCCGCGACTTCATCCACTGTTTCGTCGTCTCCATCTTGCAAGCCTAGTTCTGCACCGCCCTCCAAACATTTTCGCGTGGCTTCTTCGAATTTTTCGCCCATGTCGGCGCCAATAGCTGCAATTCGCTCGTCTGTAAGTAGATCATGGCGGACTCGGCGCACGGTCTCTGGTCGGCCCCGGGCCCGGCGCATCTCGATGCCAAGCACAGCCTCCACAGGCTGCCAGTGCGCCAGCTCCACGAAAATTACACCTAAGCTATAAATATCAAAGCTCTTTTTGGAGCGTTCTCGGTCTCGCCGGCGGTTCGACTGCGTGCGCGGGTGGCGGTAAAGGTCGTGCTCGGCGTCGTCGCCGGGAGCATCCGTCATTTCGTCGGAGCCCCCGGGCCTTGAAAAGTCAAAGCCGGAGAGGTACGGACGGCGGAAATCGATGCTGCCGGCGCGCGTGTGAAAGAAGAGTATATTGTGGCTGCGCAGGCCTTTGTGCAACCAATGTACAGCGTGCAGATATAGTAGGCAGTTGCTGATGGCATGGGCAAGCTTGATGCGCTCCGTGACTCGGGGCTTGCGGATATTGGAGTCTTGAAGGAGCTCGCGCAGGGAAACGGGTGGCATCGATTCGTGTATCGTGTCGTCGGCTGGGTGCTCAAAGACGAGTCCCAGCCGCCGATCGAGGATATCGACGTCGGCTTCCGACATATTCGGATCAGCCTTGTCAAAGAAGCCGAGACAGTGGGGAGTTCTAAACGCCTCGGGTTTAGGGCTGTGGTTGAGCAATGCAGCCAGTTTTCGGACCCGCTCGATGATATCTGTTTTGGAAAGCGAACCCGATTCCGAGACCGATTGTGAAGACGCATAGTCGTAATCTTTCCACTCGATCCAGACCTTCTTCTTGCCCTCTGATGTTTTCAAAAACGCTTCGCATCGGGGATCATCGTTTTCATCGACTTCGGGGTCAAGCTGGATAAGGTATCGAGGCAGTAAAAGGTTTCGCTGCTGGCTAGGTTGGGCGAGCTCGAGGGAGCCTGCGACCTTCTCATCCACGAGAGATGGCAAGTCAGCCTTGGGATCAATAGTTTCGTTGAAGGCTTTGAACTTGGCCAACTTGGCAAGCTGTCTGAGAGCGTCTGCGTTGGCTTCTCGCTCAACCTTAGACATTGGAGAAGGACCAACTGGAGTGCCCGCGTTGAGCTGTGATGTCAGGGCGAGCACGAGGTGGCTCAAGTCTGCGATCTTGTGGTGGAGGAGCAAGACACCTCTGTTGGTATCTTGAACTGTGTGTCTGATTTCGACTTGAAGGGAGTGATCGAGGATGTTTGTCATGTTGTCGTTTAGGGCCGCGAATTTGTTTAGGAGTCCTTCAAAACCCTCCTTGTCAAACGAGACCCAGCGAAGCCGGCTGATTTCGCCAGAAGTTTTCGTCTTTAGCCCGACCATGGCTTTTTTGATGAAATCCCGCTTTCGAGGAGTCATGGGAAAATTGGCCTCTTTGGCATCCTGTTCGGGAGTAGTCAGGATTTCACCCTCGTCCCGAATAGGTTTGAGGTTGTTGTGGTGGCGCTGGTGCCGAGTGAACTCATCAAAGAGGCACTGCACCTGAACTAGCAAATCGAGCACGGTCTGGCGATGCAGGTTAAAAATATTCGAGTTTAAGACCTTGTCCTGGTTGTTTGCATCTAAATCGAGCAGCCCAGATGTCTCACTCCATGCGTAGAGACGTTGTTGCTCCATGCGGAGGCGCAGGTTGAGGTACTTGCAGTCATTCTCGTAGCCGCGAGCTGTAATTAGCAACTGGATCCCTGGAAGCCAGGAAAAGTTAGCACCCCGGAACTACAAAACAAAAATAGGTAAATGGGAGTTTTGCACGGGCAGATTTTTGCCATGGCCTTGTGTGTCTGGCTCAAGGATGAAGGGGCGCGACATGCCTTGAATGCAGCTTGTGTAGACCTGCAGTCCAATAGAAGCCACGCCAATTGCCAAGCCGGTGAGCGAAACCGGGTCCATTGTCTGGGTGCAATGCAATTAAGCTACGGTATTGGAGAATAGGACGCCGTCTTCACAACGCGGACAAGGGCCTCGGGAGAGTGAGATGATGGTAGCACGACTGAGTGGGCGGCAGTTTCCGGCGGCACGGCTGGCCGGGGCTCCGGTGGCGACGGAGTGGATAAGGGAGGGCGTGTGTGCGGAGGGTGCTGGTTCAAAAGGGGATAGATTGGGCGGCCGACCGGGCTGTGGGCGGCCGATGGATGTCGTGCGGCGAGGGGTTTGGCTAACTTGGAGTTTTGGGTGTTGTCGGGAAAAGTTGCAAAATGTGTGCGTGGGGACGTGGGATGCATGGTACGTAGCTTTTGGGCGTCACGGCAGGGAAGCACAGGCAATGGCAATTGGAGAGAAACGTATGGCTTGAGCAATCCTGCAAGTGCTATGAGAGGGGCAGCTGTATGGGGTAGCCTGCTTTGAAACAGGTGACGATCCAACGAGATGCCATTTCGCAGTGACATGGATGCCACGGGATTGTAGCAATTTGGGGGCTGCCCGGTAACTCACCGGGAGTGTATGAGATGCTTCGTGATGGGCCATAGCTTATTTTGGGGGCTTTGGCCAGTGGATATATGTTTTTTCTTTTCAATACGGGCTATCTCGGTCCTATAATCCGTTGGTGCCAGCGAAACGCTGCGCTGAGAGGCCGTCGTTGGGGGCCATTTGAGCTTGGAGGACCCTTTGTTTTGGGGGCCATTTGTTTCCCGAGCTCGTATCGCTCCCTGAGTGGTCAACCTACCTCTTAAGGCCAGGAGTTGGGCTCTATTCCTTTGCATAGGGTGGATTTACAATCAATCAAAAACGCAAACCTGGGGAGTGATCACCTAACTTGGCGGAGAATGGTTTAGAATGTTGAAGAGGCGTGAGATGTAGGCCGGCATCGATGGGGTGTTTCTGATGGATGGGACAGCAGTAGAGGGATTTGGACGAGGAAACCAGGAAAAGATGGTTCGAGAAACAGAAAAACTGTGATTCTTTTTTGTTTATTAATCTAGATAAAAGAATCTAATCACTGACTGATGCTGATAATTTGTTTTTGCTCCCGCTTTGCTTGATGAAGGAACTCCGCGGTTTACTGTTAAGGTTATTTCCCAATGGTAGGCTTTGGTGGCGTTTTGGTGGCTGACTTAGCCAAGACAAAAAATTGTTAAGCAGACCGCTCCTCAAAAATGGACCTGCTTCTAGAACGAGTTGTACGTTAGTGTCAAATGCACCCATGACATCACGGCAATTGCATCACCAAGACGCCAAGCGCAGCTAGACAGCAAAAAAAAAAAAAAAAACACAGCCAAATCCCCCCCCTCAATTTTAATGTTTAGTAAATTTGAGTCATGCAGCTTGAACACGAAAATTGCAAATAGCCAAGCGCCCTTGGGATTCAGAACAAGCCACCCCAGGCGCGGCAACATGGCATGTTACACGCAGACGGTGATGCCGGCTTGGGTCGGAGAGGCGTAGGCAGCCATTTTGTAAGCGAGGCAAGGACATGGCAGTTGTCACACTCTCCATCTCCTGGTTGATGCACATCGTGGGATTTTAGCCTTGTTGGGACCACTAACATTGCCTGGGCTGTACTAGGGAACCGATGAAACGGAAACCTGCAGCAGACCAAAAATAAGAAGGGGACCGAATGGTACTGTATCCGGCAGGCGGGTATGCATGGTGAGGTTGAGGCGAGACTTGGCGAACTAAGGTTGAGGGCAAGAGCTTGTACATGGTCTCTTCCTAGATTCATCAACCTGGCTGTTGCATACTGGGGCCCTGGTCAGTTCAGAAGGAGAGAAGTCGTCATCTATCATCATAATTTCAGGGTCGTGATGTAACCAGGCGAACTGAGACGACACTCACTGCAACCGGACCTAGCATTGCAGATGCTCACTTGATCGTTGTAGCAGTGACGCTGAGACAGGACGAGGCAGAGGGAGGCCTCATTTGAACCATCTACGTGGATAGTCTAAGAATACGATATCAATGCAAGCTTACCGGAGCTTGGTTCGTGGAATTCCAAGCACACTCTGAATGGCATCAATACAAACCAAATGCCACCTGCCATGACATAGCTCCATGTAATGCCACGGTGCTCAGCCCTGAATCAATCGGAACCGGGTGCGTGACCCGTCGGTCCACTGAAGAAAATGGAGGACACAACAAACGACAACAAGGGTGGGGATGACCCAAGGGATCGGATAAGAGCCATGGAGCTTCATCTCAAAAGGCGGGATGGTCTAGCGAAGCAGTCAGCTTGGCGGGATGGCGAACAGCACCTGAAGTGCTTCCAGCCAGTCATGTTGCCATTCAGCAATGCTAGCATCGGCACCTGAGGCGCGAGTGGCCCGGATGCAGAACCGATATCTGGAGAAGAATACCATCACAGCAGACTAGGTGGCAGGGTATGTATGTGACAAAGGGAAGCTAGCAGGGGGGCAGCAGAAGAGCGGTGACAGTACGTACCTGGCAGACGGGCTATGGGGCGTGATGGGCCACGGGAATGGTCGGCGGCTCGATTCGCATATTGCAAGCTTCAGCCCCGTTGGACTATTTTCGAAGTAGGGCCGGGTGTGGAGGGGGATGGGCTTGTTTGGTGGAGGCGCATTGAGATGGCCAAGTCACACGAGGCAAGGGTATGGCCTATGAATGGAATCTCCGCCTGGGTGACCCTGTTATCAATCCCGCCGTTTTGGACGCCGCTCCCCCTCTATCGGCCGCCAGCCAGGTAGCTCCTCGGGCCCTACAGTGGCGGGATGCCTTGCGAGCAACCTTGCCGTGCACAACGGCGCTCTGCATCTGCATCGCGTCACATCGCAGTGACGACAACACCACCACCATGACGCGGAGTGGCCAGTGAGCGGCAAACCATCTATAGGCGGGGGGTCAACAGCACATACGGAATATCGAGCGAGGCCGAAACCAGCCGGCAGATGGTCATCAACGGCGACATGAAGGAGGGTATGCCTCAATTGGGACTGGCTGGGCTTCTCACCTGCCTGTGCCGCTGTGAGCTTCAACCCCAGGAGTCAGAGCCAAGTCGACCGCGCACCCACCTGCCCAGGAACCTATCCGGAGCCAAGCCGTCCGCAGCAGCTCGATGACTTGCCCTCGTTGCTTTGGGGCCCCGTTGCAGTGGTTACAGCAGTGGGGTGTCCTGCAGATGGGCTTGCAGATGGGCTACAGGGAATGATTACCTGGGCGGGGCGGACCTGCAAGCGTGGCCTTACAGGGCAAGACAGGGCACCTCAAGCTGTCGCAGCCAGGGCCTACCCATTTTGGGAGCGTGGGCTCTTCGGTGGCCCCGACGCTTGGCTAAGTGGTATACAGAGGTAGAGGCCACTCTCAGCAGCACCTTTCGTCTTGGGCATGGGCCCGTTTTGCGATGTAGGAATCATGGGATTCTCCCGCAACTTGCCAACCGCGATAGCAGGGCGGATGATTGGCCCAGCTACGAGCCCTGCCATGCTCATCCGCGGAAGCAGAGCCTGGGATTGGTCTGGTCACGAGGAATCCTCCGTGATTGGAACATCTTCATCTCGTCTGAATCCGCATACGCGCGCGCGCAGTCGGCCATGACCGAGCTGCTGCGCATTCTCCAGAACCCTTCACAAGCCCTCTGGGTCCGGCGCCAGCAGTGGCACGTTGCACTTGCAACGGGGAGGGGGTCCGTTTCTCGGTGTCGCGATCCGCAGCTTCAGGACGCCAGCAGCCCTCTTGGGGCTAGCTAGGGCTGAAGGCTGAAGGTGCCAGCCATGCCGCAGAAGGCGGCCCAATCCCACGGCGCCGAGCCGATAATGCTGGACGCCGCAGGCCGCAGGGAAACCTCCACTCGACACGGGGTTTTGATGACGGGTCCTACAAACCTCATAGTGACAATGGCAAATCTGACGGTGGTTCGTGGTGGCCAGGGGCTCATGCTCGGCGCACGCCTCCACCCACCTTACGCCTCTTTATGCCACCCGCAACTTCAAGGTGGAGGGCGGCTGGAGGGGGGGATGGACGGTAGTTGAGCCCAAGCGAATGGGTAGGTGAGTGACCAAGGAGGTCTAGCTGTGTGTTTAGGCTTGTGCTTGTGCTTGTTCTGTGGAAGCTACAGGCTGAGGCTTCAGATGGGGAAACCAGATATTAGATGGCTCCTTGTCCCCAGATCTCAACGGCTCCTTCACCCTTTCGTCTTCATGCGAGAGCGACATCACACACTCACACACACACGCACGCACGAGCGCACACCCTCACTCGCATATAAGCAACCTAAACTCGCACCCCATCGACATCGATTTACATTGTGCTCTCTCCCTCAAACAAGTTTTTAATTGATTGCCCCGTGTTGCCCTTCTACTGTTGCCCTTTTGAACTTTAAACCTTTGGCCCCCGAGCTTAGTCATTGGTTGCCGATTGCCTCCCGACTGCCTCCCGCCGACACCCATCGCAGGTCAGTGCAGGTTTTGAGTCTGCCCATACCCGCAGACCTGGGGTCCCAAAACAGAAGGCACCCACCACCCGCGCTCCACTCGGACGCTTCCTTCATGAATATCATTGTCCAGCCTATGGGTGCCACCACCGCAACCCAGACAATTTATTCAACCCCGACACCATCACCTCCGCCTCAATCGCCATACGATTTTTACTCAAGCCTTCCCCATACTCCATATATTTGGTACCCGCCTGTCATGGACAATTCTTTTTGCCAGCCGTTTGGGAAGGACCTGGACGCATTTTCGGGGTCTACTGAGGACCCGGCGTCAAGCTCTGCTTCTCCCAACTCCCAGCTGCTCAGTCTTGAGGGCATCGCCTCCGCCTCCGCGTCACCCTCGAACACAGTCTCCGAGACTCGTGTAAATACGCCCTCAGTTCCGGCTGCATGCCTTGCTTGTGTAAGTTTCCCTCAATTCCTTGATTGCGCTCCCGTCTTGTATTTTGTCGCATCCGGGGCGGCAAGAGCCCGACCCTCTCTCTCTCACACACGCACACATGATATGAGAATGAACACATAGCTAACAAGCGATGCTCAATTGTAGCGTGGTAAGCACCTCAAGTGTGATGGACAAAGCCCATGCTCCCGCTGTACCAGCTCCAATTCCGAGTGCGTCTATGTCGCATCGCGCCGTGGTTACAAAGGCCCGCGCCGTGGTACTGCTAAGAACCCCAACAAGCGCCATGCTTCGTCACCAGCCCGTGAGTCCTCTTCGAGTGCCGATGGCCCTGCAGCCCTGTCTTCGGGCACTGCTGCCACCATGGCTTCAACCATGTCTAGTGCTTTCAACCCCAGTATGGTCCTCCCCGATAGTACTGCTTCGCCGTTTGCCCCCAACAACTCTCCTCCCAACAGCGCTACCAACATGGCCATCTACAGACAGTATGGTGGTGGGGTCGATGCCACTAGCATGATGTTTGCCCAGCAGGGCAACCAGATCCCTGCTCGAGTGCCTGTGCCCACTCCCGGAGAGAGGTGTATCGATTCATTTTATCACCACTTCCATGCAGCTCACCCCTTCGTCTTGCCCCGGGATTACCTTCTTCGCCTCCCCAAGGAGGGCTCGATCGAGTCGCTTCTGGCTGCGATGCGCTGGATTGGCTCACTATACGTCGACGCTGGTCCCACCCGGGCAGGCTTCTTTGAGGAGGCTTATCGCCTTGCCTACGAGCCCAGCCGTCCTAAAGATGGTTTCCTCGTGCAGGCCATGCTACTTATTGTTATTGGACTTGACGGTAGCTGCCAGCGAGAAAAGGCCCGAGAGGTTTTGGCCGATGTTGAGCGCATGGCTGTTCAGATCGGCCTCAACACCCGGGCTTATGCATCGCTTAACGGCCGTGGCATGCCGGTGCTCGAAGAAAGCTGGCGAAGAACCTGGTGGGATCTATACGTCGTTGATGGCTTGATTGCGGGAGTACACCGATCTACCAACTTCCTCCTGTATGATGTGCCAGTCGACGTCTCCTTGCCATGCGAGGAGTACCAGTATCTCTCAGGTGTAAGCACGACCAACAACAATGATTTCTTTAGTGGCTACATGTGCTGACCTGGCGGTTAAAGCACATTCCCAATTCCCCATCCTTGGAGGAAATGGAAGATTGTGACTTTTCGGGCGATGAGCGAGAATTTTCCTCATTTGCCTACCGCATTCAATGCGCCCGCAACCTTGGCAAGTTTATGAGGGTGCCTCCTATCTTTGGGCCCGAGGACGAGAACTTGACCTTGATTGAAACACTGCTCACCAATTGGCGCCTTCACCTGCCCCAGTTGAAGCGGGATGCGCTCAACAAGGATGGAAAACTGGACGAAATGATGTTCCAGGCATACATGATGCATTATATCACGTCCATTCTCCTTCACCAACCTCATTCACAGTTGGATTCGTCCCCAACTCGCAATGTAAACTCTTGTGCACCCCATGCCCCGGTTCCGTCCGGCGATGCGTTCAACTCTCACACCAAGCACACCATTCAGTCGGCCAACGAGATCAGCAAACTGATCACTCATCGAGTGCCTCTGCTTTCGCATTCGCACTTTTTCGGCTGCGTCGTGACCCTGTCGTCTATTGTTCATCTAAGCAAGTGGGCACTTATCTTTGTTCCTCAGAACGAGGATAATCTTCGACAGCAGATTCGCCTCAATATTGGCGCGCTCGCCAAACTCTCAGAGGTCTGGCCTGCGGCGGAGCGCTCAAGTGGTCAAGTCAGAGGGGTTGCTCAAGAAGTGTATCGCATCAAAAAACAACAGCAATTAACTCCTCAATATTGGATAGGACTCACACAAGAGGAGGTGATGAACACTATTGCAGCCGACGACTCTATCATCAATGAGATTGAGAACATTTCGGGCATCTCAAACTTGTTGTGCTGAACCCCTGGTCAAAATCCCAGTTGTCCCACTTGGATGCAAGACATGGATGCATGAATGGTACTATAGATACGCGGAGACGGATGTGATGCGAGCTAGTGTACAATAGGTGTGGCTGATGGGCAACTACGGCACCTGAAGCGGACATGGCGCCATGTGATGGAGGGGACATGGATTATGACGTAGCGAGGTTTGATTGTATGATTGTTGAATTGGCGTTTTGGATTATTGGCAATACCAGCAAGGCTCAAGGCCGGAAATATTTGGGCTCGCATTTACGGACAATTTGGTACCTTCAACTCTATTGTATTTTTGTTCAGCTTGTCATAGAATTGTGTTATTTGAATGTGTCTTTTTCTACCCATTCACCCTTGTCCTATGGAACATGAATGTATTTACAGTTGGGAAAGATAATACAGGTACAAGATGTTGGTATCGGTGATAGTTGTCGAGTCAAATTGACAAATTATCATGCGCGATTCTTCATATGATGGCGAGGTATTTGACCAGACCAGGATGAGGATGCGTTGATTTTCGCCGAGAGACCTTAAGGCGAATGCCCAAAAGTGAGTGATAGGATACTGGGATCAGGAGGCAAGGGTCGGCTACGAAGCTTCTGGATGGGTTCTGGGGGACCCGAAGGCTTGGGACCGCTCCCGATCCGAAGCATACATGGCGAGAACCCAGATTATGGTTGCTTCTGCTGATGGATTCTGAGGCTGTGACTGTATGGGTAGCACTGCCACGCTGGCCTAAATCTAGCCAAGAACATCTGAGGCGCAGCGCAACGGATGGCTATGCAGGTACACAGAATAGCCAAGGAGGAGACGTTACTAGCTTGAGAGGAGATTGTAACCGAATAGTGGGGCTGATAAACGCCGAGAATGAGAATGAGCATGAGCATGAGCGTGAGCTTTGGCGGATGTAGCCGTTGATGGGCGAGTCATTTGGACTCGTGTTGTCAGTCAACTTGGGAGCGGTGCTGTTGGTCGCCGACTTGTAGGGCTGAGGTCGCCGATAACTGCATTGGCCAATGGTGATGCTATAAACTTTGACAGGTCCCCGGAGGCACTCCACTTCCAGGGTGGGGCCGGCGGGCCGTCGGGGGTACGTACCTTGAACCCTACGCGGGGACTTGTTAGCCTATCGGGCGGCTCTATTTGGTGGCCGTTGGCACCGTCAGCCGCACGAATTTGCAGACGAACCGGCCGATGGAGAAGAGCCGAATTGGTCGGAGGACCCGTCTTACATGCCTGAGAGCTGAACTTAAAAAAAAGTTGACTCTAAGCGAGAGAGGCCTGGGAGCCTGACGATGGAGCCAAGTGGTAAGCGCTGTAATGTATTATATGGAATGGAAACATGCCCCTTCTTGTCATGCTTTTCTATTCCTCTCCTTTTCAGGACATGTCGGAAAAGTAGGCGTCGATTAAATATCAGGGGCCTATCGGTACTACTTGGCGTGCGACGGAGCCTCTATACGAAAATCATCAAATCTGCGCTGTGGATGTAGGTTGCATTTTGGAAGAGCGCTATCGCTAGCCTGTGCATACCAAGAACCTGCGCTATAGCTTCGCGTCGCAGCCACCTCACGGATTTGGCCCATTAGACGTGAATCTCGACCGCCACTATCACAGTTGCAGTAAGCTTGTGCCGATCTCCCGGGTCGAGTTCCATTTCAAAATCCAGCTTGTCCGCGCGGTTTGTTTTGCATCCTTTTTTTTTTCTCTTTTAATTCTTCCTCTGTTTCCCCCAGCTATGCGCAAGAACCAACACGAGTGTCTCGCGGACAGCATGGACCCAGAACAAAGCGCCGTTGCCGAGAAGCACCTCGTCAACACGACGGTCAAGAACATTACGTGGCGGGACGTCACAGTCACGGTCAAGGATCGGGAGTCGAAGCAGCCGAAGAAGATTGTGGATAATGTCGAGGGCATAGTGGAAGCTGGTGCGTAGCATATTCTTTTCTTTTTTGTTGCGGCAGATCTGAGATTGATCTCGGGAGATGTGCACACGAGCCAAAAGTCTAACCTTAAAATCCAATGCAGGCGAGATTTGTGCCCTCATGGGCCCCTCGGGCTGCGGCAAGACAACGCTTCTAAACGTCCTCGCCCGGCGCCCAACAAACGCCAGCAAGGTCGAGTCGGACGTGTGCATCAACGGGAGCAGTCTTTCCCTCAGCGAGTTCCGCCAGATTTCGTGCTTTGTCGAGCAGGAAGACGCCCTCATCGGGTCCTTGACGGTGCGCGAGACGCTCGACTTTTCGTCCCGCCTTGCCAGCACGAGGTGAGTCTTTCTGTAGCCATTGGAACCGCACAGCGCAAAACCTCTTACACGAGTGTGATTTTTTCTTTCTTTTCTAGTTCCCTGCCCAAGAAAGAGCGCCTTCTTCGCATCAATGGTCTTCTGGACTCGTTTGGCCTCGTTGACCAGGCAAACACGCTCATCGGCACCCCCATTCGCAAGGGCATCTCGGGAGGACAGAAGCGCCGCGTCGGAGTCGCCAGCCAGCTCATCACGAGCCCAAAGCTGCTTTTCCTCGACGAGCCCACCAGCGGGCTTGACTCGGCTGCCAGCTGGGAGGTGGTCAAGTACCTAAAGGACGTCGCCAAGCGCAACAACCTCATCGTCATCTGCTCAATCCACCAGCCCTCCACGTCCACCTTCAACCTGTTCGACAAACTGCTGCTCCTCTCTGCCGGAAAGACGCACTACTTTGGTCCCGTGAGCCAGGTGGCCGAGTACTACGGCGAGGCGGGCGCTGCGCTGCCGCAGTACGTCAACCCCGCCGAGTTTATCCTCGAGACGGTCAACGTCGACTTTTCCAAGGACAAGCCGGCGGCGGCCCAGCACCTGGAGAAGATGCAGCTGGCGTGGCAGTCGTCGCGGCAGGCCGCTGCCGTCAGCTCGAGCATCTCGGGCGCCCAGGACGCGGGGTTCCAGCTCACGATTGAGTCCATCGACAAGCGGCCCAGCCTGCCCAGCCTCACGCTCACGCTGCTGCACCGCAGCTTCGTCAAGAGCTACCGCGACGTGGTTGCGTACGGCATCCGGCTGGCCATGTACATGGGGCTGGCCGTCATGATGGGGACCGTGTGGGTGCGGCTGGACCCGGACCAGAGGTCGATCCAGCCCTTCATCAACGCCCTCTTCTTTGGCTCGGCCTTTATGAGCTTCATGGCCGTGGCCTACGTGCCGGCCTTCATCGAGGACCACCTGCAGTACATCAAGGAGCACCGCAACGGCCTGTACGGCGCGACCGAGCTGATCCTGTCCAACTTCCTCATCGGCATCCCCTACCTGTTCCTCATCGCCGTCCTCTTCTCCGTCGTCTCCTACTGGCTGTCCAACTTCCAGCCCACCGCCGTCGCCTTCTTCACCTGGGTCATGTGGCTGTTCCTGGACCTGCTGGCCGCCGAGTCGCTCGTCGTCTTCATGACGTCGCTGTTCCCCACCTTTGTCATCTCCCTGGCCCTCGTCGCCTTTGCCAACGGCCTGTGGATGTCCGTCGGCGGCTTCATGGTGCCCCCCACCATCCTCAACAGCTTCTACAAGTACGTCTTCCACTACTGGGACTACCAGAAGTACGTCTTCGAGGGCATGATGGTCAACGAGTTTGCCAACCGCGTCTACGACTGCGGCAAGGGCTGTCGCTGCATGTTCGACTCGCCCCTCGCGGACCAGTGCAAGATTGCCGGCCAGGCCGTCCTCGATCAGTACGGCTACTCCACAGGACACATGGGTAGGGACGTGGGCATCATGCTTTCCATCATTGCTGGGTATCGGTTGGCGGCTTGGGCTGTTCTCATGCTGAAGAGGTGATTGTGATAGAACTAATCGTAATGTGTAACGTACAATTTCATCATTCTATTGGATGGCTGTTGTAAGGGTTTGTTGGAAAATGTTTGCATGTACTCAATATGTTGGATGTATGTATTTATGAGCGGAGAAAGCTCCGTTGGAAGGAAATGTCACAGCTCTGTTCTACTCTGCCATGGATTAGAAATCACGGGAGGGGTTAGTGTTTGCGAAGGAATGAAGGCGACAGCTGGAATGTATCCGGTCATGAATCGGAATGTATTTGAATAAGTATAATACAAGATAGAAAGTAAATCACCACATTGACGAGCTGAAATGGTGAAACCAAAATCAGAGCCTGTATATACGAGGGTGAATGTCCATCACATTTGCTTGCGCCACTTAGCAAGGGTTTGTGATGTTGTCGAAATCGGTTGGAATAACGCCAGCCTTGACAGCAGCTGCGAATAGTTAGCACCTCAATTGTTGGTGTTTTGGACGTGTCGAAACATACCCCTGTAAGACCATCGGTAATCATCACCGAGATCGGTTTTCCAAGTCCAGAAAACCCAGCCGAGGGTCGACCTCTCGTAGGCATGCACCTGAGCGGCGAACCACTTGGTGTAAAAGTCCTTGTGGGCGGATGGGCTCCAGGCATCGGTCGCTTCCACGGCGTCTGGAACTGCGAGACTCCACTCGCCGACAATCAACGAGTCCTCGCCCTTGCGGTCATCGCTGCAGGACGTCTCGATGTACGCATCTTGGGTGACGTTGACGCTGGTGTCCCACTTGAGGTATCGATGGTCGTCAAAGGCCGTGAATGAGGTGTTGTTGAGGTACTCGGTGGGCTTGCCGCTGCCCCAAAGAGAGCTCATCATCTGCACGTGGAGGCAATCGCTGGGCGCGATGTTGGCGCTATCCTCCACCCTACGGATGGCCTAGAGACGAATTAGTGACACGCACACGGTGGCACTAGATTATGCGTGACTTACTGCGTAGGCTTCGGGGTAGTAAGAGCTTCGAAGAGAGTCGACGGCGTTGTCCCAGTTCAGTGGCTCGTTTACAAGCTCGACCATGCCGACGTTTCGGAACTCGGTTTTGGTGTGAATTGCTGTGACAATCCACTCGAGCCACTCAATGGCGCGGTTGTAGTTGTAGTCGTTGTAAAAGCCAGGAGTTGTCGCGTATTGGCCAGTGAAAGGCTGCTTGGGGTCTTGAGCTCCCGGAGCGCCGTGGAGGCTACAGCAATTAGCATGCACCTCAAAAGAGGCACTTTCTGGGTTATTGCTCACTCCAAGATAATATAGAGTCCACGGTCACTAGCCCAGCCACAGAATTTGGTCAGGTAGTCGAACCCGCCCTTACACGTGTTAGTTTATGCTGCATCTGCTAACAAACGGCGAGTCACCTTTGGAAAATGCTCGGACGAATCCACCAGAGATTCCTTGAGCCAATATCCCAGGGGAATTCTGACAGTATTCAAGTCATAGCTGACCATTTCATCGAGGTCGGTTTCGTTGACCCATCTCTTCCAATGTGCCTGGAAGTTGGCGTCGGCGGTGCTCTGGCCCTTGTTCATGACGCAATCGAACTCGGACTTCTCGCCTTTGCAGCCAGTAGCTTCCCACTCGGTCGAGGAAATCCAGGGTTCGAAGACGAAGAGGGAACCCAGGTTCACACCGCGGATCTTGTCGGCAGCTGGGAGCCAGGCCTGGGTTGTTGAAGCCAAAGTCGCAACTGCGACGAACAGCGAAGATGATTTCATTTTTTTTTTGTCACAGTTGAATGCCCGGCACTCGACGAATGGTTAGTAACTAAGGAAGGACGAGAAAAGAAGAAAACGTGGAACAAGAGGTCAAAGGAGCGACTGAAGAAGAGAAGGTCACGAAATGCGGATGACTGAGGGGCTCAAGCCGATGAAAGACGGCGAGGCCTCTTATAGACGCAACACTGCTCCACGGCCAATCTCTAATGGCAGGAGGTGTAGTCTGCCGTAGGGCGGGATTCGTGTTTCGGAAGCGGTCTAATTTGGTACATTCGTCTACACTTGCTGTGCTTTGTCGATCTTATTTCCTTTCACGCGGGCTATTGGGATCCTTCCTTAGTGGGGGTCAATGCAGGATCGTCCTAATTTAGGGCGATTGGTTTCAGAACACGGACCGCCATATTGGGACATTCGAGGCTTCAACTCTAGATCTCGATGGGTTGAATAATAGAAAGGTTCTTGAAGCTTGCAAGGTAAAATATTAAAAAACCGAAATCAAGTTATGATCGTGCTTGCACAGTAACGGTTGCTATTCGTGCTTCCATCTTGTGCATGTTATGCTTAGTGGTGCGACCCGCAGTGCACCGCTGCCAAACGGGCTGAGGAAAAAACAACAAATGGGAGGCCTGGGGCAGTGCAGCGTGTCAGAAGTATGAAGTATGAGCCTGGGATTCAACGCCCACACAACGCTGACTTGCCTATTGTGGCTGCTCGCGTGCCCGTTAGCGGCGACACGTCTGGGAGACCAATTTTCTCGCCCAATCTTGCTTGGGCGGAAATGTCGGTAAAGAGACGTGGTGCTGCCTAAGCCTAGTCGGCCCAAGAGGCTAAGAGCAGGAATTGGGCGAAGGAAGCCATGTGAAATTGACGTTGTCTAAGTGTATCCATTTAACCAGCATCTTGGGTCGAACTCCGAGACCTTGAACCCTGGCACATGTGGTTGGATTGATCGACTGTGCCCTATCGCTCAAAAAGGAGAGCCTTTCCTGATTGTGCTGATACAGTGGCTTATATCTAATACATGTTCCACGACGAAATCAATTAAACAACATCACGTGAAGATACTGCACACAGTCAAAGCCATAACCAGCCACAGACCCACTTGATCCCCAGGTGCCAAGCCGCCAAAACGGGCAGGAACGACAACTGCACCACACCCAATGGTTGTTCGGTACGATGCGCGCCACAGCACGATGCGTTGTCCCACCAAAAGGTCCCCACCCGTTACTCCGCAACCAGATAATAATCCGCAGATGATAGACAGCTGGCTCCCCCGTCCTGCCAGGAACTATTCGCGGTTCATCCGGACACTTGGGACCATCAAAAACCTCCCCGGAATAGGAACAGGCGTAGCTGTCATCGGTTTCGCTTGCCATCTCTCTACACTGTCCATTTTGAATACCAAGATGCGTCCATCACAGCGGATAGCTTAAGACATCCCACCATCGAGCTTATACACGCCGACGTACGCCCGCCAGCAGCACCAAGCTGTTGCTTCTCGCAAGACACCGCATTCCGATCGCTACATACTGCAACACTGCTGCTCTGTGAGCTTTCCGACCTCTATACCGACGATCTCGAGAGCATCCTGCGTCTATATTGATTGAAACACCACATTCCACCTTGTCGCCGCCGACATGGCGCCGGCTACCTCAGACAAGCTCTCTGCGCCCGGCGCGGTGAGTTACGACTCGAATACAATGACCGTTGGCGATGGGACCTGGGATTTTTCCAAAAACACATTTCTCCTGCCAAACTTACAAGGTCTCAACTTTGATACTATGCAATACAATGGTAGGCCCTCTTTCGCTGTCGAAACAACGTGTGCCCACTAACACCATGACGCAGGCATGGGAAATCGATTCTCGACGCTTACGCAATACCACACCCTCATCCGCGCTCATGCGGTAATGGGCGTCCTCGTGTTCCTCTTCCTGATCCCCTTTTCGGTAATGACGGCCCGATTTTATGACAGACGACCCGGTTGGGCTGTGAAGTATCATGCCCAAATCAACATTTTGGCTGGAATTTTCCTCTTGGCCGTATTCCTCCTTGGCTACTTTGCTGTTGGATCCGAACGAAGCTTGACCAATCCGCACCATGGAATTGGTATTGCCATTTTTGTCATGTTCTTCGTGCAGATGGTTGGAGGCCGACTGGTCAAGTCCCTCAAGAAGGCCCGGTCTCTGCGCATTATGTTGCACCAGTGGTTAGGCAGGGCCATTGCACTGCTTGGAATTGCCCAAGTCCCTCTTGGTCTCACTCTATACGGCTCCCCTAAATATTGGTTTATTCTTTACGCTATATGGATGGCGTTTTTGGTGCTCTGCTACTTTATCCTGAGCTACCAAGCCCAAGGCCGCCGCGAATACTACGCCAGCGGAGGACGATCTGCTTACACCGAAGACACACGCACCCGAGTCACTGAATCGGAATACTTTGCGTCGGACCACAAAACGGACCATGGCGGCAACTTTAAGTGGTTTGGCCCCCTTGCTGCATTGGCTGGCCTGTTGGCATTGATGCGAGGACGAAAGAAGGACAAGGATGCCGAACGTGCCCGAAGCCGATCACCATCAGTAGACCGTAGCCGACGAACTGATTTTACTCAATCACGCAGGGCTTCCACGAGCTACTTGACGGACAAGTATTCCGAGCTTCCACCTTCAAGAAAGGCTGCTGACGGCGGCGGTGGTGGGGGCTTCATGAAAATTCTCGCTGCTCTTGGCCTCGCCGGCCTCGTATCAGGCTTCATGAAAAAGAGAGAGAACCAACGCCGAGAGGAAGAATACTCGGCCGTATCTACTGAAACACCTCGAAGAAACCGATCTTTCCGAGCTGCCCCGACTGAGACGGATTTTACGAGCGATTACACCGAAACAACCAGGCGAACTGAGCCGACCAGGAGAGAGCCCGAGCAAACACGCACATCTACTAACCCACCTGTTAGAAATGTGGCCGCTACGACTATGACCAGGAGCGACATGAGAAGCGATCTTGATTCCAGACTGAGCTCAAAGCCTCCCAGCACCCCAAGACGTGCAACCCACGCCAAACGGTTTTCCCGATATGATTACGACGAGTCCGATTACTCATCCTACGTCAGCCCGTCTCGTCGCCCTGTCGAAGAGCCGAAGACTGGCGGTGGTCTTGCTGGCGGTTTCTTTGGAGGTCTTGGCATGGGATGGTTTGCAAAGAAATTGGCGGATCGACGAGCCCAAAAGGAAGAGCAGCGACGACTCGAAGAAGATGACATGAGAACTACCACATCTGTTTCAAGGTTCACTGGAGACGGACATCCTTCGCCAACTCGGACGAATCGTCGTCCTTCACAACAGAGACGACAGACAGGCTACCCCCCCGCTCGAACCGAGACGGTTTTATCTTCAGAGATGACCGAATCAACAGTTGAACCCCGACCACCTCGAGGAAATTACATCCCCCCGACGGAAGTCAGCACCATGCCCCCAAGTACTCTGCCTCCAACGATAATGCCAGTCCCTGCTTCCAGGTCAAGACACAGTGTCGATCATGCCACTATGCCTCCAATGCCCCCGGACCCACAAGGTATTTTGGCGGGTGAATCTGATATATCCGCAATGACACCAAGTACCCGACCCCAGCGATCTCGACAAGGAAGAGGGCCGATGGCTACAGACAGTGATTTGCCCCCGGAAGACAGAATACGATATTCGTCGCCCAGTCTCAGCGTCAAGCTGAAGGTGCACGATGACAGAGACAGAAACGTAACTCTTCGCCGTCTTACAGAAGAAGAGGCGGCCAAGGCGCGCAGTCGACGAGGATCTGAAAGCAGCATTTCTGGCGTGGATTCACCCTCGTCAAGACGGTATCGCCGACGAGAAGCCAGCCAAAGGAGGGCTGAATCAGCCGCCGAGAGACGTGCCGAGCAAGAGGGTGATCCTTTATCGCCGCCAAACCCAGCATTCGCAAAATCCCGACGAGTTAAAGACTCGGCTTACTACTCAGGCCAGCCTCAACAAGGGGCGCCTCCCAGCGGTTCTCTTCTTCCTCCCATTACACCGTCTGCAGGCCAACCTGTTTCCAGCCTGGGCAGTGACGGCGAAGGCGAATACCTTGGGAGCCCGTCTCCTCCAGGACCCGAGAAGCCCACGCCTGCACAGTCTGCGGCGGATAACAGACGGCGACGAAGGGCCGAGCGGCGAAGAACCAGCGAGGCGAGCAGACCATCAGCGGCCGACATGTATGATTGAGAGGTTTGAATCTTCAATGATACGCCTTGGTGCCGGAGCCCGACAATGCAGGCTCTGACTCTAAAAATAGCGAAATGATGATATTTATCTCATTACTCTCAGCGCACCTTGAAGGTTGCGACAGATTGGGCATAGGTAGGCAGTTTGTGGCGTTTCTGGATGTTTGTAATTTGGCGGTCAATTTTTTTCTCCTCTTTCTGTTTATCTAGACATGAATGAACACTGAGACGTCTCTACGAATGAATCTCCGATTTTTGAAGGGATGTAGTAGGGGAAATAGGGCTGGAGAGGTAATTATGTATATGAAGCATCAAGAAAATGGAATGAAATCGAGCATTACTGGCCAACAAGTCAGTCCACACGCACGAGTCCCGTGCATCTTTCAAACCCGTGATTGTAATCAATGTGTCAAATATAGCGTGTCGACCTGTCGTATCTCGAATTGACAAACCGATGCACAAGATACACGTCTTCAGTGAGGCTCCGTGCCGTCTGACATCATCCCTGCTAAGATTGGAGCTTCCCCCCCTGACAGTGCTGCAACGGAAGGTGCGGCAGGCTCCACCCACCCCCAGGAGTGCTCCACCACACAAACTCGGCCATCCACCTCTGTCGATGCGCTCAGAGGCCACGTCCAGCACCAAGCATTCGCCCTCATCCACCGCGTCTCGTGGGCACTCAATGGCCCAGCTTGTGACTGCAACTGTACCTGCGACTCCGAAAAACCCTTGACAGAATGGCTCCGCGAAGCCCCAAGCCCAAGGCAAAGGCCCCGCCCATACCGACGCCGACACCGACGCCTACGCCCTCTGAGTTCAAGCTCATCCAGGAACAATGGCAAAAGGCCCAACGCGCTCGCGAGGCCCAGAAGGCCCAAAAGCCCGAGGGCCTGCCGCCTGCACTGGAAAACGTGCAGGTTCTCGAGCAGAGACGCGACGAGCTCGACAAGAGACGCCAGAAGCTCTTTGAGAAGCGCTGGAGGTGGACTGTCGCTTTTTGGGGCTGGCTGCTCGTGGTTCATGCCGTTGGTATTTGGCTCTTCACCGGTGGCTTTCTCCTCACCCGCCTGGTGCTCGAGGAGAAATCCAGCTGCGCCCAGCCACCCATCTCCGACTCCAAGGGCCTGCTGAACGTGGATCGCGGCTGCTGGCACCCCAAGTCGTTTGATCGAGCCGTCGTCGTCATCATTGACGCGCTGCGGTACGACTTCACCGTCCCCGAGGACGCAGAGCGAGCACACCACTACCACAACTCTATTCCGTTCCTTTACGAAACGGCCTCCAAGTCGCCCCAGAATGCCTTCCTCCGGCCCTTCATCGCGGATCCCCCAACCACGACACTGCAGCGGCTCAAGGGCTTGACGACCGGCACCCTACCGACCTTTATCGATGCGGGAAGCAACTTTGCCGGTACAGCCATTGACGAGGACAATATTTTGATGCAATTGAAGGATGCCGGCAAGAAGATTGCTCACATTGGCGATGATACGTGGTGGGCCCTTTTCCCTGGATACTTTGAGCCCAACATCAGCAAGGCCTTTGACAGCTTTAATGTGTGGGATCTGCACACCGTTGACAACGGCGTTTTGGACAACATCTTCCCTCTCCTGAAGCCAGAGATGAAGAATGACTGGGACTTGCTCATTGGACACTGCCTTGGAGTCGACCACGCCGGCCATCGATACGGTCCTGACCACCCTGCCATGACATCTAAGCTCCAGCAGATGGACGAGTTTGTTCGAAACTTGGTTGAGAACTTGGACGACAGGACACTTCTCGTTGTGATGGGCGACCACGGTATGGATGAAAAGGGTGACCACGGCGGCGAGAGTGACGATGAGGTCGAGGCTGCGCTGTGGATGTATTCTAAGAAGCCCTTCTTTGGCAGAACCTCCCCCGAGTATGTGACTCCTCCGGCCAACGCCAAGATTCGTCCCGTCAGCCAGATTGACCTTGTGCCTACTCTTTCGCTCCTGTTGGGAATTCCTATTCCTTTCAACAATCTGGGCGGTCCTATTGAGGAAGCATTCGCTGGAGTCAAAGGCAATGACTGGCGCAATTTGGCGGCGGTCTCCAAAGTTGCCTCAGCCGGAATCGAGAGATACCAAGCCTCATACTTTGAGGCTCGCGGAATGTCTCAGAGCAACGCGGCAGGATCCCCTGCTGACTTGTGGGCTCAGGCTACTGCTCTCACCAAGAATGATCGCGCCATCTACGAAGCCTTTGCTCTATTCCAGTGGGAGACGCTGCAGATTTGCAAGGGTCTGTGGGCTAGATTCGACGTTCCTCGTATGATTATGGGCATTGCAGTCTTTGGTCTGGGTGTCGCCCTTCTTCTGATGTACTCGTCCCGAGACGAGGACGATGATTTTGTGATTTTGAATGATGCCGAGCTCGACTATGCCGAGAGAAAATTGGAACTCTTGAGCTTCAACGGCGAGATGGAGTCTCCGCCCGATCAGATTTTCCACAAGAGCATCCTCAAGGGCATGTGGGATCCTAAGCTGCTCTTCACACTGGCTGTTCTCATTGGTGTTGGCCTATATCGTCAACAGCCAATGGATGGCCTCGCCGCGCTGGTCGTGGTTCTGCTCATGACTGGCGTGGGATCGTCTCTCCATGAGGCAGGCAAGAGTGTTTTGAACTTTTTGCCCAACTCGTTCTGGGGTTGGTTGGCAGTCGTCTTTACTGTCAGCCAGTCGATTGGATTTGCGGCCAACTCATTCACCATCTGGGAAGATTCTATTTTGCTCTTCTTCATCACCACCTTTGGAGTCGTCAGTGCCATCTCTTCTTTCCGCCAAGAGTCCTACGTTGCTCGCACCATGGGCGTGTACCACTCTGTTGCTTTCATCGTTCTTGGACGCATTGCATCATACTCGAAGCTCTGCCGTGAGGAACAAATGCCGTACTGCACATCTACTTACTATGCCTCGGCCTCGTCTTCGACATCTGCTGCTTGGCAGCTCATCATTCCCTTTGCCGTCTTTATTGTTCTTCCGACCATCATCAAGTCCTTCCTCCTGCCGTCCCGGTCATATGAGGGTTTCGCACCTACGTGGATCGGTCTTGTCTTTCCTATTGGTTTGCTCATGGCCGCTGGTTACTGGGTCATCGATGCGGCTGATAACGGAGACTGGCTTGTTGGGAAGCTTCCTGAGGGTACGCCCAAGACGATTGGCGTGTACTTGGCGCAGATCGTGCTCGCGCTGGCGGTTGTTGGTGGATCAACAGCCTTTGTCTGGGCACCCCCATCCGTTTCGATTCTGACCACACCGACAGCCTCTGGCCGGCCTACTGTGACTATTCTGGGCTATGGGAATGCCATTGGAGCGCGATATGTCTTGTTGCCTCTCAACATTCTGCTCGCATGTCTCATTCTGACGAAGCCCATGGGCTTTGGTGCCCTCGCCATCATGATGTGGCAGGTTCTCACACTTGCTGAGATACTGGACATCAACGACCTCAAGACCAACCCCATCGGTCCGGTTATGCTTGCTATCCTGGGTAACTACTTCTACTTCAAGACTGGTCACCAGGCTACCCTTGCAAGCCTCCAGTGGGATAGCGCCTTTATTCCGCTCTTCAATATCCGCTACCCTTGGTCGCCCATTGTCGTCACTCTGAACACCTTTGCGGGTCAAATTCTCGCTGCCGCCAGCGTGCCCCTGCTTATCACATGGAAGACGGGCCCCAAGCAGAGGGCTGTACTTGATACCGTGTCCCGGGGCCTGGGCGTTTTCATCGTCTACTTTGCTGTTGAGGCTCTCGCCACCATGAGCTGGGCTGGCTGGCTGCGTCGTCACCTTATGCTCTACCGCGTCTTCAGCCCGCGATTCATGATGGCAGGCGTTGTTCTTCTCGTGCTCGACCTGGTGGTCATCCTAGTTACACTCGCAGGTATGCGAAGCAACACTCTATCTCTTGGTGAAGTCTTCGGTTACCCTGGGTAGAGGAAAACAATACACCGGCGCTCTAATATCATTGATGTCTCATTAACATGGCTTAACTTGAAAACTTTTATTTGAAAAGAGGTACGAAATGTACGATACAAAGTGGACATGGTGGGGGGATATAAATAACTATTCGTGTTATGGGCAATATCCAATCTCTTTTGTGTTGTAATAGAATGGAGGGAAACAATGTCAGGTAGTAAAGGGCATGGCTGGGGGACGTTGTATTTGCATTGTATTTAGGTGTATTTGAATCTAAATCTCACACAGCCTATCGGCGTTTCTTCTTTTTTTATTATCATTTTATTTCATGTCATACATAACGTGGCCGGAATCCAACACGGCCAGGTTGAAACCTCGACGGACGATGATGTTTTACTTTTGTGAACTTGAGACTTCAGCGGTTCCCTTGACAGCCAACCCGCCCTCGGGCCCTTCCACCCACACCTCCCAGCGCTCCTGGTCATCGCCGGGCCGGGAAACGGGCCGCAGCGAGATGGTCATGGATTCGTTGACGTAGAGCGGCGCGTGGTTGCGGTAGCTGAAGCGGCGCACAACGGCGCCCTCGCCCAGGTGGTCGGAGAGGACGCGGAGCATGAGGGTCAGGGTGAAGGGCCCGTGGACGAGCAGGGCCCGGTGGCCGTCGACGTTGACGGCGTAGAGCGGGTCAAGATGGATGAAGTGGGCGTTGAAGGACAGGGCAGAGAAGTGAAAGAGGTGGGTAGCGTTGGGCTTTAGCGAGACCGAGTGAGTGGCCGAGTGAGGGTCTGGTTACCGTGTTAGTCGAGCGTCAACTTGAAAAAGAGAGAGAGAAAATTGGATTGGGAGAAGAGAGGTGAGGCATACACTTGATGACGCGCGGGGGAGCAGCAGCAGCAGCAGCAGCAGCAGACGAAGCCGCCGACGCAGGCTGGTCCTTCATGAAGACGAGCGTCCTCCGCTCCTCAATGTCCCACTCGGGCCTCGACTCGACGGCGTCGTGACCAGCCCCGTACCTCCTCACCACGTCGACAAAAACCTTCTCGTCGCCGGGCTTGCCCTTGAGCTGCACGCCCTCAATGTCCTCGCGGCACACGGCGGGCCGGCAGTCGAGCCTCAGGCCGGCCTCGGCCCGGGCCGCAAACACGAGCTCGCCGCCGGCCCAGACGCGGCGGGTGAAGGGCGGGCCCGGCGAGTGGCGGGGGTCCGCGCCGTCGGGGACCAGGGCCGAGGGAGCCAGCTGGATGGGGAAGTAGACGAGGTGGTGGCCCGGGGGCAGGGCCTGAGGCGGCGATGAGATGGCCGGGGACGACGACGACGACGACGAGCCCAGGAGGTCCGTGATTGTGGTCGTCAGGAGGTGCGAGGACATGGGAGACAGGTAGTCGGGAATCACCTTGGCCGGCTGGGCCTTGATGGCGTCCATGGCCGCGAGGACGGACGAAGCCGGGGATGATGCAGCGCTGTAGGCCCGGCGCGCGACTGGGCGGCCGCAATGGCGACCCAGCAGCACCGGAACCGATCTTGGGAATGCCTTCATCTTTCAAAACACGAGGTTGCTGCTGTTGTTGTTTTGGGAGAAGACCGGGTTTTTTTTAGGAACGAGAAAGAGAGAGAGAGAGGCTCAATATCAATAATGCCACCGCCAAGCGTGAGGTTACCGATGCCGACGAGTTTCGGCTCTCTGTGGGTCCAGACTTCGGTGCCTCGCTTGAAGCGCGAGTCCAAGCAGCGAGCCGGCAATGCTCTCGCAGGATATCCGAGCGGGTGGAGCGCACTAAATTGAGCTTCTACAATCTGGCCGGGATGGGTGGTGGCGGTTCGGTGAGAGTGTCGCGTTTGTCGTCTTGTTGCTTGGAGCCGGCTTGCACTGTTAAGCCGAGCCTCCGATATTCCCAAATAGGGAATTGAGCTTGGGCTCTGATGGCCCCACGCTTGTCTATCCCAGAAACACCATTCACAAGTGAGAAGGCAAAGACGTCCTTGCAAAGCCACTCTCAGGAAAAACAAATGTTATCAACCTCTTTTTAAAATTCATCATTACTAGATGGTAGAGTGGTATTACAGCCCTGAGGCAATTATATACGTCTTGCTCGCCCATTGTTCTTGCAACATCTTACATGATTAAAGATGCTCGTTTTCTTTTCCCAATTGCGTCTAGACCATCCCGAGCTTCTTCGTTAAGCCAAGGGGGCGCAATCTGGGGCTCATAAAAGAGATAGATCTATCCTCCGCGGTTGCCAACAGCCCAAAATCCCCCGAATGCGTAACATTCGCATCACATTATCTTGCGCTTTTGAAACCTCCCAGCGGGAAGCGTTGACTGCGGCTGGCGCAGCCTTGGATTTCTGCTTCTGCGTTTGCCTCTGGCAACACCGCCTAGGACAGGTACTCGGAAGGAGTCTTGACGTTGTTCTTGGCAGCCCAGGCCTGGAGATCGGCGCGGCAGTTGTTGAGGGCATCTGACAGGGCGAACTGGGTGGGGACGCCGTCGATGCGGTGGGTCGAGTTGATGTTCTTGACAAGGGTAATCTGGAAGCAAGTAGCACTGCCCTGACGGGAGACAATGGTGGAGTAGGCCAGGAAGTACTCCCAAATCTAGACGGAGAGACATGTTAGCCGAGGTCTCGAGTGACAAGGCAAATATCCAATGGCAGAGTAACTTACGCGGAACCATCGCTTGCCGTACTTGGCCTCAACCTTGTCCTGGTTGGCCATCCAGTTGCGGTACCACCTCCAGAGAGTGGCCGAGTAATGGACACCAATGGTATCGACCTGCTTAACCTCGAAACCGACACCCTCGAGCTTATCGATGACCCAGCCAAGAGGAGTGGAAGCATCGGCACCGGGGAAAATGTACTTGTTCATGAAAAGGCCCCAGGTGAAGTCCTCGTACTGCCAAGCCTTACGGAGACCGGCGTACTGGAGGAAGAAGACACCATCGTCATCGAGCATGTTGTAAACCTGGGTGAGGAAGGTGGAGAAGTGGCGGATACCGACGTGCTCAGACATCTCGAGACTGGTAATCTTCTTGTAGCCACCCTCGGGAACGGGGGTGTCACGGTAGTCCATGCACAGAATCTTGCTCTGGTCCTCGGGAATGCCGACCTTGCGCATAGCAGAGTTACCCCAAGCAGTCTGGTTGCGGCCGAGGGTGATACCGGTAACCTTGGCGCCGTAGTTCTCACTGGCGAAGCGGGCAAGGGTGCCCCAGCCGCAGCCAAGATCGAGCATGGTGTCGCCCTCCTGGAGGTCAATCTTCTCGCACACGACGGCAAGCTTGTTGTCCTGGAGCTCCTCAAGGGTCTCCTCCCTGTCGACATCGGAGATGATACCAGAGGTGTAGATCATGCGAGGGCCAAGGAACCAACCGTAGAAGTCATCACCGCGGTCGTAGTGGTCACGAACCTGCTCCTCATCTACGTCTTGTTAGCCAACTCACACTCAGGCGGGGCACAGCTTGGTTTATACAGAAACATACCCTGAGAACGAGTGTGCATAATGACCTCGGGGATCATGCCAAAGAGGAAGAACTTGATCAGGCCAATGGTGAAGCGGAAGTTGGCCCAGTCGTGGCGGTACTCGAGGGCGTCAAGGCAGTCACCCTTGAAGTCAACATCTCCATCAAAGTACATCTCGTGGAAAGTCTCCATGGCAATCTTAGTGTTGCCGCGGTACTTGAGGCGATCGGCCTCCTTCTTGAAGTCGAGGTAGTGCTCGACACCGCGGCCAGGGAAGCGGGCCTTCTCATTCTTGCGGGGGCTGACGGTGGAAATCACCAACCACCAAGCGCCGAGCAGGGGAAGATCAACGAGGAGGGCAAAGAAGATGGTGGTCTTGAGGCCGCCGCCAACTTTCCAGCTCATGTACCAGGGAACCAAGACCAGAATGGAGATCAGGGCATAGTTGTTGAAGGTGTCGGCACCGGGGCCATCAGCGGGAAGGGGGGCATTGTGGATGGCCGGGGACTGCGCAAGGCCAATGTCAGCGCTCTGAGGTTGATTTGAAGCAATCCGGACCACCAATTGGCTGCGGGAGACGGCGAGGGGGAACAATGCATTGCCGAATCATGCTGCCATTGGGTGTCACTTTTACTCACCTGGGTTGTGCGAACACCGTAGTTCTCCAGCTTTTCGAAGTCGGGCTGGGTGAACTTGGGCGTTTCGACATACTCAAAGTCGGCGTCCTTGACACCGGTCTTTGCCATTTTGACGACGAGGCTGTGGCCCTATTGCACCAATGGCTAAAGAATACGGAGAGGAGAGGATGGGAGAGGAGGAAAAAAAGAAGAGATAGGGCCAAGTGATAAAGCAGCCGTGGCCTGTAGGGGGGCGTGTGGTTTTTTCCCCTACCGAACAGTTTTCGTGGCGTGGCGGGGGGGCCCAGAAGCAAAGATACAGGGAGCTTTGGCCCAGTGACGACGGAGATGGGGGGAGTGCGCCAGCAGGGGAACCAAGGGGTGCAGGGGGGGAGAGAGAGAGGGACCAAGGGCGGTGAATAAGACGACTGCGAATGAAAAGAGGGCCGCAACTTTGCGAAAGGGCCAATTGGCCAACAGGAAAAGACAAACAGAGAGAGAGAGGGGTTGGTGACAAAGGGGGGAGGGGGGACGACTGCTGGCGCTGTCACTGAAAATCACCACCTCCCGGGGGAGCACGTAGCTGGTCCCTAATCCCTTGTGGGTTCGGGGCGCCGGTAGTGAGAGATCTCCCCGGCCGGGGCCTCCATCAACCGCCAATTATAGGGGCTCAACACGCACTTACGCTGCAGAGCAGGAATGCTTCGGCGTGGGCTCCCAGACTTTCCTAATGCTTGACACACGACTTCGGCGCCCGGATTGGACCGCTGGAAGGGCCGGTCGTGCCAAGGAGACCCTCTTAAACGTCCCGTCGACACCCTAAAACGCCAAGCAGAATCTGGCCGCCATTTTCCCCAACCTCAACCGTGCCTTTCCCATGTGGTTGTTGCTTCTGTCTGCCGTCATGTTCGTCCACCCACCCAGGCAACAAAATCACCCTCATTCTACCAAATTTCATATTCATCTCGTTTCCTTGCCGATGTGCGTCCTCCATTGTGCCATTGTCAATTTTAAAACGACTACCCAGCCATCCACCGAGGTGTCGCCATTTGTCCCAACCTCAACAGCTAAACTAGCCAAGGCCGGGTCCACAAGCTTCAACGGACCCCAGGGGACACACACACACACGCACACGCACACACACCTGTGCCGTACTACAACTCATCTCTGCCATATCAGGGTACATGATGAGTTGGAATTTCTTGCGCTTGGGCAGCGATAATGGTTACCGAGCCGAATAAGGGTCCAGACCCCCCTCTTCCCGAGGCCAATCTGAACCCCCAGCCTCGTTTCACTCGTCACCTTAATTTGGAAACCTGGGCCGCCCAGGATGCTTATTTCAGACAACAGCACATTGTGGAGGCACCGGCATCTGGCAGTGTCTCACAGGTAGGACATGTAAATTTACCTGTCTAGTGATGGGCGTTGAGTTGCGAGCTAGTCTGTTTCCACTCCACGTCTCCGCTCATCTTCTCTTCAGGATACGTGGTCTCTTGAGCCGCAATGCCATGCCGCCTCAGTTGCTCTAGCCATATCTAATTTCTCGGCAAAAGGGTGGGGAGGGAAAGGGTCTCTTCTCTCCCCATGAGCTCAATCGGAAGACACCCAGCCCGTACTATTCAAGGGCGTCAGGATTCACGAGTAATTGCTTGAATTAACTGGTCTCAGAAGTTTTGGGGCTCCGATGGGCCCGTGGGATTATCGACTACTTTGACACATTACCGCAGGCTCCACCTTGGACCCGGGCCATCATCCCGTCTCAGCGTCTTCCGCCAGACCGGCCCAAGCGTCCAGAATTGATGTGCACAATTGGCTTTTGTTTCTCCTTTCGTCCCATGCAAACCTCAGAGTGCATCTCTAGCAACTGAAAATGCTGATCAAAGCTTTGGTTCCCAAGGCATGCCCTGCGTAAAAATAGTTGTGCTTAGCATGAACCCTGGTCCAATTGAGAGCTCGCACTTCACGTGTCAGAGCTGTCGCTGAAGTGAATCGCAACACGAAACTCGCCTATTATCAGCTTTTTTTTTTTCCTTTCCATCTCCTTGACCCGGTGGGAAATGGTGCCGACATGCGGACCCCGCGGAGGGCGCCTCGGAGTCCGTTGTCGTGACACCTGGCATCAACCCAACTTCTTCATCTCGACATCCGGTTTCCAGGGAATTCTTTTTTAGCTTTCCAGGTTTCTGGGACTGAGTTCCCACGGTTTGGGTCGCTGTCTCCAGCAAGGCCTTTAATTGTCAGCTCTGATAGGCCCTGAGCCTGTGCTCCACCATGAGGCGCTCGATTACTTCCAGAAGGGGAATAAGCGCCAAGGCCAGCCCGCTTATCGGCCAAAGCACGCAAAGCAGCGCATCAAACATCCTCTCAGCTCCTCTTAGCCTCGATCCATGTACATTGCCTCAAACTTGGCCTCCTGCTGCGACCCGGGGCTGGGACACCACGAGTTTCCACACAGCAACATGGCCGACAGTTTAGGCCAAGTAGGTGTCGCTTTGAGCCATGGGCGACTCTTTTCGTGTCAGCAGTGTTTGATCTTCCAGCACAAGTCCGATTCGGCTTTGTTCTATGCATATCCCCAGGTAACCCTGGGCATCGATTGATTGATAGGTGCCTTTCACCCGCGCGTCGCACTATTCATATAAGGGGCATTCCGAATGCCCTCTTGTAGGTTTCCCCTGACTCCCACGTCGGTTTGCAATAATTACAACCTGCAACCCTTCAATTTTTTCCATTTTCATTCTCTTTGGCTTGGCGTCTTGTCGTAAGCATTTTTTGAATTTTGCTTGCCGGTCAAGCATTTTTGGCCATCTGACCTCCATCCGCCACCAATCAAGATATTTTTACTAGCCTCCATCACCATGTATCTGCTAAAAATCGCAATGTTTGCATCGCTGGCATCGTCTGCCATCATAGCACCGCACCGAAAACGAGCCGACCTGTTGCAGGTTCAAAGCTACGTCCAATTTCAAATATCCGACGGATTGGCCGGAAACGCCCTTCAAGAGGTTGCTCAAAAGTTCCCGGTATGAACTTCCGAGGCGCATCCCTACATCTCGCCGTCGCATGCTAAGTTTTCTCAGGTTGAGCAATTCCGAGCCAATCTGGCAGGCGTCAGTGCGAATGATCTTGCTATCCTGAAGGCGGCTCGAGACACGGCTGAGAATGCGGAAACCGGCCAGGGGGGGTTCGACGACGCGATAAAGCAAGTAGGGGAGGACTCTGATGACGGGAAGGCTCTGCAAACTGGGTGAGTGCGATAAGACGACACCTTATTTCAACTGTCTCAGACGTGGAGTTGTGCTGATGCCAGGAACAGCAAGACTAAGAACAAGGTCCTAAAACTGGAGCTCGAGGTTCTCGCCCTTCAAATCGAGCAGGCTCAGGGTAACGGAGATCAGGCGCAAATCGATCAAGAGCAGGCCAAGCTGGACGAGAATGTAGCAGCCGACCAGCAGGGCGCCGGGGATCAAAGCCAGAGCATCAACTTTGCCGGCACTTCGCAGCCTTGAGGTGGTGCTGTCTGTGTCTATTGAAAACACCCTCGCGCAAAGCGCTTGAAGGTCAAGTTGGATCAAATTCTCCGACGGAGCCAAGCCAGTATAGCCAAAGGTGCCAGAATTTCCGTCACAGATACGTCATTATCCAAACGGCTAAGAGCACCAGCGGGTCTGGCCACCCTCGGTATCAACAACGCGCCCCAGACGGGGTGCTTTATCAGCCGCGGGATCAATTTGTTTAGAAGCGTGCAAAACGTGCCCCATTCCACGTGGACTTGGTCATAGTGTGTATAGTGTAGTAATAAAGGTGATGGATTCATAATTTCGCCGCCCGCCCCTAACCATGGGACCCGTTTGTATCCGCCAAACACAGCCCCAAGGTTGTCTCACCAAACTCATTTTGCCACAAAGCCCTTTTCTCTTCATTTCTGTCCTTCCTTCCCGCTTAGTGAGGGCTGCCTTTGTATTTCGATACCAAGACCCTCCTTCCTGGCCAGCCTTGACTTTCTATGCTCTGAATCGCTCCCCCGCTAAAGTGTAGCCGGGGATCAGCGAGCAAATATGTCAGCAGGCAATGCCGATTTCTCTCCTTCCAAATCAAATGCACCTTCCAGTCACTCCAATCTCAAGTTTTATGGGGGGAGGAGGGAGAGAAGGGCAGGCATCGTCGGGAAATATCCACCATGTCTTTGGTACCATTGAGTTTGTATTCGACCCAAACACCAACACCTGCTGCTACGAAGCACTGTGCATTCCTTGCCTAGTATAACGTCAATCTTTTCGGTGATTATCTGAACTCTCTATCCCTTTATCCATCATAACTTCCACACTATTATTTTTCCACGTTTGGTTTGCGGCAAAACAATCAAGATGCCTCGCTCCGTTTTCAGCACATCATTAGGCGCGGGGGAAATGCGAACTGACCGCGGCATCGCGTCTCAGGAACACCATCGACACCATCCACGTGTATTAAATCAATATTCAATGGTATAAACACTTATTGGGGAGTAGGTGAGCTTCGTCTTAATAGCACTAGGCGCTATTGCGATAAAATCTACCCTCCGGTCTGTCGACCAACTGGCATAAATGACAACTTTTATCTCATAGACATCTACCTCAGGAGCTGTAAAAACACTGTATGTCCATTGGCTATGCCTCTGATTTACACCATTTAACATGAATTCAGAACAACTCTGTAGGCAGTCCCGTGCAGCAATACCAGGCACAGCTCACTGCAATTTGACGCCACTCGAAGTTACGGGACTTGCCAATACCACACTGGCTTTTTTCAGCAAGCACCTCCGCTTTGTCAAACACGGCCAATATTTCAACTGCAGCTGGAAATAGGATTCAGTAAGACAAAAAATTTCGTCCGACTAAAGCAGCATCAGAAGTCAACACATGAGCTTTTACTATTGTCGTCCTGTTTGTGGCTGTTCGCGATACTGTTCCTCCGCCACGCTCTCAAACCCTTTGACTGAGAATCCAGTGAGTTGTACTTGGCTCTATTTCGCGCATGAGATTCCGAATCTGGTTTTCTCATTTTGGCCGAGGTCCGGTAGTTTCAAGAGAAGCTCTCGGCAAAATAGTTCCAACCCAGTACATGCACCTACTTGGTGACGTCGCACTTGAAAGTTCATCAGATGTCAACGGCATGATCGACTCTCTCACTGCCATCACATTCCAGTCAGAGAGCTTGGTTGATATCAGGACACACCGGATATCAACATCCCCCACCTTCGTTGACAAACAGAAATCAACGTTTATCAAGGGAGATGCTATATCCAGGTCATTAATCGATCAGGTATATGCTGAATCCGGTCTGTTACATGCCAGTGCGCTTTTCACAGCCCTTTTATCGTAACTGTCGCCCGGCGCTGTGGGGTTAACCACTCGGTTACTCCAGGCATTACTTTCTGACAGGTCGTCCAGGGCGCAGTGCCTATCATTCCCTCGCCGGCAATGTGCTTCCACACCGACATATTCTCCGGTGAATCCGTTCTTAATAGTCAGCAGTCAGCAAACTCCAGATTCTGGACTCCAAATTCCAGCTCGAAGAAGAAGAAAAAAGATGCCACATAGTCACGGAGTCACGGCACAAACATGCTCGCGCAGTGATAAGATGAAATAGCCATGACTAAGCGACAACAGAGATCACGGGGACTTGAGAATATTCCAGATTAACCAACATGCAGGGTGACTCGTGCAAAATGGCCTGATCTGGAAACATTAGCTCAGCGTTCGAGTATGGTCAGACTTGGCAAGATGATGAGGTCCCCCGCTTCCGCGGTCTCATTGCCCTGAGCTAATGTAACCCGTCACCACATGGAGAGGGGATAAGTCATTCGGTCTCACCAGATTATCAAATCTGACTTGACTTGGGCATATGGCTCCGCCAGCCAGCAAATGAGAAATACTTTCTGGTCAGCACTTAAGCGGTGACAGCCACAATGATGTGGATTGGGGCTGCTGAGACCGACAGGCCCGCCGAATACCATTTGGTTTTCAGACATCTCTCAGCCTCCCGAGACCAATGCGGAAAAGGTGTGTCTATTCTGGGCGAGCGTGATTGACTCTGAAACCAAGAGCCCACAGGCGTGCAGGACCGCCAATCCCCAAGTCCTCCATCGTATTTGAGATACGCCCATCTAAAAGGCCTGCGCGTACTGTGCATGCAAGCCCAGAAGTCACTAAAGTAGCATCTGAGATTGTGGATATCCAATATCGAAGCTGCAACTGAGTTGGTGGCCACCCACCCACCATCGCATCTCGTGTCTCAACAGGGGATTTCGTGCATAGTACACAGTATGCAAATCTAAACAGGCTGCAGAAGAGTGGTCCAAAGCAAGACATGCAGGCGGCTATTTTTTTTCCCTTTTCGTGTGGTGGATACTGCCTGGATTCCTGGACAGGCTTGGCGAAATGTCCATGCCAAGTACACACACCCAACCAACAACTTCCTCCCCACACCCAAGACAAGGTACGCTATCAGGGCCTCATTTATTTATTTTGGTTAAGCAGAAACAGCATTGACTTGTCATTTGAAAATTGTCTCATTGCGTCGTCGGTCGAGAACAGGCGAATTGGGAGAGCTCTCTAACCGCGGCCGACAATAGGCGACGCTAGAGCAAGCATGAATACCCACAACAAGTTAGCTTGTATCGGGATGGCCTGTACTTTTGGTTTCGCGTTGGTTCAGGGTTCCGCATTTTGACAGGAACCGGAAACTCATGATGACCGGGAACCGGCACCCGGGGGGACCAATTTCGCTTTGTAGGGGGGCGGGGGACAAGCCGAGTGAGGCGTTCGACGAGGACCCGAGGAGCTGGAGATGGATCTGAATCCAGCGCATCATTGGGCTTTTACGGGTAAGTCATACGACCCATAACGGTGGGAATCAGCCCGGCGAGGCAATGGTTGGTTTGAGCGAAAAGAACAGTCTCGGCGCAGTGGCTTGCTGAGTTGGCTGCAGATGCGACGGGAGGTGAACCTGGAAAGACCCCCAAGAGGTGCGATCAACAGTCAAGGCCAGCCTTGGGCAACAACGCAAACCGACAGAAGAATGTAGAATCGAAGTGTCATTTTTTGCCGGCGGCAATAATAGCATCGGATTGTCGCAGAGATCCACTATATGCCATCTAAAAGGGTTGTGGTGGCCGTGAGGGACCTTGGCGATGAGCGATGGGAGAAAGAGTAGGGGTAGACAAAGGTACAAACGCCGCTCGCTTGGCTCGCTGATGGCCCGTCTGTTAGGGAAGGTGTGCATGCTGACCAACACCAGGAATTCGGTGGCCACGGGGCGTGAGGCAGAAAGCCAACGCCACACCACCGGTGCAGAGGACGCTCGTGTTGTGTGTAACGCCAGAGGACAACAGGGAGGGGATGCCGAACCTTCAGCCGCAGGGAACACACAGGAGTGTGATCGATCTAGTCGTTAGTGGATCGCTGAAGTTGCTCACGGTATGAGATTTGGAGATAACACCGCGCCTGGGGGAACCCTCCCCCGCTCACGGCCGAGAATCGGGGAGCAGATGAGCAGGGTGCCCGCGGACGCCAATTGGGGAACGATGGCCACGGCTGTCTATGATATGCAGGGCCGTGGCAGGGAAGCGAGAGCTTGAACGGCGGGATGGGGAGACGTTGTCGATAATGGTCCGTCTATGGAGTAGCCGTGGCAGTGCCCCACGCGTCCTGCACAAACTCCGAGGCATTCATGGGTTAGTCAACCAGCGGGTCGCCCACTAAAAAACTGAGAGAAAAAAAAGGCCGGTTGTCAACCCTTGGAGGGAGAAGCTGCAAGACGGGGGACCAAGGGTGTGTGCAAGCATGAAGAAATGTGGTCCTTGGTTTGGCCGAGCAAAAGTGGCGCCTCTTCCCTCCCCTTCCCCCACACCACTACTTCACTCAAATATCCCATCCAATTAAGCGTTGCGGATGCGCAGCAGAGGAGCAGTCAGATATCAGTTTCTGAGCTCCATGTTGGGTTGGGTTACTGGATGTATCCCAGTGGTTTGACGTAATCTCAGCGATGCGTCCTGGTGTTGGTTGACGACTGACTCCTCTCGCTCTGACTCTCTTCAAAGGCCCCCGTCGCGTTGCGGGGAAATGACATTTTCTTGATCAACGTCTGGTCTGCGTGGGTGAGCCCGTGACCGCGAGCAATGCCCTCTTGCTCGCGAGCCCGTCTCGTCAGCATGTTGAGAGACACAGGTGCTGGGCTAGCCCGCAAGAAGTCTCGGCCTCCCGCAAGCCCCTCCCCTGCGGATGGTTTGATCATGAGGTGGAGGAGGGATATGTAGGCGTCTGGACCGACCTCTGTCATGTATAATCGGAATCCCATCACGCAACTGCAGCCACACTCACATACATATACGGACGCACACGCACACCCAAACACCCACAGTTGCCCACACACGCCCCCTCCTCCGGGGGCCTGAAAGTGTGGTGTTAGCCGCGATGCAGCTCATATCAACGGTTTAAAGAGTGCTGCTGCTGCTGCTGAACTAAGGAACCCGGTCGACTGTGGCCGAGTCTGGGGATGATTAGCCACTTGCTGGTCACCTCCCCGTCGGAAGCTAGCACTGCGCCCAATTGCATCCTTGCTTTGCACGTCACCTCAGTTCCTCATGCTTTTGTCAATTGTGAGAATGCATTCCCTCTTCCTACCGAGAGCATCCATTGAGGTTTCGTTGAAGAGAGAAGCTCAATTGTGGAGGCACGAGAATGCAACTGTACTCCAGGAAGCACAGCCGGGGGGTACTGCCCCCATCCACACGCGCACATCCACATTGAGCCGGTAGCTCCCACGCCATTCCATTGCACCCAATTTGCCCGGGACAAGAATGGAACCAGAAAAATACGCGGGCGCATGGGCGATGACGATGATTATGATGAGCGGGGTGTTTTGCATTACATCGCCCGCCTCGTCGCCATGGCCGTCCGACCGCCCTGGCCTGGATGCCAAGGGGGGCAAGAGATTCCCATTTCCAGTTCCAGAAACCTACAGGGTGTAAGACATGACTGAGACCACGCTCCCAAGGCACTGGGACGACAGGCGGCGTTCTGACCAACCGCAAACCGTGCCCTGGCAGTGCGGGCGACGGCCATTTGCGTCCCAATATCCATTGTCTAGTTGGTTAGGTTATGCATCTCGCCCCTCCATCATCTCACCTCACAGCCCACTCACCACTGCGCAGAAAATGGGGTAGGGAAGCTGCGTCGCAAGCAACCAGAGGAACCGGAGCCGGGGGTGTAAAAAGAGGAGCCCATGCTGGGCTTTTCGGGGGGGGGGGGAGGGTAATAAGGTAGAAGGACGGTCACAAGAAAGGCGCGAGGCCGGTCCGGGGCCAACTACTTACAGCAGGGTCCCTTGTGATGGAGTACTCGTCCACTTCAGACAAATAATCCCCTCTGCCATGGCCATTCAGGGTTAAAGGCCGAAAGTCCCACTGGCAAGGCGGTCTTTTCTTTTTCCCTTTTTTTTCTTCTCTAACGTGTGTGCATACGGTTGCTGCTTTAAGGTAACGGTACGGGCGTGCGCTTGCCGTGAGGGTGCGGTGCGTGCAGCACAGAGCCAGATGTTTACGAATCGCTTTGCCCTTGTTTACTCCTTTCAGCCCTACCTACATAATAATGCCGTCAGCCCGCCCCGCCAGCTCGTTTTTAGAATAGCTTTGGCGACTGCGAGTGAACAAAAAGACATATCTCTCATTCTCCCTCTCCTTTTCCCACTCCCTGCTTAGAAGTGCCGAGCCTCCTCGTTGGCCACCCCCCCTTCCCCTATCCACTCGTCCTCTCTTATACCTCTCTTGATAGGGCAGTCTCATTCTCGTGTCTTTCTTATACATGGACCCTCTTCTCTCCTTCTTTCTTTTTCTGCAGCGCCTCTTCCGTTGATTCATTGGAGCCCCATCCGTCAAAGCTACTGTCAACTCTCCACTTTGCTCCGTCTCCCTTCACCTTGTCAAACTATAAACTCTTGTCCGGCATAAGGAGCCGCAGATTTCTAATACTTGATAAGCGAGTCAACCTTGCTATATAAGCCTCGGCACTATCAGCCCAGGCACGAAAGGATCAAAACCAAATCTTGCTGTATAATGGCTCGCTCTCATTGCCAGGTGCCCTGCAACGGACACGCCTTCGCCTCTGCCAACTCAAAATCGACCCGGGGCAAATCAGCACTCGTCAACAACGCAAACGGACTCTGCGAGCACAATGCTATACACAATTGCTTCAATCCGGCCCAACCGAACGACAGCCTCTGCAAGATGTGTGCCATTGGGCAGTGCCCTTGATTCCTTCGCCACGACGACCTGCCTTCACCTCGGTCAAAGCCGTGGCAATCACGACGCCACACGGATGGCAACAACCAAACCCCATAAAAAAGCCAACATCAAGACACAAAAAATTTTCATTCCTCAAGACTTGGTGTCCGTTCGAGCATCGGAGCGTGGTCATACCCCCTCTAGATTCATGTTTCAGACCCACCTCGGAAACGGGTCAAATTGGACACGGCCGACTACGAGGACTTGCCGAGCGGGAACTACACCTACGGACCGAAACGAGGAGGCGAAGCATGTACAGTGGTAATTACCGGCCTAGGTCCAAGAGCCGAATAGGTGAGGTGAGGGATGTGGGGAGGTGGAGAGAGCCAATGTATGGCAAGGCGGGAAACGGCGCTTATGACAACGTCTGACTTTCAGCAAGCCGGGCTTTTACGGGGCACACACAAGAGAACAAGGGTGTTTCTTTTCTTTTTTTTTTCTTCTTTTTTTTCGGGACTTGGGTTTCTGGCATAGGATACATCTGACGACACTCTCTGTTGTTGACGGTTCCAGCATAGAGTTGGCTTGCGTCAGGTAAGACAGAATGAGCACGACGGAACGGCCGAGGTGGACATGGTGTTGGTTTCAAAGGGAAAAGGGTTATAATGCACTAGTGTAATAGGGGTTAGATTGGGGGTTTTTGTGAATTAATT